>OZ022587.1:22524073-22801573 GCA_963669155.1 Arbacia lixula
GAACTGAAAGGAGAAAAGGCATTTAAGCAGATGTGAAGAGGAGATGTTTCAAATCCGTCATTTTGAAAATGATATCAGGAAATGAATTGTGAATGGACTTCAAGAGCAGGGGAGAAATGGATTATACGGAAAAGTAACGGAAATGACTAGGATGAAAATAGAGATGTGATTTAGTATCAAAGAAGACAGCAACAAAATGGATTATTAGTCTTTGGTGTGCAGAAGAATTGAATGTCAATGTGAAGTTTGACGGCTTTCTTGCATGTTGTTAAATCATGATATAAGCCATCACGCAGCCCTCACCTCATCTCAACCAGAGAGGGCACTATCACGCTCCCGCTGTGCCGACTAACCAATAATAATGTATCGATTCTCTCCCCGTCTCCTGCGTCATGCTATTATCCACACAGCTCATGCCAAGCAGGAGCAGAATGGTAGGAACTCTTGAGACCAGCATCATCTTAATCCTAATCCACCTCCTTTTGCTCCTCTTTCTTGTACAAAGCATGGATTACCGCACTAATCCCACTCCCCTCACCCCCCTTCTCCCTGTTCTCGTAGTTCCCATGCATGCCATTTATTGAGAAGTTTAGTTTTGAGTCAATATCAAGGCCACCGCAGATGACACGATTATCACGATTCTGCTGTTGTAAGAACGTACCACTAGCAATGTTACGATTCAGCCAGTCACAGAGTCACATGACTGATCAAATCGTGTCATCTGCAGTGCCCTTTAAGATATGATTTTTGTCTTTCTTTAAATCCCCAATCATGTGCATGGTTGGACTGCCTGATATTTTATTTATTCTTCAAGTTCATATTTCTAATGTTCATTTTCATATTGAAATCAACCCAAAAACACAAAAGTAAATGCTAGTATTGTGTAATCATTTTTCAGCCCATTTTAGTTATGAGTTCAACCCTCAAATTTACTAGTGCACATTTGATTTAAGAATACCATGTTTCAAATACTTCATTTGTGTTAAAAATGCAAAATTCAAGGAAAGGGGATAATTTTGGTGATGATTTTAGGACCAACAATCATGCCAGAACCATGCTTGGCCCTGTTGCATACAGCATACTGTCAATGGTAACTCTACGATTAATGGTAACTACCATGGTAGCATCGCTCAACAGCCAATCAAATTCAAGGTTTCCATAGAGGTTGCCAATGATAGCAAAGTTGCCATCAGTGGTAAGTTTTATGCAACAGGGTCCTGCAGTCATTATGGGTTTGAATCTTGTTTTATTTCAATGATTTGAAAATGTTGACGTGATTCCACCAGGTGATCTCCAAATCAAACAAGTTTGGGTCTTACTTTCCCTGCAGAATGCCTCTGCATAGATAGCTGGGCCCTGTTTCACCAAGCTGTTTGTGACTTACGCCAATTTTGCGTACGTTGTTCCTGTTTTTAACATAGTGGAAGTGAATTTCCTACAATCCATATCAAATTTGACAATTTGTCAACTTTGTATTCAGACACGTGTTAACAACAAGGATTTGAATCTGCAAAGATCAGATTTCAACTTTAGGTGATGAGAGTAAAAATCATTGAGAAGCTGATTTTACACCCAAGAACAGGTTACCATTTAAGCTGTGTGTAAGTGACGGACACCTTGGTGAAACACCCCCCTTGTACTGCAAAATTTACCACTTTTATCCCTTATCTTGAAAGAATATTATATGATTTAAATCAAACCACTTCAATCCCACCCCTTCCTTGTCATGTTCACATTCAGTTTCCTCTATGTTTCTAAATGAATGAACTTTTTGACAGCATTACACCTGCTATCACTGTCTTGGTAATTCCAAAGTACATGCACTAGTAATGAACTAAAATCATAAGTGTTTTGTATATATATATATATATGGGTTCTTTTCTTTCTAACATGCCAAGCACAACTTATGGCATCGTTTACTTCTTCAGTCATATCAAACTTGATTTAATTATGTCAGAAAGTGGCATAGTGCTAATTTATGTCTTGAAATGTTAGTTTAAAGATTAGTAGATTAGTGGTAAGCCTAAAATTTGGCTCAAGAGCTTTCTTTTACACTGTACTTCCATTTTGTCAGATTCTTATCTACCATCTACAAGAAAAATATGTAGCATTAGCACAGTTCAACATTTGAACATGAGGACAGATTTGTTTATAATGCGCTTCTATGTTGGAAATAGAAACTTAGAGTGTAATATATCTTTGATAAGCCTACAGATTTAAGACTTTTCAGTGGCTGAAGCTTAAGTTACAGAAACAGCAGTATTAGGTTTCTTGTATACATTGTGCACATTGAAAAAATGCTCAAAGATTATTTTAAGCATGCATGAACAGTTAAACCCCACTCAAAAGTTTTATTAGCATCCCAAACCCAAGAGCCTGCTTGATGAAATGCTGTTGAGTGTGATTTTTGCATTTAAATCATTATTAATGTGGACATTTTGGCAGTTAATTTTTCATACATTTGAGTTTATTTCTTTACCCTGTTTGAATGAAGTTGCTCGTTTGTGCGTATGGCATGTGTGTGTTCCACACAGTGCCCTGACTGCCAATCCGATGGCTTGTATATGATTGTGTTGTAGGTTGTTGGCCATGCTATTAGTGCTGTAAGTTTTAAAACACCCAATAAATATATCGTTTTGTGTGGCATGCTTAAAATTTATCGTGCAAAAATGGCCACATTTACAGTTTAAGTATTAGATCCACAATATGCTCAAAAGCTACTAACTCCATTGTGAGTACTTGATTATGAGTGGAAGCTTGACTGTTGATAAAATAGAAACCCTCTTGTATTAATGAACCCTATATATAACTAACATCATTTTAAACTTTTGAGAATGGCATACATTTTGTAGCTGAGAAGAAGCAAAATCCAAGCAAGAATTTAATTAAGACATTTTAATAGGTGTCTGAGAAATTCAGTGTAACTTTATTTTATTTTCCTCGTGTAGAATCGGATAATGATCACTATGAACATGGGCTTTTGTTGCGGGGACAACACTTAAAAGGGACTTTGAAATTTTGTTTGCGTAACAAACGACCATGTTCACAGTGTATGTACATTTTCACCAGACGCCCATGTTACATGTAGGGTTATGTAGTAGAAAGTGAACCTCTTGTGTGATTGTTTATCTCATTTTTATGAAGATGTTGTTAGTCGGTTGATTTTCGTCTCTGTTTTCACAGGCTTATTACATTACTGGTAATAAATTGTTAGAGTAAACTATCAAGGTTTCTATTTCATTTAACTTCATTGATCTCTGTTCAAACCTGTATTTTATCATTCTATAGACATGACTGTAGCTTAATAGTATCTTCTGTATATAGCAATAACAAAACTAGTTAATGTCATACATACTTATAGAGTAAACTAACAGAGAGAAGTATTAGGTCATCTAATGGAAATGTTTATTTCATAACTCGCTTCTCAAACAAAATGTTGTGTAATATTTCTGTGTTGCTGTTGCAACGTTAGAAATGGCAATTCTTAAATTTTGTTTCTGAAAATGATGCTTATTTATTATCCACGACAAAGTTCTTAAAATCTAAATTCTGAGAGAAAGCACTGAAATGCGTTCACTTTTGTATATTGTACGTAATCTTTAAGAGATGTTAAGACTTGCTCGTCAGTTGTGCTGTAATTAATGAAATATAGAAATTATATTTACGTTTTAAAGGGGAACAGATATCACTAGTTTATTCTCACCAGACTTCAAATCCTCTTTCACCTGTTCTAACCTAATATCAAGAACAACAGTGCCTTTATACTTAATCTGTTAATCCCCACTCTTCACACATTATCAGTCATTCAAGGAACACATGTCTCTCTTGCATTTCAACAAATAATAGAATGGACAGAGACAATGAGGAATTTAATTTGCAGGCTGGGCCCTGTTGCATAAACTTTCCATTGATGGTAACTTTGCTTCCAATGGCCACTTCTATGGAAACCTTGAATTTGATTGGCTACTGAGCGGTGTTACAATGGTAGTTACCATTGGTGGCAGAGTTACCATTAATATAAAGTTTTATGCAATGGGGCCCTGGATTTGGGCACTGGGCGCATACAGAGTTGAGAGCTTGTCTTGTTTTTAATGAAACGTGATGTTGTTTTTGTGCTATGATGCTACAGCCCAACTGAGTAAGGACATTGACGTTGGGACCATGGTGGACCAGTTTGAGAACAAGGAAGGCCTGAGCACAGGCAGGAGCTCAGTGACCGACTCTGGCCTGGGCTTCATGTCGTCCACCGACAGCACCCCCGGTAGTGTCCCCCACGCCGATGACCACAAGCCCGATGTCAGCGACCAGGGGAAGAAGAGGATCTTCATCAAGAGGTCCGCTAGTCTGAAGTCAAAGGTTCGTTTCTTGGTTTTCTGGTTTCTCTGCTGCACAGCAAGGGTGACTTGAATTTACCATCAGGAGAAATATATATCCTTTAAGTAAGGGTGTCCATTTTGCAGGTGAAAAAAACATTTTGTATAAAAAAACCACGGAAAATGGAAGGAAATACTTTATAAGAACCTCTCTCCTTACAACTGGAACTCCTTAGAAATAGAACTGGAAACTGACTTTGAGTGGAATTATATTGATCTGTAGATTTTGAGTTTTGGGATGACGGGTCCAAAACGTCCACTTGGGAAAATGACTGCTGCGATTGTTGGCAAGTTCCAGGAACTAGCTTTGACAGACTGCAGCAAACCGAGAATTTGTTGAAAAAAAAATGATCACAACGTTCCTGTATGATGTGGGAAGAGGTTTGACACAAATCATTGCCTCAAATCATTGCCCAAGTTTGCCACATGAAGGGCTATGACGGCTCAAGAAAATTGAGTTGGCCAACAGGGACACATTTGTGTTCTAATATGGGGTTTTTAGTATTTGCAAATATTGATATTTCTTTGTTTATGTATGATTCATACATTTCATAAATGTGTGATCATTTTTTTTTGTCTGTGGTCAATGATCATTGTGACAGGTATATGTTTATGTTATAATTTCTTTGAGTTTGTGATTCAGTTTTGTTGGCTCAATCATTGCATCATACTTTGGGGTTAGGGTTTGTGTTGGGGTCTGTTGCATAGAAATATCATCCCTTGCAAACTCACGGAGTGAAACAACCTGGGATTCATAAGAGTTGCAACCAAGTGAATATTTTATGCAACAGGCTCCATTTTCATGTGAGCATGTACTATCTTGTTACAGTACATTGATTGTGTATGTGTTACATGGAAGTATTTGAGTTTTTGAAGGGCTGTGGCATATACAGTGTTGATGTTCGTTTGTAAATGCATTTATGATGCTTAAATGAATGGAGGGTCGTATGTGATCAAGCATGTATGCTGGTGTGTTTGACCAATTGCTTATTTTTATTGTTTCAGGGGTTAAGTTGCGCTGTTTTTGCTGAATGTGTTTGTTATGATGCTTCTTTGCTGCATGTAGAGAAACATGAGTGCTGTTGTATGTCTGTATGTATGTATGTATGTATGTATGTGTGTGTGTGTGTGTGTGTGTGTGTGTGTGTGTGTGTGTGTGTGTGTGTGTGTGTGTGTGTCTGTGTGTGTGTGTGTGTGTGTCTGGGTGTCTGTGTGTGTGTGTACACATTTGTGAGAGTGGTACAGGGATCTTACATTGAGACTGAATGACCATTGGTAGTTTGAGGAGTTTAGTTTTGTACTTCATGTTTTATGTACTATGAACATGCTCTTTTGTTACGCGAACAAAATTTCAAAGGGTCGCTTTTAAATTATGTCTGCGTAACAAAAGAGCATGTTCATGGTGGCATACTCTTTCTATTGGATTTTTGTTTGTTTGACTGTGTGTGTCTGTGTGTGTGTATATGACTGGGTTAAGTGTGTCTGTATGTGTGTGAGTGTGGATGTAGGGGTGTATACATGTACATGTATGTTCAAAGTAAAAGAGAAAGAAGAGAGAATGAAGGAGGGAAGGACAACGTGCATGTGATTGTGTTGTCATGTTTTACTATAATTTCAACAGAGACATGTGGCTTAAGGAGTGGATGGCAGTAAGAGGGGTTCAAGGTTTGGTGAGGGGTGCAGAGGAGGGGTGCATGGGAACCCCCCTCTGGCTGTGTTTGGTGGAAGAAGCGTCTTCATTGTGTTGCAATATTGACTGCGCATTTTTTTTTTTTTTATTGACTGCGCATTTTCATTTGCTGGCAAAGTTTATGTTTTGAGTTGAGGGGAAGATGGGAGGAATTGTTTGTAGGGATACTTGATGAGCGGGGGAAGAGGTTGGGGGGGGGGGGGGGGTAAGGAACTTGTGTGCTACTTATGATGCCCATTTGGTTTTCTTGAATTAGTAAGTCCCTTATTTTAGGAGTTCATGCAAATTAAATGTATTTGGTCTTTGGTTCCTGTCATGCTAGTACATATAAATGATGCATTCAAACAGTGGCCACCTGAAACTTTTGAATAAGTTGTCCGGCTGCCACTGAAAAATCGTTCATCGCTCACAGTCTGGGCCACCTGTAAATCCATTTGGCCACCTGAATCTCATGCTCAAGTGGCCGTAATGACCACCTTAAAAAGAAGATAAATGCAAGCCCTGATTATTACAAGTGAGATAGGCGAGGGAAGGGGATACTACGCTGAACAAGCATTCAATTTTTTCTTGAGGAAAATGCTACAAGTTCTGTTTCATGTCATGACGGTTCAAGTTGTTATTCATCAGGCCGATACAATAAATTTCTATTGATATGGAGAAGGTGGTTGGGCAAGGGATGTTGATTTACATGAACCAGGAAGATCCAGATTATGTTGTTACATCATATTGTATTGACATTGTTGCACCAGTTCCATCTCATCTTTAACGAGTCATGTTGACATCAGTGATAATCCATTTTGTTTTAGGCTCATCAACATGGGGGTGGGTGTTGCATAAAACAGGCAAAATGTTCAATCGTAACAGGCATTCAACATGTCATATTCATTCAAATAATTACATGAGAAACAGATTTCATTTATTCATTTATTTATTTATTAGTATTATTTTACCCAGGGTAGCCCCTTCAGTGGTTAAACACTGTTCTACCAGGGGGCCCTGCTGTGACATTCCAATGGGAGGGGTATACATGTATGTGTTAACTGTATTTCATAGTGAAGTCCATGGGACCTGTTGCATGAATCTGTCCAAGAGCCCGTTACCAAGGGTTGATTGGGTGCAAGAAAGCCAACCCTTTTGGTCCCCCACCCCACCCCCTCCTGCAGAAATCGACCAGTATAGATGAAGGTGTGCGGGAACCCTACAAGAAGAGAATCCAGTTTGTCAAACGGTCCGCAAGTCTTAAACTGAAGGTTAGTCCTGCACAGCTCATGTGTCATTCTTGTCAGAATGGATACCACGTTGTGGTGATCTACAAAATGATCCACGTCTCCCTTGTTTGTGCTACCAGATGTGGTAGAAATTTCTTGTAGTCTTTATATGTACATGTAATGAAAGGAAATGTTTTCAATGAAGGGAAGATGGTTGCTGTTACGAGGATGATAACAGAGGTGTTTTTATAATGAAGATGATGATGATGGTAGTGGTTGTGATGATGGTAGTGGTGGTAGTGATGATGATGATGATGATGACGATGATGATGGTGGTAGTGATGGTACAGATGATGATAATGGTGGTGGTGGTAGTGACGATAATGATGATGGTGGTGATGATGATGATGATGATGATGATGGTGGTGGTGGTGGTGGTGGTGGTAGTGATGATGGTGGTGGTGATAGTGATGGTGATGATAATGGTGGTGGTGGTGGTGATGATGATGTTAGTGATGGTGGTGATGAGTTCTGGCTATTATTGTGATGTGATAGGGAAATGCTGCTGATGATGAGTAAATGCTGGATGACGATGTTGGTGGTAACCATAGCAATGAGGGAAATGAGATGGGTGTAACTATGGGAATTTACAATGACTTCATGTGAGCTGTTAAACTGACAAGCTAGTGACATATCTCACATGTGGAAGAGCTTTTGCAATATGTGGATTAATATTCCATCTTTCATTTGTACCAAAGCCTGATTTGGGTCGGGTGGATTGACTGCTGAATGCTTTGAGTGAACCGAGCATCTGTCAGCCTTGCAATGTAGCCCCTTTCTGGCTGCTGGTAGCATGGGGGGGGGGGGGGGGGCGCTATCCTCTCTCCTGCTCTTTGCTCACAAGAACTGCACAAAGCATCATAGCGACATTTAGAAGACCAAAGTCACAATTGCGGAAGTCAGTGGCGATAATAAAAAGTATGTCTCTACTCATCAAAAGCAATAATGTATTTGTGAAACTGGAATTTTACAGGATGAACTGTCATGCTTCAAGGGCATATACTGTACTGGGAAGGCAAAAAAAGCCTTCAAAATTTAATTGTTAGCAATCTTCTTGCCAATGGTCTTAAATTCATGTATTGTCTATTTTAGAAGCTTGCTGAAAGTTATTTGCCCTCAAATGATCTACATTTGAAGTAACGAGTGATTAAATCACAAGTCCTCAAAATGTTCGGCCCGAACATTTTGAGGATTTAACCATTAATAATTAATTACTCCAAATGTGGATCATTTGAGGTTAAATAACTTTCAGCAAGCTTCTAAAATAGACAATACATGAATTTAAGACCATTGGTAAGAAGATTGCTAACAATTAAATTTTGAAGGCTTTTTTGCCTTCCCAGTACAGTATATGCCCTTTAAAAAACACATTAAAACTTTTTTTTTACAAAGAAATTTTAGGCATACACCCAGTAGTAAGGATAGCGTGCTCCATCCTGTAAATGAACGAAAAACAAGTCAGACAAAAATCTTGGAACCAGACGGGATTTGAACCTGCAGTCTACTGCTTACCGGGCAGCGACTTAACCACGCAAGCTATTTCTAGTTCACGGATCAAGACACGACAACATGGAAACAAATACCCGAAAGAGTCTCATTTCATCTGACTCATTAATATTCATGAGTAGTCCGCCGTAGGGACAATTTGGCTAGATTTTATTGAAAAGGCTTTCTGGGGTAATTGAAATTTACAAAGAAATTTTAGGCATACACCCAGTAGTAAGGATAGCGTGCTCCATCCTGTAAATGAACGAAAAACAAGTCAGACAAAAATCTTGGAACCAGACGGGATTTGAACCTGCAGTCTACTGCTTACCGGGCAGCGACTTAACCACGCAAGCTATTTCTAGTTCACGGATCAAGACACGACAACATGGAAACAAATACCCGAAAGAGTCTCATTTCATCTGACTCATTAATATTCATGAGTAGTCCGCCGTAGGGACAATTTGGCTAGCAGTAGACTGCAGGTTCAAATCCCGTCTGGTTCCAAGATTTTTGTCTGACTTGTTTTTCGTTCATTTACAGGATGGAGCACGCTATCCTTACTACTGGGTGTATGCCTAAAATTTCTTTGTAAATTTCAATTACCCCAGAAAGCCTTTTCAATAAAATCTAACATTAAAACTTGTTCTTAACTTTCTAGCATCTTCACTTTGTGAAAGGTTTTTTCCATGCTTGAGTGCATGTGTCTAAAGTAAGAGCTCTGTGTAGCGTGGTACTGTTTGTATTTACCCCAACCATCTCAAAGGGGTGTGACTTGCCCCTCCCTGGTCCCCCATGCCCCCTCCATCAGACCCCACCACCGGACCTGGTTTACCCCTCCCAGGATCCGATGACTCCCATGGGACATTCCAGGGATAGTCCATGTCTGGATTAGCTTCATGTCAATTTCACGGCAGGCGAACGGGTGGTCCCAATGTTGCGCAGTGCAGAATGGTGTGAATTGTGTGTGAGGAACCAGCGAAGCATGTCTGCACGTGGAGATGAGTTATTTATAATGTCTCGTGTCAACAAGTCATTTAGGATTCTGTGAATTTCACTAAGAGGAGCAATGTGGTGGTGTGGAGGTGTGTCAGCGAAAATGTTCAGAGATTGCGTCAATTGTGAATCAGCCTGTCGTATGTAGCGTCCAGGAGGGCGTTTCATCAACATTTTTCGTCTGACAAGCTGTCTTTCTCCGACAGTTACCATAGTGACAGTCAGAGGCTAGTGCCTCTCAGCCAATCAAAACCGAGGATTTCACTAAAGTTGTCAGCACTGACAATTTGGTCAGTGCTGACATCGTTCATGAAACGTCCTCCAGATGGATGTGATGCAATATTATTGTCAAGAGATCATGACAATCTAAAACACTATGATGCCTGTGGATTCTGGATGAATCCGTATGTGAGAGAGAAAGATGTTCATCTTGTCATGCCTGGCTGAGCTAAACGAATGAGTGAGTGGATTGATACCGAGAGGTAGGACTCTGACCAGGGCCCCGTTGCATAAAAGTTACCATTGATGGTAACTTTGCTACCAATGGTAACTTCTATGGAAACTTTTGAGTTTGATAGGGCCCTGTTGCATAAACTTGCCATTGATGGTAACTTTGCTCCCAATGGCAACTTCTATGGAAACACTGAATTTGATTGGCTGTCGAGCGGTGCTACTATGCTATTTACCATTGATGGCAGAGTTACCATAAATGGTAAGTGTTATGCAACAGGGCTCAGGAAAGGTCTTGAGCATGGTAACGAATAGACTTCTTTACCTTCTTCAAGAGTTAGTCACCTTTTTATTACGAATATGCTCAATATCTGCTTGTGTTTCTTGTAGGGCGAGGAGAAGAAAGAAGGGAGGAGAACGAACGACAACAAGAGATCAAGAAGGTGAGTCTCATGTCATGTCATCCCTTCTATCCATCTCGTCGGCTTTTAGACATTGGCTAGGCTTTCTTACAGCCAATTTTTCCCTCTCATTCACTCTCAGGAGGCACGGTCAGATTAGGGGAATATTAACACATTATTCATTCCTTGGCAGTTCGGATTTCATAGTTGCGCGGTCACACTGCTAACAATGCACCCAGAGTTGGAAAGAAATATTTTGGGGCCACTTACATAAGAGTCCCACAATGGCAGAGACTATATGTTGTCTGCTGGTGAAGTGTCAATTTGATTCTTGTTTATGGTTAGACTGCGAAATATTATGGGTTTATATGCGGGGAGAGAGAATATTCCCAATTTTTAGTGTGAATTCTCACTGGTAAATTTTTGCAGATAATCTTGCAGTCTGACCAGCTAAACTTGAATTAAAAATATTGGGAACAATATTTCAATGATATTCCCATAGTGTGATCGCCTCTAGAGAGATATGTTCCTCTGATCCTACGCAGAAAGCTCTGCTGCCATCTGTATTAACCCTTTCATTACCAGGCCTTGAAAAGCCCATTGGTTTAACACACATCTTCTTGCCCATGGTAATGAGAGAGGTAACCCTTACATTACCAGGCCTTGAAAACCCCATTGGTTTAACACACATCTTCTTGCCCATGGTAATGAGAGAGTTAAGGCAACTTGGATGAGATCAGCAAAGTCACCAAAGGCCTTCAATAATTACCAATAATTCAATTTTATTCATTTTTGATGGGTTGATGCATTGGAGTGTGCATGTCTCACCAAATATATTATGTTATGTATATTATATGATATTATATTATATACATTGTATATATTCTATATTCTATATATATTATGTAAATGAACCGATTTATCTTGTATAAAGCGGGTTCTGCTTGGTTATCTTACATTCACTTAATACTGTTGCCTTTGTTTTATGTAGTGTTGATGAAGTACATAAAAAGAGAAAGAAGTGGTAATAATTACGTGACAGGTTAGCAACAGGGCAGAACTATTAAAGGTTCTGGGACCTATTGCACAAAACTTTTCATCAAATGTAACTTTGCTACCAATGGCAACTTCTAAGGAAACCTTGAGTTTGATTGGTTGTTGAGCGATGATACCATGGTAGTTACCATTGATGGCAGTTACCATTAATGGTAAGTTTTGTGCAACAGGGCCCTGGTCTTTGAAGGACTGCATCATTTGAAGCAGGGAAAAATTAATTCTAAATTTTCAGGTGCTATTTTTTGAGCACATTGGCCGATTTGGCTACAATTTTACATTGTGTCTATGGGAATCTTGAGGGCTCTTTTAACATTTTCCATGGATCTTTTCCCTGATTTGTAGACTTAATCATGAAATCAAAGAAGAATGTGGCCTGTGGTCATGGTTGAACTGTTGTGCTATGGTTGTTAATCTCATCATCATTACCACTTCTATCTTATATTTTAGACTACTTTACATCAATATGGAGTAAAACTTCTTCCCTTCTGGGAAATAATGAACAAATCAACTAAGTAGGAAGAAAAGTGTCAATTTCTCAGTAAGTAGTCATTTTCAGAAGCCAAGAAAACTAATATCTTGGTGTTAGTGTTTCATGAGTAATGCAACCCAAACTGCAATGTGTACTTTTGTAGGTCTGCCAGATGAAATTACATCTAGCCCAGATTTGAGTCGATTCATTTGTAGATGAGGATGTGGATTTGTGGTGGAAATATGTCAATTTAGTTCACCGAAGAATATCTTATATGTTACCAGTTGAACACACATTGAATTGACATGCCTTAAACTTAGTTTAGAAGTCACATTTGTGAAACATGTATGTGTTATTCATACTGCCGTGTACACTACAATCGACCTAGCAGGAATATATACAAGTGGCTTTTGTCAGTAAAATCAGCAAAAGCGTCGAGCATGTTCCAAGTGCTATGTATCATTAGTAAATATTATATTGCCTGCCAACAAATGTTATGTTATAAAACCAACCCTTCTGTCTTTCCTCTATCTGCCCTGCAGCTTTTTTTTATGTTGTTGTCTCATAAAATACTAGTCTTTTTGTGAGTTTTGAGACTTCAACAATTTATTTTTGAAATGAGCTATGCATAGGTATTCTCTAGATAGCTTCTTATTTATTAAATGACTAGGGCCTTTTTCAAACAAAACTTAAAATTTTGTGGGCTTCAAATTCCCAGTGCCCTATGCTTTGTAAAATGAAAGAACATCCATACTAAATTAAAATAATATTAAAAATATCATTTAAAGCAATGATTGTGCCAATTTAAGGAGCAAAAGTGTCCAATTAAAAAAAAATTATAATGTGTTGCCAGTTTGGAAAGTTGGTGATAATTGCACTTTTATATCACATAAAATAGTTACAAAAGATATATATCATTAAAGTAAACAAATAGATTCATATTTTGCAGTAACGGTTGCTTTTTGATTTCATTTATCTTTTATTACCTTTAATACTTTAAATATTTATTATCAAAAGTTGTAACCCCAATCCGCATATCTGTGGAACTTGGGTCAAATATGTAACTGACAGAGAGAGGCATGTATGACAGCGGTGATGTCAGAGAACTCAAAGTGGCCAAACAAACCCACTTCATAGGTTGCGGCACAGGATCTAAGTACCAGCATCTTTCTCAATCTTTCACTGAAGAGCCCTACGAAACCATGGAATAGATACGGCCTTCTGCCAAGCATTTCCGCCTAGGCCGACGTAAGTCAGCCGTAAAAGCGTCATAGCTACCGGAAAATATTTTAATACTTTATATCAAAAGTTGTCAGCTCACACTACTTTTTTTGTGGCGCATTGACCAGAATGGTTTAAAACATAAAGAATGGCACAATTATAATAAAAATAGGTTAACTGTGTTATGATTTTCGGTGATTATTATGTGGTTGTGGGACAGATAGACAGGCAAATGCTTAGTTTTATTTCCTATTAATGTTTCTAACAAAATGTGCATGTAGAGTACTATGTGGCCTTGACTTGTGACCCTGTGACGCTAAACGATGATTCATTTTACGACGTTTCTTTATAGAGTTTTGGTATACATTTTTCTGTGTGTGGACATGCTGTAAGCGGTCTTGCACCAAGAAGAAAGGTAACGGGTAGCCGGTGAAGACTATGGGGGCCGTTCTGACATGACCAGGGGTCCTATTCTTGTTTGATCTCTCAATACCAGGAAGGAATCATCTTGAAAATCATAAATATCCTTGAAATTGAATCATTCTAGCCCTGGTGATGACAGTATGATCACTATAAACATGCTCTTTTGTTATGCGAACAAAGTTTAAAAGAGACCCTTTGAAATTTGGTCTGTGTAACAAAAGATCATGCTCATAGTGAATGATATCCTGTAATCATTTTCACTACTACCCCTTCCCTTCTAAACATGCACAATATCAGACCTATGCACCTAATCCTAACAAAATCATCTTGTATTTTACTTACCTTTTTACCTCTTTAAAATGCAAGGCTATCAAAGAGGTAACTAAAATGGTTCTGTCTTTTTAATCGTCCTGTCTAAGTGTTGGTCGTATCAGTAAAGAAAGCCGGTGTGAAGATGAGCATGAGATCAGCTTCCAATCGATTGCAATCAAATGGAATCATGAAGTGTATTCCTGGCCTGTTGTCTATTGTCCAAACAGCAGATTGTATGGGAGTCATGCTGCTCAGTATCTGAGTGGAAAAAAACAAGTGAACAAATGAACAAGTTAATTGCAATCACTGAGTGCAATCGATTGGGAAGTGAGGCTCATTCTCCACAGTATTATGTTCATCCGTGTTAATCAGTGGTATTTTGTGATCATGGTTGAATGTTGATTGGTATGTCATTTATTATCCTGCCGCACAGATAATTTATTTCTTGGTGTATGTTATGTATATGGTATATACTGTATGTGTTGTTTGTTCTATGTATTGTAAGGGTTCGGGTTGTATTTTCATATGCCATGTTTGCAAATTTTGTAATAGACTCTTATTGTAATGCATTCAAATTTGCTATATCTTTCCTTATGACTACCTAGTAACAGAGTATCAAATTCACCTGTCTCTAGTAACTTAGTGTCTATGGGTGGAATGCACCCTGAATCTATAGGTTGCTGCTAGTGGGGCAAACCTTGGGCAAGCTTTATGGTTACCTTATCTATCACTGGTTGATAGACAGTCATGCATGCAATTCACATGCATAAACAAAAATGGTCTATCGGCACATGTTACTTTGATCCTAGTCTTGTGTTACGCGGACAAAATTTAAAAGGGACCCTTTGAAATTTTGCCTTTGTAACAAAAGACCATGTTCAAAGTGTGTGTCTTTATGTTAATGGGTATGATGGGGAGTGTGTTTATGGGAATTATGACTTGCGCTGGTGAAAGGCATTATGAAACAATAGAAATAAAATTGATGTTGACTGATACAGGAGCTCTTAACCCTTTATGTCCCAAATGAAGACTTGTTATATGGGCATTGTATGAATTACCTGTAAAAAGGTTGCATGTGGAACTCAAGGAGTTAAAGGTCCTGAACAAGGGACTGTTTGTTTTCTCTGTCTGCATGTACATGTCTGTTGTTATGGTGACAAACGTTCAAAAGCAACAAAATTTCACTGCTGAATTATCTTGTTCCTGTTTATTATGTCCCAAGGGTCTACTCCCTCCCTGTTACAATAAAATTACTCTAGCCAGGTCCCCCTGACCCAATCCTAGCCAAACCTCAGCCCAACATCTCTATTTGTGGTCCAAAAGGCATCGTGCAGTTTGTTTTGACAGTTTTCTGTTACTTTCTCCTTCACTACAAAAAACAGAAAAAGTTCACATTTTTGATCTCCAAATAATGGATAAAAATAACTTTGTGTCAAATCATAACTCATGAGACTTTTATATTCTTGTCTTATAATGTTATTTCAGCTTAAAGTTCATAATGAGTCGATCCCAAATTTGGCCCCACTTCCCAGCAAAACTGTTATCCACTTTATATATTATGCATTGCTTATTCTAAGCCCCTTGTATGTTTAGATCAATTGTAATAGCTCCTCCTATCCCCCAACTTTATTTTGTATCAATATCACTCTGTTTACCCCCATTTCTGTTTCTGTTACTTTATTCTTCATTTTTTTTGTTTCTTTCAAGTATATAAATGCAAAATGCGCTCTCATTCTTGTATTATGATTTGCTAACCAAATTATTTCTCCATTTTGACTTATGATTTTTGCTTGTTTACCCGTTTTGTTTATCTTCATTTCCACGTCACGTTTGATTGGTCACTTCTTTTGTGTTCCTCCGTCATCCAACGAATGCACCAAACCAACCCTACGTTCTCTCCATCCTCTTCTCTCGATGCCTCCTCCCTTGCCTGTGAATGGGGGGAACGAACAAAACTCTCCCAATCATGCATCCACCATTCTCCATCTGTCACCCGTTCTGCCAATCCTATATACCTGAGCAGCATAGAACCAGGCTCTCATGCAAAATCAGTGGAGTAAGTCTCTTCTCTCTCCAAACTATTTTATAGCCAGATTCTCGCTTTGTGTGCAGCTCTTGTCATTTGATGAAAATTTTGCAGCTTTATAGCCATTTGATAACTCTATTGTTTTTGGATGCAATTAATCCTTGATTCCTAAACAATTGTTAATAGTTACTTTGTGGCCAGTAACAGGTTAATTCATAAATGATGTAATCTGACATGTTTAGAACATTTGAGAAATTGAGAAAGAGGCTGTACATTTTTACATAAAAACACAGGAGTATACAAGTTGTTTGTGTACTCTAATTAGAATATGAATTCCATTTTATTTGCATAAATTTATTTATAGCGTGTCTCTTCAAAGGGTTGGCCAAATAGCATGTAATGAAAAAAATGCTTTTGAGAATTTTACGTGCCTAGATCTGAGGTCTCATTAAAAAGGGCTGGTTTCTCTGAACATTGAATGTAAAGTAATAAACATGACAACAAACAGGCTCTCGGGGCCCTGTTGCATAAAACTTAACATTGATTGTAAGTTTGCTATCAATGGCAACTTCTATGGAAACCTTAAATTTGATTGATTGACAAACAACGTTACCATGGTAGTTACCATTGATGATGGAGTTACCATTAATGGTAAGTTTTATGCAACGGGGCCGTGATGGTCAGCCGTGTTGAGATGCTAGCTCCCTCCCTACCAGTACGTCTGGCTTTCTTATGGCTCCTACATGTGACTATTAAAATGAAGACTCCCTTCTGAGAAGCTAGAATGATACATGTGACGATTCAATGATTCGGTTACACTCTCACATTGCCTGGCAAGGTTATCCCCAGTATTGATGTCTGAGTTTGCCACAGAGCAGCCCAAGATATACAGAGCAAGTCCAAACTAGCATTCAAAACATAGCAGATGTATACCTCATAATTGAAGATGTGGTTCGTTGCATTCCAAGAATACTTTGTTTAGGGTTTGATAGATTAATAGTCTTGCTAAATATGTTACTAGTCACAAAGTAGATATTAATAGTTTTGTACATCAAAAAAACAACAATACTATTGCCAGTGACAACATCAACAACAACAGTGACAATGTGGATAGATTATGATAATTATTTGATAATATTATTGATCGTTTTTATCATCATGAGTAGTGCGAGGAATACAGATGGTAATCGGATTCAGAAAGAGTAAGTCAGTTTGATGACTTCATCACTTCTTATGCAAAGAACATGAGTCAAAGTGAATATCTTTCATAGCTCATACATTTCAAGCTAAAAATATACATTCCCAAAGCATAGGGACCAAAATTGATACATGCTTTAATTAATATCAATGAAATATTCCTCTTATAATTTAGGATTTATATAAGCATTCCATATTTCATACATTACTTTCATTTGCTTATTTTGTGTGATTTTGCTTTCTGTTCTGTTTTTTTTTTATAGGATAAGGTAAATACATTTCAAATTTATTTTCATTTACTTAGAGTAGACTAGAAATATACCACTTGCACTCAAATGAAGTATATATATCTTTCTCTGCATAATACTCTCTGTTTTACATAGAGGCTGACTAATTTGAGCAGTTTTACAGCAATATTATAGGGCAAACAATCTTTTTCCCTGTTCTGATTTTCCTCCTTATGAATCTCAATTGCTTTCTCGCTCTCTTTTTCTCTCTCTTTTCTCTCTCTCTCTCTCTCTCTCTCTCTCTCTCTCTCTCTCTCTCTTCACACACTCTCTCTCTCTCTCTCTCTCTCTCTCTCTCTCTCGCTCTCTCTCTCTCTCCCCCTCCCCCTCCCCCTCTCTCTCACCCTCTCTCTCTCCCAATCCCTCCCTCTCCCTCTCCCTCTATCCTTGTCCTCCCCCTCTCTCTGTCTCTATCCCCCCCATCTCTTTCATTTTCTCTTTCCCTTTCTATACTGCTTCTGATTTTCTCTCTTCTCCCCCTACTCTTTTTTCTCCTTTTCATTTTATTATATCTATCTTTTTTCTTCTTCCTCTATCTGTTCCCCTCTATTTTTCTCATCCCCTCTGATTTTTTTTTTCTTCTCTTTCTCACATTTTCTTTTCTGCTCTCTCTCATTACCTTTGTAAGTTCTTCTCCCTCTGCCCAAAATCTCCTTTTCCCTTTCTCTGTTTAAAGTACTTTTTAATTTCCAACTAGATTGAAATAATTGCATGGTGACTCAAAAAAGCTTTGTAGAAATAATATGTCTTTATACTGACCTTTGGAAAGCTGTAAATGAGGGTTGTGTGGCATTTATAAGCTAACATATAACAGTGCTAGGTCTGTGGCAGGTTTCCATATCCAGGTTTCTTGATGTATCATTAGGTGGTGACTGGTGTATTCTTGGTACATTCTGCCATCCATTATTAAACAATGATTATGAAGAGAGAGCAATTGTGTACTAGGTGTTGTATACAACACAGAATAGAATGAAAGTATGACAAATCAAAGCAGTGTTCTGCTTAGCGTGGTTCAGCTTTCATTGCGCTTTTCTCCCAGCACCCCTCTAGCATCCATCCATACCTGTACCCACTTTCATCCTCCTTCCCCCTCCCCCTCCCCTCCCCCCCTTCCCCCTACCCTCCCCCTTCCTCTTCCCCTCCCCCTCCCCCCTCCCCCTTCCTCTTCCCCTCCCCCTCCCCCTTCCCCCTTCCCTTCCCCAAACCATCCATTGAAGCCCTTCCAGTCTTTTGCAATCATGGAAACAACTGTCAGTATACAAATAGTAAATGGTAAATAGTGTAATGGTTCAAGATTTTGCATGAGGTGAAAGTTTAGATACTCTTCGGAGGTGGAGCCAAGTTGAATAGAGCATCTCCTCTTTCACCAAATCTTGCTCCATGGCACGATCAAAGAACAAGGAACATTCACTCAAATGGCATTGCACAGCAAAGGGCAGTGCCATTGGTAGTTTTAGCGAATGTCATGTGACATACTGTTGACCAATACGATTGCAAGATTCTTAGAAGGTTTTGTACAATGTGATGAAATTGCATTCCTTGCCCAGAAAACTGACAGTATCAATACATTTGGGTTGACAAATGTATTGATACTGTCAAATGATTTTAAAAGAGCCAGGCTTTTTTCATGCTTGTTTATGCTCCGGCCCCTTTCATAGTGTGTCTGCATGCATTGTTATTCATTTTACATATTAACAATATTTTCCATTTGGTGTGTATTTAACATATATGTTTGTGGCGTAGCTCTTCGCACAATAAATATGAGAAAGAATGAATTGATGATAAAACAAATGATATACGTAAGTAAAAAAAGTAAATGTATTAATAGTTGAATGAAATGCTTGGACAACATAATCATGTGCTTGAAGAGAGTCAAAAGAAGTAATTTGCTTATTTCATGTGTGACATACAACAGACTATGGGGGTTTCTTGTTCCGCTCCTTGCGCAAGTTATTGCTACAAAGTTTCTTATGTCTAAAATCGTATTCATTCCCACACTGTTTATTCTATCTTGTTCATACAAATTTTTTCTTTAGTGTATAGTTAAATTGAAATTCTTTTTTAGAGTGTAAATTGAACCAAGTCGATTTGAAGTTGATTTATTTTTATATTGTAAATATAAAATAAAAGTTTGTACCAGACAGTGGGTTCTCAACAGAAATTAAATTATGAATATTAACTGATTCCATGACGAAAATTGTTTCAAACCATGCTTGTATTTCTTGTCTAGCTGTAGTTTGTGTATGAAGATCGCTGCATTTAGTTTGTGTCAATTCATGGACTTTGAACACTGATCAATATTTGTTTGTGTTCATATTTGTCTTTGATGCCATTAGATAAGTTTTTTTTGCAACTGTCAGTGTATTGCAATGTTTGCTCCCTGTGTGTGTGCAATAAGATCATTTTTTTTTTGCTCTCATATTAATTATTCTTCAAAGCATTTCTTGTCTTGCACTACATTTACATCTATTTCTGTTCTTTGATATGATAACATGATTATCTAGGAACTCACCTGACATGTATTTGTTTCTAGTGAGTTTCTTTTTCCCCCCAGTTTTTAGATTATGAAGAAATGAATTAGAAGCATGATGGTACTCATGTTGATATTAACTTCTTGGGGTTACATGAGAGCTTAACTATTGATTTGTATTGTCAAACCTGTCTACATACACTACTGTGTGTAAAGACCACTTAACTTGAATACCTCAGAACAGTTTGCATGTAATTGTACCTGTCTGTAAAGACCACCTCTCTATAAAGACCATCTGTCTATAAAGACCACCTGTCTATGAAGACCACCTGTCTATAAAGACCATCTGTCTGTAAAGACCACCTGTCTATAAAGACCATCTGTCTATAAAGACCACCTGTCTATGAAGACCACCTGTCTATAAAGACCACCTGTCTGTAAAGACCACCTGTCTATAAAGACCATCTGACCATAAAAGTACCTGTCTATAAGTACCACCTGTCTATAAAAGTACCTGTCTATAAAGACCACCTGTCTGTAAAGACCACCTGTCTATAAAGACCATCTGACTATAAAAGTACCTGTCTATAAGTGCCACCTGTTTATGAAAAGTACCTGTCTATAAAGACCACCTGTCTATAAAAGTACCTGTCTATAGTGACCAAATGTCTATAAAGACCACCTGTCTATAAAAGTACCTGTCTATAAGTACCACCTGTCTATAAAAAGTAACTGTCTATAAAGACCACCTGTCTATAAAGACCACCTGTCTATGAAAAGTACCTGTTTTAAAAGACCACCTGTCTATAAAACCCCCTGCCTATCAATACCACCTGTCTATAAAGACCACTCCTGCTAGGGGTGTGACTGCACCTGTATGCGCCCCTGTCTCATGATGTTTGTGGTTGTTGTACCCCTAGTGATGTGGACATGGATGGGCAGTCTGTGGCTGCTGTGCTCTCACCATCACAAGCCAGCTCCTCCTCCAGTCTCTCAACAAAGTAAGTACAGCAAGTCAGTGTCTCATATCAAAGGGATATCCTGAAATTAAATTGGTTTTAATCAAAGCAGAAACATGGATGAAATATATTAGTGCAGGTTTGATGAATATCCCTCAAAGTATAAGAAAGTTAAGGTCGTTTGAACTTGTGATTTTGTGACGTCAGATGCGAGATGCTCTCCCATATCTTGTGTGTTGTATGATTCTATAAATTACTCTTTTTCTGTTTTGTGATGAAGGAATACATTTGTTTTCATAGAGGTTTGTATGTAAAAAATATGTGGCTAATATATCAAATGCGTAAGAAAAATAGTATGTATCTTCTTGAGAATATGGACATTTTAAAGAAAAAATAATAATTAGTACTTTTTTCCCATAGAGATTTGGATGTAAAAATATGTGGTAAATGATATATCATATGCATAAGAAAAATGGCATATATCTTTTTTGAGAAAACAGAAATTTAAAGACAAAATTAGTACACAAATTCTTTACCTTTAATGATAAACTCTGCACACCCCCCTCCCCCCTCCCTAATCCCAAGCAGGAGCCAGGATTCTCCCCGGGCGTCGCTGGAGCAGCTGGCTAGGATGGAGGAGGATGACTCTGACATGGAGTCCGAGGCAACCACGCCCAACTGGCAGAAGCTCATCGATAAGGACATCATCAAGAAACTCAAACCCAAGGAGGTCAAGCGACAAGAGGTCATCAATGGTGAGATTCAGGACACAGGTCACTTCTAGACAGAGACATCTTCAGGAACCTGTTTGATATATATTTCCAACTGTTATAACTTTTATGGTAACTTCCATGGTAGCAGCCAATGGGCTTTCAGCTACTGCTGTTGCTATGGTAGATACTATCAATATTAAGTTACAATAGTTGAAAAGATAGATGCAACATGGCCCTGGTTGTGATCAATCTGAGAGTTTAACATGGCTCAAAATACGCTGGATATAAGAAAATGTCATGCTCGGGTATCTTGCTGAAAGACACAAGTTTCATTGATGTGCTAGGACTTGGATCTCAGAGTTCACAACCACTTTGCCATGACACCTCTCCAAAGTCCCATGTCAGAGCCCTTAAGGTCCTTCTATCCTATCTCTCCATCCATATCTAAGTCATTATCTGTCCTTCTGTCAATCCAGAGTTGTTCCACACTGAAAAGACCCACGTCAGAGCGCTCAAGGTCCTCCGCCGAGTCTTCTTCCTTCCAATGCTTGAGGAAGAGATCCTGCCGAGGGAAACCGTCTACTTCATCTTCCCCAACATTGATGAGATGATCGAGATCCACGGCGCCCTCAATGAGGCAATGAAAAAAGACCGCCGTACATCTCAGATCATTCAGGAGGTCAGCCAGATTCTCCTCGACAGGGTGAGTGAGGGCGTTATCACACATTCAGGTCACAGGTGCATTGATACTATTAGATACTATTTTGAAAAAAAGGAGTTTGAACACATATGCTTGTATAGAGAACAGTACACTTAGTTTAAAGCATGTCGCAACACAATTGTCATTGCAGCGGGCACTGCTGGAAAGAGGCTTCTATGCTTGTCCCTGAAGCCCTATGTTGAGTGAAATGCTGTTCAACCCTTGATATGCCTCATGCAGAGCTGCCAACCGTTACGAAAAAATCGTATTTGTTACGAAAATCGGAAGTGAATACGAAAGTACGAAAGCGCATCCTGAAAATACGATTTCACGGCAAAATTAATTAACTCATAAAAAGGGACAAAAGTTGCCTCTTTACGAGCGAAAATGTGGCATGAAAGGAGTTTTATGTACTCTTTTTGCAGTACACATTAACATTTTAATCAAGGTTATGACCACCACTATAATAATATATTTGTAAAGTAAAATGTCATGGTTAGCATTAATAAACTACCCCTAAGCATCGTAGAATAATTCAGCCAATCACGTAGCTCTTTCTGTAACACCTGATTGCCGACTGCATTCACGACACTCATTCCATTGGCAATACATGTACTCAGCACACACTAGTTGGTCCCTCACATCATAGATACTTGCACCCTAATGAACAAATGAACCAGGCCAGCCTTTCCAGGCTAAAAGGGTGGAGAAATTCACCTCAAATTACTGCAAGATATGAAGAAACTGAAACCTGGAATATATGTGTATATCACTAGAATATCATTTATAGTGCACTAAAATCGTAGTCAGGTTGCTTTAATAACATTTTCATCACATTTGGGAAAAAAAAAAACCCCGAACATTTATGATTTTTGAACCCCTACCGCTAGCCAAGTTCCCCCAGAACTCTAGGGAGGCAAGCTCCCAAGCTATGCTTATGTTCAAATTCCGCACACTTGTCCCTCACAACACAGATATTAGCACCCTTTTGAAATAATGAACTAGGCCAGGCTAAAGATGAAGAGCTGAAAAAATGGCGAAATCTGCCTCAAATCACTGCAAGATAGGAAGAAACTGAGACCTGGAATGTAAGTGTTGGACACTAGAAAATCGTTTATGGTGCATTTTAATGATATTCAGATTGTTTTAAGAACATTTTCATATCATTTGGAAAAAAAAAGATCGAAAATTTACGATTTTGTAACCCCTACCACTAGCTAAGTTTTCCCCAAAAACTCTGGGGAAGGAAAGCTAGACTTAGGCTCAGTGTGTGGTGGTGCACTGTACTGTGCTGCACTGTACAAGCAGTAGTGCTACACACTGCTAGCTAGCTGCCGATCAGCTATCAGTGGCAGTTGGCCAGTGAGGAGAACTAAACGGATAATACAGTGTATTTGTTTAGTCACAGGCTTAGACTTACTACCTTCATTATTAAAAATACGAATTTTGATGGCAAAATACGAATTTTGGAGGTGCAGAATATGAATTTTGACTTTCAAAGGTTGGCAGCCCTGCTCATGCGTGTATGCTTTCTCTCCTCTAGTAGATTTTGCACGGAGGAGCTTCTGCAAAAGTCCCTTATTGTTTCGTTGTTTGAGGGAAATGCAAGAGAGATGATTTAGAGGTCAGTGACCTGTGTTCTGATTGGTCCATACTTGTCTGTAGATGATATCAGTGACCTGTGTTCTGATTGGTTGATACTTGTCTGTTTGTAGATGATATCAGTGACCTGTGTTCTGATTGGTTGATACTTGTCTGTTTGTAGATGATATCAGTGACCTGTGTTCTGATTGGTTGATACTTGTCTGTTTGTAGATGATATCAGTGACCTGTGTTCTGATTGGTTGATTCTTGTCTGTTCTTAGTTTGATGGAGAGGCCGGGGAGACGATGAAGAGGGTGTGTGCAACGTTTTGCCAGAACCAGAGCACAGCCATGGAGCATCTTAAGAAGCTGATCCGGAAGGACAAGGAGCGAGACAATCGGAAGGAAGGCTCCATCACAAGGTTCATGGAGGTACGTTGGAATCATCATTTAATTATTTCTCTCTTTCTTTGGCACTCAACCCATGTTGGACCAGGTACCACAAATACATGGTTTGCTGAGTTAACTTTTGATATTAATTATTGAAAACTAAAGATGCATCATATGAAAGTGCATAAATTCTGCATAAGATGAATCCTATTTGGGTATTAAGTGATAAATATTTTGTTCAAAATAAATTTCTAAGTGAAATTTGGGTCAAATGATGACTAAATCTTCAAATTGGCAGCACGCTAATACGGTTGTAATCTTGCTTTTGCTCTTTGATTGGACACAGTTCTGGCTCTAAATTGCATGTTTTAGACATCATTCTGCAACATGGTCCATGTTTGGCCATCACGTTGTGCATCTTTTCTCCTGATTATGCAGGAGGCAGAGGCGAACCCTCTTTGTAGGAGACTACCGCTGCCGGGAATCGTTGCTACGGGATACCAAAGGCTCACCAAGTACCCACTTCTCATCGAGAATATGCTCAAGTACACGCCACGTAAGTACAGCTGGCTCATGAGGATTCGTACTCTGAGGGGGGGGGGAAGAGATAACAAACTATAATATCTAAGACATGAAGAAACATGGGGCAAAATGTACTGAAAATTGATACATTCTAAAGTGACCGGGTTCTAGAGAGTAAGTAGATGATATTTAGTGTGCATGTGAAGTCTGTCTCTACAGATTAGCCCATTCTGCACTGAGCCTGCATATATGCAGGCTGGCTTTTTCCCACTCAGATACTAAGCAGCATGACTCCCATACAATCTGCTGTTTGGACAATGGACAACGGGCTATGAATACACTTCACATACTGCTTAGGAAACAATGAAGCCACACTCCTTTAGTTACGGCACTTCCTTGGTAGATTTTGACATCCTTACTGGACCAGGGTTCACAAAGTCAGAAAAACAGTAAGCAACAGATTAATGCCAGTCATCTCCGTTCCGTTGCTTGTCTCCCTACAGCCAAGAGCCCGGAGCATGAGCGGTTGCAGCTTGCGCTAGAGAAGAGCAAGGAGATCCTGTCATCGGTCAACCAGGCGGTCAAGGAATGCGAGAACCGCTTCAGGCTCATGGACTACAACAGCCGCATGGACCGCACACCGCTGGACAAGTCAAACAACGCCCTCGTGGTCGACTACAAGAACTTTGACCTCCAGAGCTACAAGATGATCCATGACGGCAACCTGACGTGGAAGGTCAACCGCAACAAGAGTATAGGTTAGTGGTACCCCTGAACCCTTAGCCTACGTGAACTCTGTGTTCCATGCATTAAGCTAATGGGAAGGAGATAGTATAGTAACCAGGAGAGTTACTGCCCTATTTTGACCCCCCAAAAAGCTAGTGACAAATCACTCAAATTTGTGTTATTGGTACTCTTAGCTTGTACCCAGCATTCCTTTCATACAGACACAATCTGGAGAAGAAATATTCATCCTGTTGCAAGATATTCTATCTTACATGATGTGGTGTTGCACTGATGCCAATGCAAGTGGCAGGTACATTTTGTTAATTCACAACAGATGTCTCTGTTCTTAGTTGCTTCCTTTTTGTCAGAATAGGGCAGAGTTATTGTTTACATCCATAAAATGCATCAATCAGCAGTCCACTGCTCGCCTCAATGGTTTATTCCTTCAATCCTAATCAAATTTGACAAATTATAAACTTTGTATCCAGATGCTTGTTAACAACAAGAATTTTACTTTACAAAGATCATATTTCAACTTTAGCTAATTGGAATCAAAATCAATGAGGAGCTGATTTGGCACCCAAGAAGAGGTCACCAGTCGTGTGCAAAGTTGTGTGTCTTAGTGAACCCCCCCTTGACAAATCTGTGACTGACCTTTTGCTGTATCTGCTTGTGACCTACAGAGGTGCAGGTGCTGTTATTGGAGGAGCTGATTGTGATCCTGACTAAACAAGATGACAAGCTCATCCTAAAGCTTCACTCCACCCTCAACCAGGCCAGGGAGGAGTCTAAGACACACAGTCCTATCATCAAACTCAGCAACGTACTCTGCAGACCAGTTGCCACAAGTGAGTAGACAAACACTATAGGTGCGTCTTCATGAGCCCGATCAGACAAAATAGCGAGCTATTATGCTGATCCGGGAAACTAGCCTGAAGTTGCAATCGCGTCTTCCTTAGCTCGAAACTCGGGATACGTAAGCTCAAGCTCGGGTTGCATAAGTTTCACACATACCAGCAGTGTGCGACGGGAATAGGCCACGGCCGCATGGCTTCGGTTGTGAGCTCGCATTCACGCACGTGTAAAAACCTTTCACGTAAACAATGCCTCTTGGGCGCTGATGCATAACGGGATCGAGAAATTTTCAGGCTAATGACGACGCTCCGAGCTAGCTCGAGCTAGCTCCATCTAGCCCAAGATTTCTTGGGAAATTTTCTCAACCAAATAGCGAGCTATTTTGCCTGATCTGGCTCATGAAGATGCAAATAGCTAGCTATTTTGTGATCTGGCTAGCTAACCTGATCAGAACAAGCTCGCTATTTCGCCCACATTGGGCTAATGAAGACGCCCCTTATGAATATGGTCTTTTGTCCACTAAGAAGTTGCTGGAAGGCTTTTTGCTTTTCTTTCAACCTCAAATATATCAACTAGTGACTCAGTCTCATCCTTTCATCCTCTCTCTTCCATACTGACTTCTGCTCAATGGGTTTTGTTTGTATTACATGTACAAGAATGCATCAGTGGTGGAAGAAGACCTAATAATAAATCCCCACCTCCCTCTTCCCTGAGTCATATTTGACATACTAGAAACAGATTCATTCATTCATTCCCCAAAATATGAACCAGTATGTGGGCATATTGTGTAGATCTGCCATTCTGAATTACAAGGAAATTACTGAAATGAAAAGTTCAAATATTTGATCCAAAGATAGGACGTTTCGTGGAGGTCGTGTGTATAGGAGAGCCACATTCTATGCACGTTTAAGACGCTGCTTTGATTGAAGCGTCTCCATCCCATTCTGCTCACTCCACAGACCGAAAGGCGTTCTTCCTGGTCAGCACAGCCTCAGCGGCCGGACCTCAGATCTATGAGCTGGTGGCTCAATCTCAGCAGGACAGGCAGTCATGGATGGACGTTGTGCATGCTACACAGGAGACTGAGCGTCGTCAGGCCAAGGGAGGGCGCCGTAATGCCCGCAGCGCTGTCACGGCGCGGCCTCCCATGATCCCGCCAGATCTTCATCCAGTACGGGAGGAGAGCATTAAGAAGTAAGCTCACATCAGCCAACATCCTCATTCTCAGATTTTGTGCCTCAAGTTATCAGTTTTCATTTTGTTTTCATACATTTTTATTCCTCCGCAGTGAATTTTTGGGGTTTTATGTCCGTCAGTCCGTCCATCCCACATCCGTTTATGCAGTATCTTGAAAATCATTCAAGGGATTTGCTTCAAACTTGATACCTGTACATTTATGTAATTCATGAAACCAATGAACTGTGTAAAATTTCGGTCAAATTGAACTGAGGTCAAAGTTCAAAGGTCAATACCCTTTGCAAAAAATTGCCCCAAATGGCTAAAATATTATAATTTTGTTTGTTTATTAACTTATATTTTGATTGATAATATTTGTCCATGCATTGATTATTTCGATTAAAAATTGAGGCAGCCATATTCTATAGAGCAGAATATTGTCTGGTACAAAATGAGTTGAATTTAATTCCATTTTGTCTTGCAGGGAGGACAATCCTGAGATCAACGAGCCCCCAGAAGTCGTCTCCAACGACGCTGTCCTGGCACCGGAACCAGAGGTGGTTACGTTGGGCGCTGTTTCAGGTACGAGCAATCTGGGCTTCATGGTGCATTGGTACATATGTGTACTATGATGTATCTCATTTTGATTTTATGAAATAAACACAATTGCCCATATTCTACCAACAAAGTTAACTCATTTTGTGCCACATGAGTTATTTTTCTTCAAAGCAATACACTTAATTAAATCCCATCGAGCAGTGGTTTATCTGGCACACAAAGGGTTAAACTCAGCATCATGTTAAATGAGGGTTGACCAAAGGCTAAACGGTAGTTTTGGACAGGTTCGAGTAATTTTCTTTTCTGAAGAATTAGGTTATCAGTGATGTTGGGATTAAGGTTTAGACTGCTGAGGTGGTTGGTTAACGATGGGTCTAACCTGTACTGTTAGTGCATTAGTACATACAATGTATGTGCACCACAGTACTCATCTTGATCGATGAAATACACACAATGACCTGTATTGTATGAACAATGCACCCATCATCACTTTACAGGAGGGATTATCAAAGGTTCAACGGGTTTAAGTAATTTTCTAATCTACTAGTGAAAAGTTACATTATAAGATCATTTAGATGATATGACCATGTGACTATGTGTAATCAACCGTACCTAACTGACTATGATCATGACACCGTGGTTTGAATGGTGCTAATCTCTCAATGATCCGTCCACAGAGTCAAGAAATGAAGCAGAGCCGGTGGGTGATATACGCACAGCCTTGCAGAATACTATTGAACAGGTAAGAAACACCCTCCAGATGGACAGACAGACATACAAACAACAAACAGATTGGTTACTGTACAGACAAACATACAAATAACAAACAGATTGTTAACTGTACAAACAAACGTACAAATAACAGATTGTTAACTGTACAGACAAACGTACAAGTGATATACAGATTGGTAACTGTACAGACAAACGTACAAATAACAAAGAGATTGGTAACTGTACAGACAAACATACAAATAACAAACAGATTGGTAACTGTACAGACAAACATACAAATAACAAACAGATTGGTAACTGTACAGACAAACGTACAAATAAAAAACAGATTGGTAACTGTACAGACAAACATACAAATAACAAAGAGATTGGTAACTGTACAGACAAACATACAAATAACAAACAGATTGGTAACTGTACAGACAAACGTACAAATAACATACAGATTGGTAACTGTACAGACAAACGTACAAATAACAAACAGATTGGTAACTGTACAGACAAACGTACAAATAACAAACAGATTGGTAACTGTACAGACAAACGTACAAATAACAAACAGATTGGTAACTGTACAGACAAACGTACAAATAACAAACAGATTGGTAACTGTACAGACAAACATACAAATAACAAACAGATTGGTAACTGTACAGACAAACGTACAAATAACAAACAGATTGGTAACTGTACAGACAAACGTACAAGTGATATACAGATTGGTAACTGTACAGACAAACGTACAAATAACAAAGAGATTGGTAACTGTACAGACAAACATACAAATAACAAACAGATTGGTAACTGTACAGACAAACGTACAAATAAAAAACAGATTGGTAACTGTACAGACAAACGTACAAATAACAAAGAGATTGGTAACTGTACAGACAAACATACAAATAACAAACAGATTGGTAACTGTACAGACAAACGTACAAATAAAAAACAGATTGGTAACTGTACAGACAAACATACAAATAACAAAGAGATTGGTAACTGTACAGACAAACATACAAATAACAAACAGATTGGTAACTGTACAGACAAACGTACAAATAACATACAGATTGGTAACTGTACAGACAAACGTACAAATAACAAACAGATTGGTAACTGTACAGACAAACGTACAAATAACAAACAGATTGGTAACTGTACAGACAAACGTACAAATAACAAGCAGATTGGCAACTGTACAGACAAACGTACAAATAACAAACAGATTTGGTAACTGTACAGACTGTACAGACAAACATACAAGTGACATACAGATCTTCTGTACAGACAGACATACAAATAACAAATGTACAGTTGTATGTCCAGACATACTTACAAATACACAATGTATAGTTGTACTGAACAGACAGACATTGAAATAAAAGAATACAGTTAAATGTACAGATATATGTACATGTAAATACAAAATGTCTAGTTATATTGTACTGACAGACATACACAAAAACACACAATTGTACTGTGGCAACAGACATACACAGTCTGTGGCACGAATCTTCAATAAAATTGATCTATTACTGTATAAACTTCCTAGGTTTTCATTGTTATTGTAGATCATGAGATTTGTAAAATGTTTGATATCTTAGATGAGGAAAATAGATTGGACTTGATAAATGTGTATTCATTCTGTATACACTATACACCCCTTGTTATTGTTTCTGCTGTTAGTGGAATTATGTGAATCCTTTACATTAAAAACAGACGAGAATTTGATTTCATTTGATATATCTTTATTTATTACAGGAGCCTGGAGAAGAGGCTACAACATTGGAGCGTTTCCAATATCTCTCCCTGCTAACAAACAGAATCAAATCAGTACTAGGTAAGATGCTTCATCAGAGTCTAGAACATTATATTAATGGCCCAGTAATTAATTTGATTAATTAATTAATCAATTACAAAAGTGATCTTTTCTACAAAAAATATATATCTTTATGAGAAAAAAAATAAATCGGCTACATATGTGCATTGTTATTTAACAAGAGTCAATAAAAAATGGGTAAAATGGTCCTTAAAATGCAAAGAAGACTTAATTTGTGGAATTTTCTGGGAACTGAGGTTGGCAATGACCGAAAAGGATTGTCCGTAGGTTCCAGTCTAAGTCAGTCTGAATGAAATATCTTGTTGTAGACATGAGAGAACGTTCAACACTATAATTCACAGTAAGGCAGCCTCTAATCGGGTAGAAATTCACATCCGTCTCAGTTTTGTAAGGTAGTGACTAGAATTATAATATACCTTGTATTCAATACCACTCTAATCAGCTAAGAACATTGGATAACTTGTATATTGTTATGTCGGCACTGAGTATTTTATTTAAGATGCATGATTTAAAACAAAATACAATTAAGGATCTACAACAACGAAGATTTAATATTTGTATGTTTTTTTTTTTGTTTATTTGAAATTCCCATGTTTAGAAGGTAAGCCTTTGATTGTTGCATTCATGATTCATTCCTAACAGTGTCATGCACCGAGCTGCTACTGAACGCTGATGCATGTACTGTATAGAGACCAGATAATCGCATGTGTACATATTGCTAGCAATACAGTCAAAGTTGTCTACAAAGGCCACTGTCCACATGTCTGTAAAGACCATCACTACGAACATGGTCTGTTGTTATGCGGACAAAAATGCAAAGGGTCCCTTTTAAATTTTGTCTGTATAACAAGAGACTGTGTTCACAGTGCATGTAACTTGATCGTCTTTAGAACATGTGGCTCCTAAATGCACCTGTTTCTTAGGACCACCCGTCTTGACTTGTACAAACTGTATCAATGGCTTATAAAGGGTTAACCCCTTGGACTGGTCTCTATAGACAGGTTTGACTGTGTTCTCATGCACATGGATGAAGAGACATGATAGGATGACATATAAACAGTGCATGTTATTATTATGATGATTTTTTTTCATTATTATTCACTAGTATCATGCATACTAATCATTATTTACCATTTGGTAACTCTTAATGTGCGATGGGCAGTATGTTGGCTCCTGTAAGACACATGATTTCAGTAGGGAAGTGGCTTGCCTGGCATAGCACAAGTTGATATGAGATGAACAGCATTAACTGCTTTCATGTAGATGGTCTGATATAAGAAGTGTGATATCTTAAAGGCAAGATGTGGGAATGATGCCTGGTAGTCACGTTCATGAAAAAGGTGTGGAAGAGCAACCATAAATGCTTTTTGATTTAGATGTGCAAAGATTAATACAAAGAGTCAATATTTTCATGACCTTCACCCATAGGTTGTTATACTACATTAGGTCAGATTTTGTGTGGGATGGTGTCTTTTGAAAGTAAATCTATTCGTACAGGGGGGAAATAAATGAAAGGTAAGCCATGCAGAGCAGCATGCATCAAGATTTTAAGATAAGCAAGGATAGTTTGTCACTTTTCCTGCAAATGTTTGTGAAGCTATGGCTGAGATTAAGTACATGTTATCGTTAGGGTATACTGCTGATTCCTGCTGAGTTTACTGACTTTTGCAATTGAGAAGGAGCACAATGCAAAGTAGCTTTTTAAGATAAGAAGACTTTAAGATAAGTTGTTCATAAAAGGGAGACAGGTATTGCTTAGACAATATATAGGAAGAAATTTGTGTGTTGTCTTGTGAATGACATTTTAACTTCTCTTAATGTTATTGGTAATATTTCTTAACTTAAAGGATAACTTTAATCAGCTTCTGTCGTTTTACATAATTGTCAGGAAAGAACAGATGTGATAGCCTGGTGCCATATTCATGAAACCTTACTAGCCTACTGGTAGTTGATTTCTAAAATGCATGCAGCTGAATGTACTTAGCAACTAACTAGGCTTAGTAAGGTTTCATGAATCTGGCCACTGGTTTCAAATCCAAACCAGTACAATGATACATTTGAGTCATAAGACCAACAAAACCATTTCTCCATCTCTCAGGGTTTGTTTTTCGGGAGAGGCGGGGAAGAATTAGAGGGTAATACGTCTCAGACTCGTTTTTTGCTCTCGACAGGTTGATAGAAATGTCATTTTTCGTGTTCAGAATACCGTAAATTTCGGCGTACAAGACGCAACGGCGGATAAGACGCATCCCGACTTTGAGCACGCAATTTGAAAAAAAAAAAAAAATCGGGTCCGAATAAAGTTTCAACACATATACACATGTATGGGACTATATATACAGTCAACAACAAAATAAATGGCTTTGATAGCCTGACCACAATTGATGTACCAGTAATACGATCTCAATCACATCACCAGCATACTTAACCCGAACTAAAAAAGCCCCAGGAGTAGTATTTGTCCGCGAGACAACTCAAAGAAACCGCTGATCAAATGGCTTAAACTAGAAAACTCCGTTTGATGGAGACTGCCGTTGATTCTATTATCAGCTCTGGCCACAAGCTGGCGCTAGTACACAAAGATCGTTCTTTGTCATAGAGTGTCTCAATGTAGCTCTATGTTCTTTGTGTACTAGCGCCAGCTTGTGGCCAGAGCTGATAACAGAATCAATCGCAGTCTCCATCAAACGGAGTTTTCTAGTTCAAGCCTTTTGATCAGCGGTTTCTTTGAGTTGTCTCGCGGACAAATACTACTCCTGGGGATTTTTTAGTTCCAGTTAAGTATGCTGGTGATGTGATTGAGATCGTATTACCGGTACAACAATTGTATCGGGCTATCAAAGCCATCCACTTTTTTTAATGTCACACAATGCATAGTCCCATACAGGTGTATACGTGTTGGTTTGAAAGACCTGATTTTTGCTAACGCCGTGTATAAGACGCACCTGGACTTTGGCGTGATTTTCAAGGGAAGAAACATGCGTCTTATACACCGAAAAATACGGTAGAGATGTCATTTTTGTTTTTTGGAATAGAAATGTTATTTTTGTTAATACATTGATCATGCATGGAGACACTGATTCTTGGTGCATGTACAGATAGATATGCCCTACATATTATGTATGCCAACATGCTAATGACCTTTCACCCCTCTCATACTGCATCATGGATGATTTCTCATGCTGTCGGGCATGGTCGTAGTAGGCCTCTTACCAGGGTTGGTTATATACATGGTCACAAGAACACGCCCTGTCACAACAAGTGCTTGTTTGCACACATTGTTGACTGATATTCCCACACAAATGGGTTTGGGTTAAAAAAAATATCTTTGTGATATATACATATAATCATCAAAATAAAGTTTGGATATTTTTTTGACCCACCTATTTCTCATTTATTTAACAAATGTATCATATTACACATCAATCCATTAGCTAATATCCTCCTCTGTACAATAACACCAATTTTGTAACAATCAGTTGCTACATGGCAGAGGACCTCCTTTTCGTTTGCTGGTCGGTCTCAACAGAATTTGACAAATTGACCAGTATCTGCCCCATTCACCTATTCATTGACTTGGTATACAGTAGATGCTGGTCAATTTGTCAAATTCTCTCGGAGACCAACCTGTAAACAAATGGGAGGTAACTCCGCCATGAAGCATCCAATTGTTACAAAATTGGTGTTATCTTACAGAGGAGCATATTAACAAGAGAAGATTTTCACACATCTGCACATCAATAGATGCGACTTTTTTTTTGGCCAAAAATTATTTTGAAGGGTGAGTACCATGTGAGTTCAAGCCTGGTATGACAGAGCCTTGGGTATTTATTGACCTGTCTTGGGTAATTCTTGTCCGAATGATTGACTTTTTTCATCCCTCTCCTCTCCCCCCCTTGTCTCTCTCTCTCTCTCTCTCTCTCTCTCCTCTGCACGTTGTAGATGAAGCTGTGGGAGACCCCTCAGATAAAAAGCTCTTATCTGAAGCCAACGGGCTTATAGCTAAAGTTGTCACACTTCTCTCAGTAAGTTCCCTCCTTACATCGTTCCTAGTCTTCCTGACTGTCATTAATTAAGATGTTACGCAGGATGGCAATCAATTTATTGTTGCCTTAGTGATATGAGAGTCCAAAAGTACACACAATCTTGTTTGTTCTTACATTTCCATTTGAACACTCGTTCCTGACCGTCTTTAATTAACCCTTTGGGTGCCAAATGTGAATTTTTTCACAAGTAATTCACACAATTCCAAGAACTTATCTGGCACGCAAAGGGATAAGATCTTACGCAGGATTGCAATCAACTCGTTGTTGCCTTAGTGATATGATAGTCCAAAAGTACACACAATCTTGCTTGTTCTTACATTTCCATTTAAACATTTGTTAGGTTTAGCTCTGGTATCATAGTGAATGGATGCATGTTCTTCAGATTTCAGTCATTGGGATTACCAAAATAAAAGTTTCAAAATGGTTGATTCTACCTTTTAAAATCGCATTATAAGTTATCTTTAGGTTTTTCTCACAGTAATTTTGATGCATCATAGTAATTCAAGTACTTCGAGGTTGAATTTTTAGGAGGAAATAATAGGGTATAAAGTTCTCTGAAAGGAATTTGACAGGATTTTGCATATCATTTGCCGTATAGACATGCATGCAAAACCTGACCCATATGCTTGGGGTTGGACATCTATCTCCCATCATTTATTTGAGCATTTCATGAATTTTATGCCGTTATTTATCTAAATAGCCTGGTGTGTCTGCCATGGTATGGGCCCTGTTGCATAAAACTTACCATTGATGGTAACTTTGCTACCAATGGCAATTTCTAATCACATAGAAATTGCCATTGAATTTCATTGGCTGTCAACTGATGTTTCCATGGTAGTTACCATTGATGGCAGAGTTACCATTAATAGTAAGTTTTATGCAATGGGGCCATGGAGTGAACCATTTCCATTCATACATAGATCACATAACACTCCATTCAATCAAATATACCAGTATTGCGAGCATTGCAATTTATCCCATATACTTCACGAGTATAGATAGAGTTGAGACCTGATTATGCCATTTTGTAATAATGTGCAGCTTTACAGGTGTAGTTGGGCAAATTGTCCTCTTACACAGGAATTTGGTAGCCCATGTGATACATACACACATACTTCCAAGGATATTGGATTCAACTTGTTATTCATAGTGTCCATCCATCAAGATGAACTCTCTCAGTCCCATAGGTAATAAACTGTGTTGTAATTGACATCATTGAATTTTGTACTGAGAGGGTAAACATAGAAATTCAGTGCTTGGAAGCGGCATTCCATTCTAGAGCATGTGGCTGATTAGTTCCAACTTCATCTCAATTTCATCAAATCAATGTCATCAGCAAATGTTATAGAAGCTTTAACAATATTTTTTTAAATTAGAGAGGAGAAGGAAGGAATTGTCAAAGGCAGTGAAGTCTTTTTAAGCCATCTTTCTAATGTGCGCATGTTAATGAGAGGATATTATCCATAAATATATCCCCTTGATTTCCCCCAACCTCTCCCACAACCTCTCCACCAACCTCCTTCAACCTACCATAACCTCTCCTAACCTCCCCCTAACCTTTCCCAAACCTCCCCCAACCTCTCACCCCCACCTTTTACCCAACCGCTTCTAACCTCCTCCACCCTCCCCCAACCATTCCCTTAACCTTTCCTAACCTCCCCAACTTCCTTTAACCTCTCCCAACCTTTCCTAACCTCTCCCAACCTCTAACCCAACCTGTGCCCTCCCCTCCCCGCAGGAGCAGAGTGTGAAGAGGGAGGTGGAGCTGACCAGGGCTCAACAGGAGAACCAGACCCTTCACTCTGACCGGGTGGACATCATGGCAGCTCAGCAGCGCTTGACCTCTGAGCTGTCCATGACCCAGCATGAACTCGATGGCCTCCAGACTGACCGGCTCCAAACACAAGGCACTGGGGCGGGGTCAGTAGACTCCATCCTGAGCGCTGGACCCGACGACCGGCTGATGGTCGCAACTGCTGCCGAGAAACAGAACAACCGCCAGTCCTACTCTGGCGATTCTAGCGCCGCTGAATCGGAGGACTCTAAGACGGTGGAATCGTCAGAGAACGAGGATACGACTGTGGTACAGGATGAGGAGGTGAGGAGTCTGAATGACTCAGACGCGCCCCCGACCCCGAATGAGGTCACTGCAGAGGCCGCAGAGCTGGAGATCTTCCAGGCGGATCCACAGATGGTGAAGCCAGTCGTCAACGAGCAGCTGTTGGAGCTTCAGTCCATTGCCACAGGGCAGAACGAGGGTGGGAGGACTGGGGGGACAGAGGGAGAGGGGGAGGGGGAGGGGGGTGAGGATGCACCCCTGGGTCATGTGATTGCTGACCAGGAGAGAGAAGACATTGTGAACGGAGCAGCAGACCTCAAGGTCGATGATTCACTGGAAGATGCTAATTACCATGGTGACAATGATGATGATGATGAGGATAGAGATGATAATGACCATAATGTCTCAAATGGATTTAATGCGGAGCGTGGCAAGGAGGAAACGCAACCAGATTTGCTAGACTCATCCGCAGTAGTTTCACCAGTCGATATCAACAGTAATCCTGAGAATGTCCCTGAATTAACGACAGAAGAGGTCATCTCAATACCAGAGCAGGACAAACCTGATCTTGCATCGCTCAATGGGAACTTGCTACAAATCAATGCAGATGGTGGGCTAGGAGACGGGGATGCGGTCCCAGCCACGTACGACGCAAACTCCGCTCCAAGCAATGATATCCTTGACGATACGGACGCGCCATATCCATCAACCACCAAAGAGGGCAGCAGCCCAGAACCATGTGTGATTCAAGTGGTCGACCCCGGCCTGTCACAAGCTGGGGATCTCATCTCAAACGTTGAGACAACAACCCTGGATGAGGGGGGGTTAGAGTTGGGGCCAGACGGGGGGAAAACGGGACTCGGAACAACGGAGGACAAAGCTGACGTGATCCAAACGACAGACTCCTTGGTGCCTGAGCCTTCACAAGTTGAGTCTATAGAGGGCGGTAGTCGACCTGCCAGTATTATCTCTGTTGACTCGGCTTCTTCAGACGTGATGATCAGTTCGCAGTCTGATGAGAAGGACGAGAAAGAGGAAGTCAAGAAACCAGAGAGTTCATCATCTCAAGGTATGTCTGCATGATTCCATCATCATCGTTTTATTGGGGGATGGGTCAATCTGTTCATGATAACCTTGTTGGGACATGATACCCATTTTTAATCCATATCTATTGAAAATCGCATACTACATTGTAATAATGCCGCATATTTTCAGCATTAAGAAGCTCAATACTCCACAATAAATCTAACAATCACTTTACATCAAGGAATCCAGATTTTAAGTTGGAGTGCATTTTTTGTGAGTGGGTAAGTGAACTTGCAGTGCTTGGTTGTATTAAAATTTGTTTGAAGTATTACCTCTTAATACATTGTTGAGGTATATTTGCACAAGTAATAAACATCAAACCCACAAATCAGCTGTTAATCTGGCATCTAAAAGGCTCATAGTGTATGGGACACAATAAATACATACCGCAGGAAGTGGGGTGGTGTTTGGGGTTTTAAAATCATCCTGTATTTCGATTTCATTCATGGGGAAAACTAATTTCATGCTGTCATCTTAAACTCACCATTTCTGTGATTGCATCAAAGGCAAATCAGCTCACCAGCTATCCAAATGACATTTTGAAACACAAAATTCAATGGATGATATAAGAGCAGATTTAATGAAAATCTACTTTGGCAGGAGATTCATATCACATATTTTAGAAGAAGGTAGGATGTTTTAAAGGCAAATGCCACAACTCATCAATGCATCTTATTCTCCAGTTGTCATTTTGATGGACGGATATCAAAGCTGTGCAAGTAATATAGTGGACAGTATTTGGGGGCCAAAGTTGAATCAGTACCTATTAAAATAACAATATCAATAAAATACCTCTACTAGAACCAAATGAAGTGGATGAATACTCTATATACCTCATCGCAAATTAGATATCAATATGTGTTGTGTATTTGCCATGTATATAATAACAATAGACGATGATTATCAAAAGTGTCTCTTCGTGGCAGCTTTCCCCCGCTTCTAAGCCTGAATGTTGATGTATATCTCCCCTGCATTGTGAGCTAGGAGATTAGAAGCATGTCCATGATCAAATTGAAACATGCTTGCTTCATGGAATGAAATTCTTTAAAGGGAAAGTCCACTTTGAAGTTAAATTAATTGAAAGAAAATCAAAAACATTAAAGAAACATAAGTTAAGGTTTGTCGAAAATCCATCAAAGGATAAGAAAGATAGGATTTTTGACGGATTTTCGTCAAACCCTCCCTGATATGTTTCTTTTGTGTTTTTGCTTTTTATTAAAACCAACTTATCTTAGGGTGGATATTCCCTTTAACGATGAATGGTTCTCTCAATCTGTAGGCTGCTCTATATATAATGTCACTCAGTCGCAAGTATTACAGGCTCATCCACAGTACATATATATCGCATTTAGAGGAAATAATTGCTAACTTGACCAAGCAAATTGCAACTGAATGTTGATAATATGTACTTCTGATGTTTTGGCTGATACGGCATGTATGCAGTGTATACAAAATTCTCGATCATTGTGCCTGAATGTCTGCCAACCAGCTAAGCTTCTTGATTGTGTTTTGTTTTTGTCTCTCTCTTTCTCTCTCTCCCCTTAATTCAATCCACCCAGGAGGTCTACTCGCTCGTGCGAAGCGTGTTTTCCAGGAATGGGTCTAAATGATTCATGCTAATCCCAATGCCAGTTTTGTATGTTACACCAGCCCTATTCCTTGTTTATTCCCCTTCCCTTGCTCTCCATGCTATCGCTATAAACCCCTCAAAAAAGTTCTGCAACTCAGGTTTGAGGGGTCATATATCTTAAGTTGCTTCATTATCATACATAGATGTGGTATCATGAAACAGATTGATTATTTATCTTTACAACGATGTATTGTTTGTAATGCTTATGCAATCATGGAAACGCAGACCTTTTGAATATGCAGCAAGGTCAAAAATCAAATGTTGCAAAATTCTATTGTTATCCATCTTTTTTTGCAAATGAAATGAGTTTGAATGATAATAATGCGGCGATGCGTGAGGGTTAATTGTCACGTTGACACTTTTCAAAACACATTGCATCTCCAAAAGAATGGAGCCTCAACTGTTGAAAACAATTAAATTTGCAATATTTCATTCATGACTTGACCCTTTCTTCAGGAACACATTTCAAGATTGCATACCGGTAATCATTGCAAGTGGCACACCAATGTGAAGAAGAATTATCAAGCTGTCTAATGATACCCCAGTCACATTAGATGATGAAGCAATAAGCAATATAATATCTGTCAAACTTTGATTTGTAGAACTTTATTCGAGGGATATATATTCTATCCTGCTACCTTTCTTGCATTGTGTTAATAAGGGACATTTCACGAGGTTGGGCTATTTCATGGTGACAAACAAGAGCTGAAAAACAGTGTCTCATCTCAAGGTTACACAGACATCACACTTTGTGTCTACCTGACCTCATGGAATGACCCGGAAGTAGACTAGCTATGGAACACTGAACACCCTTCCCCCCTACCCCACCCCCCTTCCTCTTACCCTGCAATCAACATCTATATAATCATTGTGTGCTCTGAATTTCATAACCATAAACACAAATTGATCTGGGCAATTCCATGGTTTTGGTTGAGCCATTGAGGGCATTGAATATTAGTAACCAATATTATTTCATTTTTTTTTTCTCAAAAGGAATATTCTGAGCTGATTCATTTTGGACATGGTCTATTATGCAGATTTTTTTTTTTCAAAGGGTCCCTTTGAAATATTGTCTGTGTAACAAGAGACCATGTTCAAAGTGATTGTATGCTTCCTAGACAGACCATTCCAAATGATGTAGCAAAGCTATGACAAAGAGTGAATGGAAGGAATGCGGGTTACTTGCGTCTCAACTGGAACTGTAGAAGTGCCCATCTGTATTTATTTCTTTGTGTGCCACGTACCCCTTTTCATGAGTATTACACACAAATCTCTTAGAATGGTATTTATCTGTCACACTTAACATTAACCTGTTCTTTACTGAACCAGCATATATGCAGGCTGCCTTTTCTCCACTCAGATACTGTGCAGCGTGACTTCTGTTTAATCTGCTGTTATAAATAAACAACAGGTTATGAATAAACAGCAGGTTATGAATAACAGGTTGTGAATAAACAACAGGTTATGAATAAACAACAGGTTATGAATAAACAACAGGTTATGAATGAACTTAGGCTTCACAATTTTGGTTTCAACAATTACATGGCAATTTTTGACCTTAACTGGACCAGGGTCCATAAAGCTCCAAATCTAACCGTGAGCAAAGGGTTAAAGTCCATGCCGTAGCCCGCTTCCGTTTCCGACTGGGTTTTAAAGTGGGTTAACCCGACCAATAGTACAGGACAACTTTCCCCCGGACAAAAGCAGGTTAAGCACAGAAATGTTCTTGTTATGTATCCACAACTTTCCCCCTTAGTGCGTAGTAACTCCTTATTACATTCACCTTTATCGAGTCATTCCGATTCTATGGGTGTAACCCACGCTCTGAATCCATTAGTTCTTGCTTCTCGGACAAACCTTTGACAAGCTTCAGGGTTACCATGGGTGAAGTGAATAAGATTTGCAGACATTGCGAGAATGGTGCATTGTAGTCCCATGCCTTGTAATGTGTGACCAATCAGAGATGAGCTTGCTGACCCAAGTGGTCCCTCCAGTATACAATGAGAGTGCATGACATATGACATGTGCACTCATGAATATTCATAAGCTATCAAGAAAGTTTGGGGCTAATAATAATGAATGTGAACATTTTGGGATTTTCTTAAACCTTGAATCAGGCTAATAGTACAGGGCTAAGAATACCTCTGCAAGAAGCCTCCGTCTTGTTCATACTTTGGGGGGTAATTTTTCCGAAGCCCCCATGTATACATTTCATTAGTCTCTGTGCCTAATCATGATGTGATGTTTTATCAAATTTAGAAAACTTGAAAAAGGAAAACGATACTTCTTTGAAAATGCCCCAGAAAATGTAAGGGTGTTATATTTAAATAGCCTCCCGTTTTGTACCATATTTTAGTATTTGTCTCAAGATTCACTTCAGGGCCCCATTGCATAGTACTTACCATTAACTTTTCATGTGTTTCGTTTGCATTATTACACACCCGTAGACGTGTTTCGTTCGCATTTTTGCACAACCACGTATTTCCCTATACGTGTCCCTTGTCCCATTGTTTTACGAACAATTGCATGCACCAGAGCGTATATCCTCCAGCAGATCTAGGATGTTCATTGATAAAAGGAGAGGAGAAAATCAGTAAAACCCTCCTCACAAATAATACCACGGTCAGGTTCATTGTTAGGAGTTTAGGACTCAGGGCACGAATGTGAATGAGACCCTTTCATTGGAGTACCTTCACCAGGCTAAAAAAATGCAACACACGGGGGGGGGGGGGGGGGGGGGGGGGGTTTACGGGTGAACGCACAAAGAGTTAATGGTAACTCCATTATAAATCCCAACTACCATGGTAACATCACTCAATAGCCAATCATATTCAAGAGTTTCTTCATGCTATCATGCAATACTCCTCATGCTACCAAGACTCAAGTTGGGCCTAGGAGCGTTCACACTATACCATCACGCTACCCACACATTGCACACAAAAACACAGGCTTGTGGAAACAGGGCTTCACAATCCCTCACTAGTCCCATTTCTTGTAAGATCTGTTATAGGCTGATAGAGGGCGCACTTTCTTGATTACAATCAGAGCCATCCATACACAGGGTTTGAACAATTCAATTTCAATAGGTAGCGGGTGTTGCTTTGTTGGGCAAGCTTATAACAATCAGAATGTGCATCATGTTGCTACTTACTGAAACCCAGTTGACCCAACTGTGTATAGAGAGTACTGTTTACATTATGGAATAATGAGGCTGATCTGGCTGATTGCAACCAGCGGCTGATTAAGACCCTCCTGATGACTCGAAGCCAGGGTGTTTACCGGCAGTGTGAGCAATAAGAATGGGGTTCCATCCTCTCAAAAACTATGCCATTTGCTCAAACAACCTTTGTATATGAACATTTTTCAGGCTGAAGCCTGAGATCAGATCACGTTTTTTCATGGCCCAACATATCGCAGCCAGCCAAATTGTTATTTTCCTTTTAATAGGTTTTTAGCCATGCATATTTTCCCCTGACTCTATATGATAATATATCTTAGTATGGGAATGAAGTGATCTTGGGTCTGAGTTGAGTCAACTTTTTCTGGAATGAAGACAATTAGTTTCTACTTATAGGGAAAGGTCACCATTAGCTACACACTTTTCTATGGGGGGGGGGGGGGGGGGACAGTCAGGGGACTGTCCCCCCATATCCATGACATATATCACATATTGGTATATTCTCAATGTTTTCCATATATATCCTTCGCCCCTTCTCTCTTTCCGCTCTTAACTTCAGCCCTTGTATAAGTAGGCCTATTCACATGATCTCACAGCACATACATCCATCACGAATCTTACTGCAATCTGCTTCACAGTGTGCGAAAGTGATTTATTTCAGATAGGATTGTAAAATTGTGTGAAATGTAATGAAAAGTAACCCTGGTGATGGTGGCAGAACACTTTCCAAAAATCTATAAGTTTTTACCCCTTACCTTTTTCTTTATGCACTATTGATGCAGCTTTGTACAAGGACAACATGAAAATCAAATTGAGTACCGGTAGTTCTTTGTCTAGCAAAGGAAGAGTTATGTCATTCCCGTGTCATGTTGTATATAGGTTTTCAATTATTGTAACTCACCATCCATGGTGACAACGATGGTAACAGCCAATGAGCTCTCATTAATGCACCTTTTCCCATAGTAGTAACCATTGATGGTAAGTTACGATAATTAAAAAACTATATGCAACATGGCCCTGGTTTGCGTTAGGATGTGAACAGAATGGCCCGTGTTCTGAACAGTGGTTTAACTCTTCACGTGTTCCGTTCGCATTATTACTCCCTCGTAGACGTGTTATATTCGCATTTTTGCAAAACCACATATTTCCCTATAAACGTCTCTTGTCACATTGTTTGGCTAAAAAAATCAGTGCATCCCCCAGCAGACCCAGGAAGTTCATTGAACAAAGGAGAGGAGAAAGTCACTAAAACCCTCCTCACAAGCAATACCAATGTCAGGTTCACTGTTAGGAGATTATGACTGTGGCACGAATGTGAATGAGACCCTTTCATTGGAGTACCTTCACCAGGCTAAAATAATGCAACACATAGGGGGTTTATGGGTGAAGGAACAAAGAGTTAAAGCAAACTATGGACTAACTTTATGGACTAACTTTATGGGACGCCAAATAAAACGATATAAAATATGTCCTCAGAATCACTATGGTATATTGAGTTTGTCCACCTAATAAATTACAGCGAATGATTGAAATCACCTACCTGTTGTGATTTTGTGACAGAATCAGATTTCTTACATGGTCTAAGTGACATGGTCTAAGTTTTGTGACAGAATCAGATTTATCACATGGTCTAAGTTGAACCATTGCTCTGACTATGGGCCAATACCGCACATTACACTTTGCACTGAGAACAATCATCAAGGTTCAAGTTTCTTAGCCCAAACCCAATCTGTGCTACAAATACCTGATTGCAAATCACATTTCGGACGCGTTTTGCTGACTGTAGGACCGGCTCAAATTCAGGTTTATCTTGTCCCACTCCAGGTTTCATCAAAATTACATCAACACTTGGCCATAATATAATGTGGTCAAATTTGAACAACTTATTCATATCTTTTTCACATTTCCTGATCCCTACTTTAACTGAGAATAGTGTTTGATGTGCTCTTCTTTTAATATTAGGGAATTATCCTTCATAATCCCTAATATGGGCAGCGAGAAAGAAACCAGAAGATTTTCCCTTCAGCTGTCTCTCTCTCTCTCCTTTAGTTTGATAATAACAGTCAATAACCAATGCTGTGATTTCTTAAAACTTAGTCTCTATTTCAAAGTAGTCATGTTTTTTCCATGGGTGCTTTTTAGTTGGTCCATAACTGGATTTTAGTTGGGTTTTCTTGTAGACCGAATGTGAGTTCATGTTGAGACTGTACCAATGGACGTCTTTGTGACAGTTTTGTGTGCACCCTGGGATAGCATGATGTGGTATATTGGTGGCAGATTGATATTGGAATCTCATTCAAAATATTGATTTTATTTTTCTGCAAATTAGATTGTACAATCCATGATTGATTTTATTTGATAGGACATCTTTGTATGTAAAGCAATGAATTAATTTCAGGGCTCTTTCTGCAATCTTTCTGGTATTAAGAATTGTATTTTCTATTTTCTAAAAATACATGGGGTGAAGCACATAATTTTTCTTTTATATTTATTTTCATCCTTCCGCAACAAAGTTTCTGGATAGCACGTTTGTTCCTCTCAATAAAGTTGTATGTCATAGCCTGATGGCAAGTTTTCCAGGCGTTGAAGGATGAAAGTTCACAAAATATTCAAGATTCTGGCAATACTTCAGTGTTTACACCAGATGGCATAGGCATACTCTAGGACTGTGGTGAATTTCTCTACTTGGAAATTGGCTCATTTTGCCGGGGACAAAATTTAACAGGAATTCGTTGAGAAAAACTTTTATGTAGCCATAAACATTTGCTAATTTTGTTTCTGTTTCTTTATTCTGATTTGCTTTTCACTTCCACAGAGATGCTGACCAAAGGGCCTATTATACAGGAGACTGAAGCTGAGATGGTCTAACGTTCAGCTTAGCCTGTCAGGAAGGCAGGGCGCCCTCTAGAGAGGACACGGAGATGGTTTAACTCTCAGCAAAGACTGTTGCTCTGTATGGTGGAGTTGCAGCAAGGAGCGTCATTGGCTGCGTTGTTTGGAGCACATAGACCAGTGATAGCGCCCTCAATAGGCCACTATACTAGAGCATGATGGGTCACCAAGGCCTGAGCCCTGTTTCATAAAACTTGTTCACTCTCAAACATTCAGAAGTTGTGACTTCAGTACCTTATAACACTTGTCTTAACTTATAATGACATGTAACACAGCTACGTTTAAAACCAAGACCTACTCTCTTCCTATGGACGTAGGAATTAGGGCTGTTTTTCATGATTATTGCAGCTTGTTATTGATGACAAGTTTTATGAAGCAGAGCCCATGAACACAAACAAATCTCCGCCTTACCGTTCTGAAAACATCAAGTCAGCGAGAGATAAATGGCCTCTGACTAAAACGCTGATTTCGATGCCACATTTGAAGGCCAGCGCTTTATTCTGTGTCATCCATTAGCAATCAGTGGGACTGGTTGCTTTCTATATCAAATCGTCCGCCCTGTTTTGGTTTTGCCAGTCTGTATTTGAATGGGTATTTACAATGGCGCCTGAGATGTGAACCTCACATTGGTTGCAATCACTTCTCTGTAATAAGCACTATGACCATGGGCTTTTGTTACACAGATAAAATTTAAAAGGGACCCTTTGAAATTTTGCCCACATAACAAAAGACCATGTGGGCCATTCCATATAAGTGTACAGCGAGTCAAGCATGCTGTGTCTTACGAGTCACATGTCAGGGTATAGATGATTGATTTACTTGATCGAGAATTCAGCTCCAATATTTTCTCAGTTTTGATTTAGACCCTTGTTTGCGAATTGTGTGACTCGTGTGATATTTATGTGGAATGGCTGATGTTCATTGTGAAAACCCCTCTAGTCCGAAACGTTGACACGTCAGCTTGACGTGAAGGGTTCTTTTTAGCCTCTAATGGACAAGTGTTTATCTAGATATCTGCATTTGCAGTCACGTGACCTACGATTCTCCGCCTTCTGTTATTGAATACATCCTCACCCTCACCCTTTCCCTCTCCCTCTCCTTCTCCTTCTCCTTCTCCTTCTCACACGTTTGAAAAATCTCAAAATCAAATGAGAGCACACGTTCTGAAAAGCTACCAAGAAGGATAAAAGGAATTTGTTTAAAGTGATTGTTTTTGAGAAAACATCATAAAATCCTGTCATATGATTTGAATAGATAATTAGGTTTTCTTGTAAATGATGGAGGGTAACATCAAAGCGTTTATGTCCTTCTTGCTGAGGTAGCGTTTTGAGATGGGATGCAAGGTGAATCCTGTTAATCACCATGGTAATTGGTCGATCTAGACTGTTGATACTTGTCCCTTTTTAATCAAATCAATGTTTACTATCAGTTTTGTTAGTATCTTATGCTCTATGTCAGAGCATATCTCACAGTATTATGACGGCTTTTCCTTCAAGTGGGAGCTGTTTCCAGTAATTTCTGATGTATTTGTGACGTTTTCTGTATAAGCCATGGTATCTTTTGTACATGATGGTCTTATGTAGCTCTCACATGATAGCCTCTGTATTTCCATATTGCGTTGCCCTAATCTGATACTCTAGAATGAAACACTGTCTAAAATCAATATTTTTTGTAGTGAATATGGCAACAAATTTTTGCTCCAACTTGCATTTAAATCATAATTTGTGCACCTTTGTCTTTTAATATATATGCTGTACCACATAAAATAACAAAGTGATATTGTCATCTTACATAAGTCTCACTTGACTGACACATCTATGTTTTTGATATTGCCTAAATGTGCATTTCACATAGAGGATGCTAATGTTTCACTTAACATGTAATTTCAAACAAAATTTTTTGTTCCTGCTACTAAACCTGTTCTCATTTATCTGACTGAAACTGAGAACAGTTTTAGTTGTGATGATGGTTCACGTACATTACATGTTTGATGAATATGAGGTACTTTATATAGAAAGTACTCGGGAAATAGTTTTGTAATTGATTTTTCTCAGAGGAAGAGAAGGTATAATATTGACACTCTTCAGGAAAGGCTGGTCTGATATACGCAAGCTTCTCCAGCCCTAGACAGGAAGGCAGGTATGAAAGGGTTTCATTTTAACTACGTCATTAAACATTCATTCTTCTGCTATGAAATGACGCTTGTGTTGAAATGTTCTCTCTTTGGAGAACAACTCTTGAGAAGTCAACCCATTTTTAAGCATGACAGATGAGAGTTGTCTGAGATGGGATGTAACAGGACTGAGCGTGGAGAAGTTGTTTCAATGTGTTGGTACAGAGTGAATAGGCATCAGAGCTGGTCATTTTTCAGTAACTGACATGTACATACGTGTATAATGAAACAAGTGCTTTAATTATGCAACAATATGATGTTGTGAAGGTCTAGTATTATGTGAATATATGATGAAAATCTGTGTGTACATATGTTGTAAATTGTTACTTATCTATTGTATTCTTGACCTTAAGGTGGTATTTCTTTTCCAACTCAGACATCCGGGGCAGGTGTCGAGAGTTTTTAGCCATTAATGATGTCACATGTATTACACTCGGCCAGAATTTCTGTAGATATGTTGGTTATATATATTCCCCTTCTTATTGCGCAGATCAAGAGTTTATATTAATGCATAAGGAGACATGTTTTTCAGTGAATGCCATGTATCTGAAATAATTTTTCCTTTATGGTGATCATAAAATTGGTTATGATTTTGATATGCTACTAGTACTCGACTTGGACTGTATTTTTGTTTTTCTTTGATTTTTTTCCAGTGCTGTCTTGCTAACTGAGTTGTGTGTTCTCTGTAGACCTGGTCATCTCATAGGGCTTACATTGACCATTGCATTGACCATTGCATTGACCGTTGCATTGACCATTGCATTGACCATTGCATTGACCATTGTATATGATGTAGTGTTTTCACAGGCCAAAGATTATCATGAGTTTAATGGGAGCAATCTCGGTTGAGACAGTTGATGACCTCCGAGTGCATCTTTGCATGCAACAATTTGTTGCACGCTCAATTGTGTGAAAATATTACACCATGTTTGACATTTGGCACATGTACAAGTACACCCGTAACAACCCGGTGTGTGTGTGACGTCAATGAAATACTCTTCCCAAATCAATAGAGAAAGGCGAGGGCGTCATCTCTCCTGTTCTAATCAACAGTCGTTGATTAGACCAGGAGAGATGACTCTCGACTTGGATAGGAATGCAATATATGTTGAATGTGAGGTCCACATTGTAAAGTAGTGTTGTCACAAGGGAGGTGTTGTCGATGAGGTTCGGCAGGACAGGGCTGTATCGTCACATTCAGAAATAATCACGAGGGAGAGAGAACATACCTTCTGAGTGATTTGCAAGTCAAGCCTGTCATGGTTATAGGAGAGGTCCTATAATTTGTGGCTGTCATGTGATTAATGAAGAAAATTGAAAGCTTTAGATGCAGGCATTTGGAGCTTAGTGTAGGAGACAAAGTGGTTTAATTTGTAGTCTGTTTATTGAAATGTATACAACAATTATGTTTATTAGGAAAGCATACATATTTTGCTTCCTCACAAGTTGTATTATGTTTGACTGCCCAAATTTCATACTAGTTTTTTAAGTTGTGAACATATGAGTAAATTATATTCACCTGTAAAGCTGTATCAAGTTACTAGTCATATACAAGTACAAGATGCATAAAAGAGAAATGATTGTACTCTTTAACGGGCTGTATTAATTTTTCTTTGAACCATTTTTATTTAATCATTTTGTGTAATGTTTGTATAAAAATTGTGGAAGACACTTGTTTTAAGATATTGTCAAGCTAGATTCTACCATAATATCTGTAAATTTTTCGGAGTGCATTTATATTGTATTTATGCCTCACGTGCACAATTGTATAAATTGCGTACATATGCGAGGAGAAAAAAGTGTCTGGGAAAGGCATTTGGTAAAGCTAGTTCTCTCAAGCTATAGGCAGATCAGATGAACAGATAATTATGGTCCTGCTTTGAATTCAGGCAGATTTTAATCTTCAAAAGCAACATCCTTGTATATTTTCATTTTCCTCATCACGTTCAGAGCTTAGCTTTTGAGTTTATGAATTGCTTACTTATATTTTTGTGTATATACAAATAGGTTGCCAATTTTGATTTGGCCTTAGGTCGGAAGAAATAGTGATGGTTCATGTGAGCTTATCCAGATAATAAGATGGAAACCACTACCGCTTTGTTTGTTTCTTGTCGTAGAATGCGTTTATTTACATTTTATGGATACCAAAAGAGAAGACATTTTGTATTCAGCAATAGGCATATATATATACCCTCCTGCATACATTCTGACAGGCTTATCATTATGTACACCGCCTTGTGAATCTACGTGACTCAAGTGAAAATTGGGTCTGATTCCCTGATGCAAATAAAACACACATTGTTTATGACAACTACCCCCACGATGACTATCGCCTACCCTCCCTGACGACTACCCCCTATGACTCCCCCGCCCTCCACGATGACTACCAACTACCCCCTGACGACTACCCCCATGGCAACTACCTTCCATGACGACCACCCCCAATTACAACTAACCCCATGACTAACCCCATGACTAATCCCCATGATGACTTACCCCATGACTAACCTCCATGACGACTACTCCCAATATGACAACTACCCCCCATGACTATCCTCCATAATGACCACCCCACTACGACTTTCCCCCCATAACTAACCCACGTGACGACTAACCCCTGATGACCACCCCCAATGAAACCCCTCCCCCATGACAACTACCAGGTTGTCAGGTTGGAAGTTTGTCAGGTTGGAAGTGAGGGGGGAGGGGGAGACAATTGCTATGAAACCAGTTTCATAGGCAGTAGTATTGTTGGAAGGTTGTCAGGTTGGAAGTGAGGGGGGAGGGGGAGACAATTGCTATGAAACCAGTTTCATAGGCAGTAGTATTGCGAGTACTATTTGTAGTTTCTAGCTTCATGGGGGGTGGTTGTCATGGGGATTAATGGGGGGGGGGGGGGGTGATATCCGGGGGAGGTATCGTCCTACAGCCATATATATATTGATATATTCTCTTGCAAGAGAACTATCTTTTTGGATATATAAATACATTTATACATCTCATTGTAGCAGAAAGATGAAATGTTTTCAAACATGTTTGATAAATTTGGGTCATTGATCAACTCACCTCATATTTTTGTTCAATAATCTGTAGTTCTAAAGCTAACTTGTGCAGTCAAGTTTGTTCATCTTCCATGCACAGTGTACTACATATATGATTTCATCTTGTGTCGATTGTTTTTGTTTTCACTTCACAAGAGGATGCCTGCCGGATTAAGAGAACTATGAATAAAAAAAAGTACTGTTAATTCAAACTGAGTCTGGGCTGCCGTCTGCCTCTGTCTGTCATTCACAAAGTGTTGGTGTCAAAGTTGTTACCTTGTGGTGGTGGTTGTTGTGGTTGTGATTGTGGTTGTGATTGTGATTAGGGGGGCCCCATTGCATAAAACTTAGTAATGGTAACTCTGTCATGGTAACACTGGTCAACAGCCAATCAAATTCAGAGTTTCCATCAATGGTAAGTTTTATACAACAGAGCCCCACAGTCATTGTACATGTATCTTAATATCAAAGGTAACTACCATGGTAACAGCCAATGAGCCCTCGTTAATGTATCCGTTGCTATGGTAGTTTCCATTGATGATAAGTTACAATAATCAAAAACCTATATGCAACATGTCCCAGGGCCCCGTTGCATAAAACTTACCAATGATGGTATCTGTCATCAATGGTTACTACCGTGGTAACACCGCTCGACAGCCAATCAAATTCAAGGTTACCATAAAAATTGCCATTGGTAGCAAAGTTACCATCAATGGTAAGTTTTATGCAACAGGTCCCATTTTTGTTTGATATCAGGTTAACATAAAAGAATAATTGGCATATACTGATTTATTATTTGGGACAAGGTTTTCAAGGTTTCCTTTAGCAACATATGCCAGGGCCCCATTGCATAAAACTTACCAATGATGGTATCTGTCATCAATGGTAACTACCATGGTAACATTGCTCAACAGCCAATCAAACTCAAGGTTTCCATTGAAGTTGCCATTGATAGCAAAGTTACCATTAATGGTAAGTTTTATGCAACAGTGTGCAACAGTGTGTTGTCCAAAAGCTCTAAGATTAGCTATAAGAGAGCCACACTCAACATCCACTCTCTTGAAGAAAAAGAAGAAAATTCTATGTCACTTACACATCACATGCAAGACTCGACAAGACTATGATTTCAAATTTTTAGCCAAGGCATTCAAAAGCTTTAATTTATATGGCACAAAATAAGGAAATAGTGAAATCATAACGCAATTAAAACAATATGACTGAAAGGTCCTGAACTCAAGAACAGCAGTGAATATTTCTTTGGAACAATTGGGTGAATTGAGCCAACACATTTCATCAAAATTTTGACTAGGAATCTAAAATAGCTGAATGCAGAATACGAAGTTGAGCTCTACAGACTAGGATAGGCCTGTGGTAAGGCAAATACATGCTTACATCACTTGGAACATTTGAAGTACTGTCACAATATGTTACTAAATTCGTCATCAACACATACAATACAAACAGTACATGGCTTCTTTTAAGTACTCAGAAAACAAATCAAATTGTCACATATTAATTAATCATGGTTTTTACTTGTAATGTGTTTGTACTACCTTTTGTCAAAAGTTCCACTAATTAAGGTTATGTGCTTATATGCATTTTGTTGCTGAATGGAGTGAAAGTGGACAAGTTTCAGTCAGATAAATTGATAGAAAAATTATATTGATTCTATCTGTACAGCGAAGTGAATATGTGGGACTGCATACGTGATCTGCTTAATGAGTGATTGAAGGTGGGTAGTGAATAGCTATTTTTTATCACACACGTTCAAATGAGGATGGAAGACCTACTAATCGCTATCGTGTGAAGCTAGTGTTCTCAATTCATCTTGATTGGTGTCAAACTGGTGTTGGGCTTTCAAACGATCACATTTCGTAAATGTGCATTATGAAGTGTGACCACAAAATATGTGTGAAATTGACCTTCCTGTCCCAAAGTAATCTGTATCTATCTCCTACCTGGTATATAAGTGCTTTGTACACATTTGAAGTTAAGACATGAAAATGGGCGAACTGGTTTAATGATAGAAGACTTGACTCTACTCCTGTATACTAGGGGGGACATATTGACCTGGTTTTGCGCAACTGACGTACCACAAACTACAGATATCGCACGCGACACATGATACGTAGACACAAAACCACTCATCTTGCACTTACATAACTTACAGTGCCTTGGCCTATCAGACCATGGATTCAACCAGGTTTGGGTATGTCTAGTCCAACTGCCTACAAACCTGGCAGCCTGTTCTCACTGCTGAAGAAGCATGTCCACACTGCTGAACATGGGGTCACACCAGAGTGACATGACAGGTGCTCAACAAGTAACACGAAAGATCAAACACGGTGCATCAAATCCACAAGTGAAAAAAAGCAGAGGAACATGGTCCAAGGACCACACTACATATCAGCCTAGTCATATATAACATCTTGCCTTTCATTTTTTAAATATCGTAAAAATATCTTGAAAACGCATTTTCTTCAACAGAGACAAGCATACTCTTATTAAAACAGTTAAACACTTTTATACATCTTTCTGTCAATATAGATACATAATTTGTCTTTCCTCAACGTAAACAACATTGGAAAAAGCAGACGAAAATACAGGCAATAATAATATGATATATATCCTTTCATCCTTTGACTTTCAAAGGGAAATATACACGTTTCCTTGAACGAATATGTACACATCGTTGACAACAAGAGGAGACTGCTCCCCAGTATTCTAGGTTGGAAAGAACCATTTACAATCCTTGACTACTGTACACAATCCTCCCTCTCATTTGGCAGCTTTTTGGGCAGAATTTACAGGCTTTCACAATAAAGTTAATCTCTTATTTAAGCAATTTGTACAGCTATTTGAAAACAACATGAATGAGGTTTTCAACTTGTCTCATGCATGTCTAATATTGGGGCTGCTCTCAAGAAGACTACGATCATCTCGAGTCAAGTATGATAGCTTCCTACCACTAGTGCAAAATCATCACTCTCATCTCAATTTTCTACCTGCAAGATTCTAATCTCTGTTCTGATTATTGATTCTCACCTACAAAAAAAAATTAATAAACAAAAAATAATGTACTTTAATATCAATTATCTGTCTGCTGAATGCATGACTCATGTTTTTTTAATATTTCCCTTGTGTCTATGAAAATGCCGCTCTATATAATTTCATATTTTACCAAGCAAAAATGAAACTAGCAGTCTATATTTATCCTTGAAGGGTTAAAATGAGGTGCGGATCTCAGTTTACAAGATATATGATACAATCGTACGTATTTTGCAGGTCTGAAAAGTCATAAATTGAATAAGAGGGTGAGTAAATGTTTAAGTACTGGATTTAGAAATATATAGAATATTTCATGGAATGATGTGAGAACTTGTGTGATGTGAGACCACATGAGCTAAAGTTAGATTCAATTTGGCAACATTTCATAAAGGTCAGTTTCATACCTTAAATCTGACATTTATTTCTTTCTAAATTGACATGGAGTAAAAAATACCATTTAGAGAAGGGATGTGATCTACACTTTTCCAACGTGTTGCCAATTTGAATATTTTAATGATCACTGATTTTGAATTCCCTTAAAAAATTGTTACATAGGTGATTCATATCATCAAAGACAAACAAAATGTATTCTCTTTCATTTAATACATACATGTATAAATGAAGACAAATAGAAATTGATGCTCTTTTCTTTGATGCATAATTCATCTTTGTTATACTTGATATGAAAAGGTAAAGCTCCAAACCACATACATGTGGGGCCTTGATGTGAAAGGGATAATTTAACAACCATTCATGCCACAAATGAACAGACACGAATTCAGATTAGGCTGAAAAATTAACAGCATGTACTTCAGAAAATTAGAAATGTACTTTTCTTGCTAGTATTGATGTTTACATAGTACTGTCCATGTAAGATTATGGTGCAAACTGCTTCAATAATTATTTTTCTTTGACAGAGGTTAGAAGGAGGAACTATCATGCCTTTAAGATAACTTAAAATTGGTTGGTATGGAATTCAGACATTTATCTAAGACTTTGTGCGTGCGTGCAGTCGACTGGTATGCCTCCGCCCTTCTACGCAGACACTGAAATATTGCCAAAATCTTGAATATTTAGTAAAATTTCATCCCCACATGCATGGAAAACTTCGAGAGACCAGTCATATTATCATCATTATAGCACATTTGGTGATACATTTATTTGGCCAAATGAGGTACCAGCACTAATCTGCACATGGCAACCATGCAATGGCTTATTGTCCTATTATATATCTTCGAATTATGTTTGGTGAAGTTTGGTTTAATATTTCTTGAGGCCTTGACCTTGACCTGTGACCTTTGACTGATATGACCCCAAATCTACCCTGCTATATACTACTACAGGGTATCATTGAACCAAGTTTGATGAAATTTGGTCAATTATTTTAGAGTTTTCGCGTAAAATAGATCCAGACAGACGGACAGACAGACGGACAACCCGGAAACAAAAATGCGATCCAGCATCTTCTGTGCCGTGGCATAAAAACACACATTATGTTAAGGAAAGACATCAATAGACTTTTCATAATCTGTCTTTGTTTCGTCTTTGGACAAATCAATTTGAGAATGGTATTCAGATACTCATTTCCCCTAAAATACTACCACTATCGGGTCTAAAAATACCAGTATATTTAACATGCACAATTAAAATTAGCATCATTAACATAAAAAACAACATATCGAGAATTCCTTGCATGATAATCAAATCAAACATTTGAAAGTGAATAAACAAAGTGAAAACTGACATTAATATTTTGGGCAAGCAAACAATAAAAGGAAGTTCAATCTATACATTTCATATTCCAGTCTCCTTCTTCATTTGTAGTCTTGATCTTCCTAACCCCGTTCATATACGCCACCTATCCACAAAATAGGTGCAATATTTGCGGCTATTTTTGCCAATGAATTGCTGAAGATTTACCGATAGCTGCCTATATTGACAGAAGTCACTCAAATAATGCGGTATTTGCTATCTCCTTTTTTCCTGTCTATTTTGTGGTTTGAGACCTTGTAAAAAATACAGCTATAGTGTAGAAAGTGAATCTTGTAAATTGCGTCCATCGTGTCCAGAATAACACAATTCATACTTTTTTAAGTAAGATTTTTGTCTGACTTGTTTTTTCGTTTATTTACAGGATGGAGCACGCTATCCTTACTACTGGGTGTATGCCTAAAATTTCTTTGTAAATTAATCATACTTTTTTGTGTGTATATTGTTTTTAGAGGCTCACTATACTTTCTTACCGACCTGCATTGGTATTATCATGATTATGGTATTATCATGATTATGGTATCATGATTATGGCATATGAACGGGGTTATAGATTGATGACAAAGCCTGGAGACTCTTCTACACGAGTCTTTCTGTGTCGGTGATGATCTCCAAGACTTTTCTTGGTGACCGCTGTCAGTAGGTTCGGGTCACTGAATATCTACTGCCCTCTAGAGGCCAGGAACGGCTCGTCGCCATCCCATCCACCGCTTAGCGTGCTGCAAGTGTCGGCTCATCGGTATCAATAACACAGAACCGACCAAGATGTTACCCCATGTCTCTTTTCACTCAGTAATCATCAAGCATCCATTAAACGCATCGGTCTTTTGCCGTTAGAGGGGGAACCTCCGATGACTCTGTTTCGTTTCCCTCCCATCACGCTGCTCCGCCAGACTGATAAAGTAGGATAAAACCAGCAGAATCAATCTGCCAATCAATAACTAAAATATATAACTCTGATTCCAAACAAATTTCAGTCATGGTCTCTTTAATACAGTACAGAAGTCCTTGAACGCCCGGTGGCATTCTGCTCTCGCAGGTCGCACAGATGAGTGTCCTTGCTGGAGAGAGGGAAGGGCAGGCTATGAGTGGAAGTTTTCTTCCTCTTCGTGCGCAAACGCCATGGGATTCGCAGTGACCGTAAGACCCAGGTCGTTTGTGTCGCGAAGAAAGAGGTTGTCGTGGGAGGGGGGTGGCGCTGCCCGTCGCTTGTTCTTGTTGAGCGAGTCCTGCTGGCTTCCTTCGCTGCCCGACGAGGGCGGGGCAGGCAGGGACCGCTGCTGTGGCTGTTGTTGTTGTTGTTGCGCTGGTTGCGGGGCTTGTTGTTGGTGGTAGTTGTAGGAGTCTGTGGTTGGTACCCTGTGTTGTTGCGGAGGTTGGGCGAAGAGTGAGGTGGGGACGGCTGGACCTGGTAAAATACAAAGTAAGGAGTCAACTTGTTACACCATTCAGGACCAAGTATCACAAACATGTGTTTTGTTGCTGTAACTTTTGATATCAACTAATAGACATAATCAAATATGCATCACATGAAAGAGCATACATTTCTGCACAAGATGAATCCATTTGGGGATTTAGTGATATGTACTACCCTCGTAATGATTTTTCATAACAATATAAAAGTAAAATTATCACTAAATCTTCAAATTGGCAATGTGCTGAAAAGGGTTAAAATCTCACTCCAAATTGGCACGAATGTGACATTTTGTTAATGGTGTGTAATACATTGATGGAAAACAATCTGATTTAAGAAAACAAGCTTTACCAGTCTTAAAACTTAAAACCATTATAATTTTGCTCTATAAAGGTCTATATTGTGAATGAAATGATGCTTACCTTTTCTACTGTTCGGTGTTGTTCTCCTTGTTTTCGTTGAACCATTTCCCATGTGATCCCCCATGTCTAAATCCCGACCAACTGTAAAAGAATAAAACATCATAAATGAAATAAACATAAATACATAAAAAAATACATAAAAATAAACAATTTTTTTTAAAAAAGATTACAACCATTCAAAATATTTAACATTTGACATGTCAATTTATCAAATGAATGAGTGAGCCCATTATGGAGTAGACTGGTAATTTATCTCATTATATCATTTAAAGATTGTTAGTTAAAATATTTGCTACCGAAGTTGTGTAGAACAGTGATTATTTCCTGTCATATAGATGTGTATTTAGTCACCACATGTTTAAATGAAGGTTTGTTGAGCTGGGCATTTACTTTAATCATTCAGTTTGCAGCCAAACCATTTGAAAATTCATTTACATAAAAATCTGAATAAAGTTATGCTTTGTTTAGCCTGTGTCAATTACAACACAGTGTATTGCCTATGTGGCTGACAGATTTAACCCCCTAGGTACTATATGTCATGAGGAGATTGTTGACTTAAAGCATAGTGAATGAGCCCATGGTAATGAGAGAGTTCAACCTTGAGCTGCTTGTACCTTTGGTGAAGTCTGAGGGTGGTGAACTAACGACGGCAATGCCTGCGTTCTGAGCGGCCGCTGTCACCGCCGCGGCAAAGTCTGTCTCGGCGCAGAATGAACCGTCTGAGCTGCAGCTGGTGGCGCTGTTGCGATTGCTGCCTCCTGTACTGCTGCCGTTCATCGACGCCCACGACGCCAACATAGACCCTAGAGGGCAGCACACAGGGATGGAGAAAAACATTGATTTTAAATTCATGACGTCCAATCACCATAACCTCACCAATAACCTCACCAATTACAATGCAATTACATTCTAGTCATTGGAGCTAGCACAGACTACGGCCCCGTATTATAAAAATTTACGATTGAACGCAAGTTCGCTTGCGTTTGATATAAATCGTATACTCTGTACACTTGAGATAAGGATTCGGACTAGCCATCGATTCAGACCAATTGCAACTCTTTACATGATGGGGCCTGGGCCTAGGCCAGGCAAACCCCTTCAAATGATAAGACTGCTGATTTGTAAATTATGCTTTTACTTAGAGTTAGAGTTGGACCCTTTTGATTTTTTGTTTAACCTCTTAGACGAGCACAATACATAAAACATGGTAGAATTGTTTCTTCCATCCAAATTTTCTTTGAATTTGAAACAAGAGAGCAGATCTATATCTCATGCAGAATGCACGGACACTGGCTTTGCTTGCATTATGCATCATCAATACCACAAATATCATACACACCTGTACAATTACTAGATGTTTCTAAGTCTGTTTCTAAATCGTCTGGTATTAGTTTGGATGACTGGTCTGGTATACCTATGAAGAAAATAAATGATAAAAAACAAAAATGCACATTACTTTCAAAAGTGGTAGAAGAAAAAGAAGTCAGAATAGACAAAAAAGATGGTCTAATTGTAAATCATCCATTTCTACATTAGTTTGATTGGCAGGTGACCTGCACTCCATAATCATATTTAGTGGAAAATAATGGTCTTGTGTTAAAGCATCCTTTTTGTAAAGGCTGCATTGAACAGAAAATGTATTTTTTGTGCCAGTCAGTATTGCAGTTCTAATAATTACAGTTCTGATAATTAGTTTTTATAGTTGTTAAGTTGTTATAGCCGTCACTAAACTTGTGATTATTATAGTCATTGCAGTCATTTTCTCAACGTGGTCCTACTGTGCAATGTAGATCACTTTCTTCTGAGCTGTGCGCTTAAAATCCTTTATTTAGTATGAGACTTCACTCCTTCATTCTTCTTCCATGGGTAGCTGCTGGCCTCATGGTATCCAAGATACAGAGGAACCTGTCTATAGTGGTCACCCAAGGGAAACACAAATTGTGGCCTTTATAGACAGGTGGCTGCTATAAACAGGTTATTTAACACGTGAGTTCTCTCCGGGGGAATCATTTTAGTGGCCACTATAGACAGGTTGGCTGCTATAGAGAGGTGGCCACTAAGACAGGTCTGCTGCCATCATAGAAGGAGTAGGAAAAGAGTAGGAAAAGTAAAAAGGAAAAGGAGAAGCAGGAGCAAGATATTGAGGAGAGGAGAGGAGAGGGGAGGAGAGGGGTGACGGGGTGGAACTCACCTGGGTTGGGTCCTATCCTTGGTAGCATTGGAGCATTCTCCTCGTTGTCAGACATGGCTTCACTCTGTGACATCAGGTCATCGTTAAACTCTAGCAGCTCCCTGCCAAGCTGCTCATGCCTTGGATCCTCAAACACCTGATGGGGGGCAAGGGGCTGCCCCATGGCTACGCCCCCAGGTACCCCCACAACGCCCCCTCCCATGGGGTATAGCTGGCCGTTCATGAGTGCCCCTGGCCGGTGGGGGTGCGGGTGGGGGTGGTGCGCCGGGGGCAGGGTGGTGGTGTGCGGGGGTTGGTCCTCACCCCGTGACACCACGGGAAGGGTATGTGGAAGCCCGTTGGTGGCAGGTTGGAGGTGCGTGTAGGGGTAGCCCCCACCCCCGCCCCCGTACGGAGGGTGCCCCTGCCCCTGCTGCTGCCTGACGGGGAGGGCTGGCATCGGGTGATGCCCCATAGGCTGGATGGGTACAAACCCCATGCCTACTTGATGAGGAGGAGGCTGGTTCTTCCCCAGCGAGTCTTGGGAGGGGGTCGACCCCATCGGGGGCTCTTCAGGGGGCGGCGGTAAAAACTCCCTCCAGTTGCATGCTGGGTACTTGTTCCCTGCTGCTGTGCGTGTCTTGGCTTTTCTCCTACTTCCTGTAGGGGCAAGAATGCAGCAGAAACAACTCTTAGAGCAGATGTTTTTCAAATTGGTCATGTTCAACTTGCTGCCAACATTTCTCAAATATCCAGCACTCTTTTGTTGATGACAGGTTATGATATCATACTGATTTAACCATTAATCTATCATACTGAGGCGCTTCCTTCATGTGACAAGTGGCTAAATAAGAGTTCTAGAGAAGGGAAGTAGACTGAAATAGAAAACTCTCAAAACAGATTTTGGGCTTTCCACTTTTCCCACATACCTTGAAACATTGACAATGCTGGATGAACCCCTGTTCTGTGGAATTTGTGTGTACTAATAGACCATTTTCGTAATGTACGCATAACTTTCCCTTAACTGTGTAGTAACTCGTTATTATATTCACCTGTATTTCGTAATATAGTTTCAATGGGTGGAACGCATTCTTAATCTATTAGTTATTGCAACTCAGACAAATCTCCAATAAGCTTTGGGGTTACCATTAGTAACGTATTGTTGGAAAGACGTACATAAAATCTGCATACATAATAAAAATGGTCTGTTGTGCAAAAATGCATCAATGGCTCATAAAAATCACAAAATATGAAAGAAAAAAAGGTCTCACCTTGTGAGCTCGTACCGGAATCACTGAGACCACTTTGACACTCCGTGCACAGGTGGGAACCATCTGGGAGGAGGTAACCAAAGAACACATGAAATAGGAAGGCAATTCCTTGCAAAAATTACAAATTCATCCATCTACCTCAAGTATGATACAATGGATGGCAAGCTGACAAGAAATTGCAATTTATCTCGTCTGTAAGGATGTCACAGACACAGACCCTGTTGCATAAAACTTACCATCGATCATAAATTTGCTACCAACGTCACTAGGGCTCCGTAACATAAAGGTTTGCAATCAATCGCAAAATGGCAATGACCCATCAACACCATTGTTACATGCGCTCTTTGTTCAAATGGCTGACTAGTAACCAATCAGAATTTGTCATTCAAATTTGCAATTGATTGCAAACCTTTATGTTACGGGGTCCAGATATGGGTTTTACTGCAGTTCAATTTGTACTTGTCTAAATTCTAAGCTTTCAAATAATATAGGACATGACATATTATATACTATTAAGAAAAAAGAATCCAATGTGATGCATTGTGGGAAGGCCGAGGCAATATCAACTCTGAAGTCTTGCTCTCTGAACATCTCAATCTTGCATTAGACATTATATATCCTCAACATCGACAAGTCTTCTACTTTTACTATTTCTTTTAACTTTTATTCTTCCTAGTACTATTGGTTCTACTATTGACTATTATTACTTTACTACTACTACTACTACTACTACTACTACTACTACTACTACTACTATACTACTACAACAACTACTACTACTACTACTACTACTACTACTACTACTACTACTACTACTACTACTACTACTATACTACTACAACAACTACTACTACTACTACTACTACTACTACTACTACTACTACTACTACTGCTACTACTGCTACTACTACTACTGCTGCTACTACTACTACTACTACTACTACTACTACTACTACTACTACTACTACTACTACTACTACTACTACTACTACTACTACTACTAGTACTATACTACTACAACAACAACTACTACTACTACTACTACTACTACTACTACTACTACTACTGCTACTACTGCTACTACTACTACTGCTGCTACTACTACTCAGGGTGGTCCCCAGTGTAGAAAACATGCGGTGCAAACACCACGCGTCGGGTCCAGAAAGTGATTGTGAGCCACGTGTAAATTCACTGCACCATGCGTAAAATCAGTATCAGTCTTATTATTCTTATTGTTTTTGTTTTCTTTGAGCCACGCGTTCCATAGTTGTGTACCACGCGTCCAGCACAGATATCTGACAAAAAGTGACATTCTGCTTTTTTGAGCCATGCGTAAAAGATTTTCTGGTGACCACCCTGCTACTACTACTACTACTACTACTACTACTACTACTACTACTACTACTACTACTACTACTACTACTACTACTACTACTACTAGTACTATACTACTACAACAACAACTACTACTACTACTACTACTACTACTACTACTACTACTACTACTACTACTACTACTACTACTACTACTACTACTGCTACTACTACTACTGCTGCTACTACTACTACTACTACTACTACTACTACTACTACTACTACTACTGCTACTACTACTACTGCTGCTACTACTACTACTACTACTACTACTACTACTACTACTGCTACTACTGCTACTACTACTACTGCTGCTACTACTACTACTACTACTACTCCTACTACTACTATTTCTACTACTACTACTACTACTACTACTACTACTACTACTACTACTACTACTACTACTACTACTACTACTACTACTACTCTGCCCTTCTTTGACATACAGAAGCAAGTGACAAATGACTCAAATTTGGATTATTGGTTTTCATAGGTTGTACCCAGTCCTCCCTACGTACGGCCAAAATCCGGACAAGAAATATTCATCTTGCTGCGCGATATTCAATTTCACATGATGTGGTGTTGCACTGATGCCAATGCAAGTGACAGACACATTTTGCTCATTTACAAGAAAAGCCTCTTTTGTTGGTTGCTTCCTATTGTCAGAGTAGGGCAGTACTGATGAGCCAAGACATTGGTTGTGTTCCTACCTCTCATCTCCCCCCTCTGTGGGGGTAGGGGTGGCCCCCCATCCTCTCCTGGTCTGCCCTTCCTACCAGCCTTCTTACGTCCCTTGTGTTGCCCCCCTGAGGAGGGTAAGGGGTACGTGATGGACCCTGATGCTGACCCTGAGCTGGTATCACTGCAGGCTTGCCTCTGAGCCATGTACTCACGGATCTACACAACAAAGAGGAGACGGGAACATCAATTTAGCGTTTTCTAGGTGTTTCATATAATCTTATTTAACCATGGTTTAAAATAAAAACATGCTGAAGCCAATGGCTCTTTCGCATGTACGTGCATTTGCATTTTTGACAGTGCAATATCAAAAATACATATATGTTAACATATCAAAAACAACATTTAAATTAACATAAATTACAAACATAGACCATTATATATAACATTATGTATCATGATGATACATTATGTATAATGAATAAAAGAGCTTGAAGGGAATATACCTGTACTGTACTGGGAAGACAAAAAGTCTTCAAAAGGGTCATCATGAGCAATCTTCTTACCAATGGTCTTAAGTTCATGTATTGTCCATTTTTATATAAAGTTGCTGAAAGTGATTTGCCCATAAATAATCCACACTTGGAGTAATTAGTGATTAAATCACAAATCATCAAAATTTTAGAAAGTTGCTGAAAGTGATTTGCCCATAAATAATCCACACTTGGAGTAATTAGTGATTAAATCACAAATCCTCAAAATGTTTGGGCTAAAAATTTGACGCTTTGTGATAGACAGACAGACAGACAGACAGAGGGACAAACAAACAGACAGACTTACATTTGGCGGTAGGACGAGAGTGGTAGATGCGTAGGGCTCTGTCATGTGAGGTGGTAGAGACTGGCAATGTTCCTGCAACATGTGTGAACACTGGTTCAGGGGTAGAGTGTGAGACATATGTGGGCAGGTGGGACTCTCCTCCTCCTCCTCGGACTCATTATCTACCACTGCATACACTGGCACATTGTTCCTACAGAGAGAGAGAGAGTTATGTATATTATATAGAGAGAGATAAATATTAACATGATAAAAGAGAGATGGGGACATGAGAAAGAGACATGTGGAGAAAGTTGGAAAGAAAGAGAGAGAGGTAGGGAGGGAGAGAGAAAGAGATTATATAGCGAGAGATACATATAAACATAAAGAGTGGGAGCCATTGAGAAAGAGAGGTGTGGAGAGAGTTGGAAAGGCAGTGAGAGAGTGAGAGTGAAAGAGAGATGGAGAGAGAGAGAGAGAGATAGAGAGAGGGGAGAGAGAGATAAAGAGAGGGGGGAGAGAGAGAGAGAGAGAGAGAGAGAGAGAGAGAAGGAGAGAAAGAGAGAGAAGTACCACACAAACATAAATGGATTAGAAGTTTACAATACATCTCCTCCACCTTTCTCCTTTCTCACAAGAGTAACAAACTTTTTACCAGAAAACAAAACTACAAGTATCACACATATAGTTAATCTCCAAACAGAGAATGGATTGGAAAGCAGCAATATGTGTCATACATCAATTTGCAAAGTGAAATTAACAACACCATGAACATGTATGAATGCAGGATCATGTGATTTGGATATAGGAATAAATGAACAAACAAACATAACTTAGAAATATGGGAAGAAAAGCTTGAATATTACAAAGAGATGTGTCATTCTGTAACAAACCTGGATTAGGAACATGAATGAAAAGTTAATGAATGGAGATGGAAAAACAGTGGAAGAGATGGGGCTTGTTTGCGAAATTGGGCAGATAAAACGAGGATGGTTAAATCTAGTCAACCGGTAAGACAAATGGATTATTGAGATGAGAGTATATAAGTATATATATATATGAATATGTGTACAGAGATTGATAGGAAATGCAGTGAAATGGACATACAAATAGAAAGGAGAAAATATGATGAAAGAAGAGAAAAGTTCAAGGAGAAACACAGAGAAAGAATGTGATGAAAGCGAGTCATGAATGAGGTTGAAATAGAAGAAGATAAGAAAAGTGAGACCAGCGCAGATCCATCACTAGTTGCAAAAAAGCCCTTCAACAAATTGACTGAGGAAGATGCTCCACGCAACCTTCAAAAAGTATTTTCATTTACACAAATCAACAAATATTCCCAAATTCACATCCCTGCTTCAGCTTTCATCTTCATTGATGTACTGGATGCAAGATTGTCACAAGCACACATTATGAAAAGATGTAATATTGGTTTGTGTATAAAAGAAATGAATGTATCCCAATATTCCTGTTCCTTCTCATTCCAGTGATCTTTTAGCAAGAATTGCACCATGTCAAAACCACCAAAAGGAGCTCATTTTAACCTGTCAGGGAAGAAAACTTGAAGGGGATATTTCAAATCTGATTTCATAAACGGAATGCCCACCTCCTGCTGGGCATTATACTCCACGGGTGATTCCATTTTTGACGGGGCTACTATTGTTAACTTTCAGGATTCTTTTGTACATTCCGGGGGCTAATTCTGAACCCCTTTGCACCTATTTCACTGCCCTCCATTCATTACATATTTCCCCTTTAACTTGATTACCTCTAAACTAGCCTTGTTTGAGTTAAGTGGTACCTTTTTTTCTAGTTCCTTTCTTTCTAGTCCTTCCACTTGCTGATTTGGGATTAATCCTTAAATCTAGTTCCTTACTTTCTTTCATTCCTTAAACCCTCTCAAAACCCTTTTTGGTTGGTTACACATGTTTATGCCCATGGGACTGATAGTGTGAATCTAGTTCTTTCTTTCCTTTCTGTCCCTACTCTGGTTAGGAATCAATCCTTTAATCTAGTACTATCTTTTCTATCCGTTCAGCTTGCTGATTGGGATTAATCCTTTAATCTAGTTTTCCTTTTGGATCACTTCTCCTGGCGGGTTCGGGACCTTGAGGGCGGCATGCAAAGAGTGAAACCATGCAGAGACTCACGCGCTGGGATGACTTGATATGTACCTGTTGTACTGGTCTGACTTGCACGTTCCCGTCTCTCCCTTCTCTCCCTGCGCTAGCAACATCTGCTCCTTGGACTCTGCAAAGAAACAAGAGGAAGAAATCTTGAATTTAAAGCCTTGTTTGCTATTGGGGCATTTCTGCACTCGTAATACACGCCACTCCCATATGGAAGGGTGGAGTTTGGCAGAGAAGGAGTTAACTCTTTACGCACCATTGGGGCATTTCTACATTAGGTCATCAGTGATGCATTGTGGGAGCACCTGGGGACATTTCTTAGAGTGGTCCATAGAGGGGGCTTGCCAGTTAATCACTTTAAAACAACCATCTTTTCCTACTTGCCATCTTCCCTCTATTCAGGACTTTTTTTCCAAGTTTTCCTAAAGCACCCTAAAGCAAACACTCATTTTCAGGACTGTGCATGTGATTTTCATGGTGAAACCTCTGCCAACCTGAACATATACAAGTACCTCGTTGGGCTCTGACTACACAACCTGTAGTGTACTTAAGCATAAACCACTAGGCCATGGTGCATGTAATTAAAGCTACCAATGTTTTGTGCTAATTTGAGGAACAGGACAAATTGTCCTACTTTTGTAAAACCAAAAAAAAAAACCTCATTTGACCAAACAACAAAAATGACACATTAGGGTTTTTTTTAATCACTTAAGCTACTTTTTGTTACAAGATATCCAGTTTGGTAGTCATTGATAGTATTTTGCAAGAATATGTGTATGAATACTAACAATAAGGGATATGAACTAAACTAGCATACTGCTTTTTGTGTTAAGTCTAGGAGAGAAGGAGTTTTATGAAGATATATTTCAAAGTGCACGAATGAAACTAAAAAACGGGGTTGAATGAATGATGAACTCACAAATCTGCATGTTTGCACTAAAAATCAACATTAATCTTATACAGCAGTATATTGTCAAGCATAGAATGAGTTTAATTTTGCATGTGATATTTTGACTGCTACAGGTATGCATTCTAGAGTGAATCTAGGCAAGAGGACCTTGTGACTCAAATTATGAAGTGAATGCTAAATATTTGTTTTCTAAGAAATGCTAATGTAACTAAATACTTGATATTTTGTGGGTGACAAATGTGACAAAATAAAAGAAAGGAACTATATGGTTCCCGCACAGAAAATGCATTTTTTTAATGGTTACAATCTTCTGTTTGTATGAAATTTGGATTATTTTAGCATAAAACTACACAATTATTTGAATGATTAAGTGATAAATTGCACTCATCACGACAATATCATAACAAAATAAGCGAATAGTTTTTAAGGGAGTCAACATTTTTGGAATAACAAGTATTTTCTTTTTGGAGTTTCTGGGGAGGTTTTTGCTATTGTCCTACATAGAATTACAAAGCAGTTATGCCAATTATGAAAGTATTATGCTCATAAATAGGGGAACAATTGTTAGACATTTGTGGGGGGAAACAGATAAAGTGCGCATAAAAAAAATGCCATCACGTTTTAGGGCACAAACATAGTAGATTAGATACTGAAACATGTGAGACATCATATCTACAACTTGGTACTGTAGTACGCACAGAAAACAAAGGCAGATCAAATTCAATTCTAGCCGATCACAAAAAAATATGCGTTCATTCTTAATGCTCTTCAAACCAAACCGGCACAGGCATTGGTACAACTAGTTTGTTACTCCAAAATGGACACCATGCAGTGTAGGAAATGCAATTCACACCACCTCAAAGTTTCTTGCATTCCTATCTTTCATTCAATCAAGGTCCAGTTTAATCATTTGTTTGCAGCAGAAACATAGAAATGTTGGAAAAAGAACAAAACACACAGCAAGTTCATCTGGTTCACTCCCAGGCAACAAATCAGATTTGAAAAAGTGGGTTTGATGAATTTTGAACTTTGGCCCTAGGAAGGTCTCCTTAAGAAAGACGCCTTTTTAAAACTTATAACCTAAAACTCAATTCATTCTCACATATAGTGTGGACAGCATCTTGTCCTTTTTATTTCAATGTGTTGCTAATTTCAAGAACCTTTTTAATAATAAGTACCTAAGGGTGCGGGTGTATAATGCTGATTAAAGCATACTATAGTGTATACATCATTATGATTATTATCATTATTATAATAATGAACTAAATACAACAAAATAATAAATAATAAATAATGACAATTAAAATGAACACTTCTTCCTATGGATGCTTATTCAATCCAGAGGCAATAAAGTTAAGGAAAAGCTTGAATACCACAATGAGAAAACAACTTTCAAAAGGAAAAAAAACTCCACAATTTGAATAATTTCAAAACCTACTGATCCTCCTCAAGGATGCTTACAGTCGGAAATCTTTTTTTTTTCTTCAAATTTTATCAAAATGCCAGAATCAAAATTCTTCATCACATGCCCAAATATTCCACATTCTTCACTCAAAACCCAAATTGTGAAGTTTTTCAAGAAATGTACATTAGTTTGACAGAATGTAGCTGTGATTTGGACACAGAGCAGACAATCTACTACATAAATACGATGCATTTTTGGTTTGAACAAAGAAACCTTCATAAGAAGGCAACATCCACAAGGAACAACCACTTTTAAGGGATCAAGAGACATTTTAGCTGGAAAATAAGGCTAGAAAAGTTGGTATTAAAGAAAGATGACAAAAGTCTGGATGTTTCTTCAATTCTTATGTTTATGAGAAAGAATTGTGGAAAAACAGCTACATTCTGTCAATTTTTGAAGGAAAGAAAAACCTGTTTCCTGTATGTTAACCAGCGAGGGTGGGGCATTATGCAGCCTTTGCATTGTGAGAGGAGCTCTTGGGCGGTTGACAAACAAATAGCTTTTAGAATCAGTTCACGGGGCTGGAGTTAACATACAAGACACAGGTTACAGGTAACTAGGCATGGAGAGGGAGGGTGAGAGGGAGAGGGAGGGGGGAGAGGAAGGGAGAGGGGGGAAGAGTGGAAAGGAATGGAGGGGGAGAGGGGGGAAGAGAAAGAGGAGGGGAGAGTGAAGGAGAGAGAAAGGGGGGCTGACAGTGCAGGAGAGAAAAAGACAGGGGGAGTGAAGGAGAGAGAGAGAGAGAGAGAGGGGAGGGGATAGAGGGGGAGGAGAGAGAAACAAGGAGGGGGAAAGAGAGAAAGGGAGAGGGAAAGGGAAGAGGTGGAAGGATTAAGAGAGGGGAGGAGGGTGGAGGAGAGAGATAGAAGGAGGAGAGACCGGAAGACAGACTGATATTGAAGAGAGGGGCAAAAGGAAGGGCAGGAAATAAGAATGTGCAAGGAAGAGTAGTACAAAGGAGAAAGAGAAACTAGACAATTTTTACTCTGCACAGTCCACTAATATGCCTCTGGCCTTTAGCACAGACACTGAAATATTACCAGAATCTGTAATATTTAGTAAATGTTATCCTCTAATGTTTGGAAAACTTGTGATTTGGCTTTGACATACAACTTAATTGAGAGAGACTGGTCATAGATCATCAGGTACCACATTTGGTGATATTTTACTTTTTATCAAATAAACAGCAAAGTTTCACAATTTGACCTTAACCTGTGACCTTTGACCTTGACCTATGACTATTAACCTATTTGACCCAAATCATAATCACTTAATTGTCCTGTTACATATCATTTTTGTACAAGTTTGCTGAAATTCAGTGTATCATTTCTCAAGTTTTGTTAAAAAAATGACATTTTAGGATTTGACCTAGTGACCTTTGACCTATGTGACCCCAAACCTAATGAATTGTCCTGTCATATATCATCATTGTACAAAGTTGAATGACATTTGATTGACCATTTATTGAATTATGTAAAAAGTTAAATTGTAGAATTTAACCTTGATCTATGACCTTTTTCCATTGACCTATCTAACCCATAAGAAGAGTGAAGGAGGGGGGGGGGGGGTGAGTAGAGGGAAGGAGAGGGGGTAGGGTGGGGTGGGGAGGGGTGTGAGTGTTAGTTTGTTAGTGAGTGAGTGTGTTAGCGCACCGTAAGCCTCTAGCAGCCAGTAAGCAGGGCTGCTGGCCCCAGCCCCGCTATGGTGGGGCTGCAGGTACTGATTCTTGCCAAGCACGCTGCTCAGAGAGCCATTAGGGTGGTGGTGGTGATGGGGGGCAAAGGTTGTCACGGCAGCCGTGGAGGCAGAGCCGTTACCGTGGAGACTGGACGTCTGGCACTCGGACGAGTTGTTGCTGCGCCACGTTTGGTCTGGTGGCCAGTTAGGGTGACCGTTGGTGGTCGGTTGACCGTCATACTGGCTAGTTAGTGTCGTCCTGGAAACAAGAAATCATGGGAAAAGAATCACAGATTTGTAATCGACTATAAACAATAAAATTTCATTGATTTCGTTGCCTGTCATACTAGCTAGTTAGTGATGTCCTGTAAACAGCGGGTAGAGACCAAGGGAAAAGAATCACAAATTTGTATTAGACCGTAAGCAATCAAGTAAACAAGTTGATGTAATTCTTCCAAACTTTGAATATGGCACATTCTTTAAAAATACAAGCCCAATACATGTCACATCTAGGGCAACACATGTTCACATGATGAAGCAAATAAAAGAAAACAATTAACTTTGGGAAGAAATTATCATGTTAAAATGCATGAACTAATGTGAGGTTTGCAGAAAAATATAATTTACGACACAGATGTTTTAAATGAAGGAGACAAACTGGTATGATACTTACATGTGAGTTGCCCCTTCAAGACCTAATGGATCTGAAAAGAAGAGAAAAATATGAAGATGACAATAAATTTAATATTCATTGGACCAAGTACTTAATCATGAGACAAATGATTACCCTCCTTAAAATACTATCAAGTTTACGGCAATGAAAATTACAAAGAAAGGAATCAGAATGTGGCTCTCTTTTTCCAGAAACAATTCATATTTGCATCGATGATGAAAATAAGAAAGCAAGTATTCAAAATGTAGCTTTCCTTTTCTTAAAGTAATCAATCTTTCCATTAATGAAGAGGATTAGAAATAAACAGTTTAAAAATGTGGTTTTCCTTTTCCATAAGCAATAAGTATGTCCATTAATGAAGAGGATTAAAAAGAGACAATTATGAGTAGTTCTTACTCTTGGTGAGGTTGGTAGCGTGCTTTCTTCTCCAGCGTCGTAGGATGAAGCCGAAGAGAACAAGGAGGAGGATGAAGATGAAGACGGCGACGATGCCGTACACCCAGGGTTTGGTGGTTGTTTCCCCGTCCTCATCGTCCACGCCTCCATCCCCACCCTGAGGATCCTGACCGCCCGGCACCACTGACACAAAACACACAAAATGACCAGAAATTGACATTTATTCATCATCATCATTCACCTATGGTGGCCCATTCAGTAGTTTAACACTGTTCCACCAGGGGCCCTGATATGACATTGAACACAACATGGTTGACATAAATGAAAACCAATAACATGTACAGTTCAGTGATGAATATACGTTATTGTGGGATTTGCATTATTTGAGCAAAAATTATACAAAGACAAGAATTGAACACACAAAAAACGAAAGAAATGATCCTGACTGCCCAGCAACACTGCAACAAAACAGAGAAGTAATTTTGATAGTCATTAACCAAAAAAGACATGAACTTGTTGATGTTTTTATTTAAAGTCATGTGCTTACACTTTGTGGTAGAATTGTAAGAAATCCTGTGTGCTAAGTGCTGTAAATACTAAAGAATTTATGTTCCTTATTTACTTTGATGTAAACATATTCAGGTTATTGTACATCATTTTAAATATGTTGAACCCTCATACCACGAGGTGTCAGTAGGGTCAATAAAATCTGATCTAATCTTAACAAAATGACAAGAAATTAACATTCTCACTGTACCAACTAGAATTTAACGAATCCAAAACAAAATAAATGGGATTTGATTTTTGGACAACAAGGGCAATAGAGATAGTGCCCAATCAAATGAAGGGTATGATCAGCGATCCTGTTGAGATATACAAGTATTTTGGGACAATCTTAGATAACAAATTGTTGTGGACTCATCACTGTAAAACAACTCTTTCAAAAGCTCATCGAAGCATGTACAGTACTTTCTAAGAAAATTGAAATACTTTCACATTGATTTACCTAGGAAAGCCGGAATGGCAACCTCAACCACTGGGCTGGACGGGCCCATGCCTGCGGATGTGAACGCAGCGACTTGTACTCTGTACACCTTGCCTGCCTCTAGGCCTCCCACCAGGCTAAGGAAGGTTGTGTTCCCACGCACGGTGCGGTTGCGGTCCTGAGCTGATGCGTTGCCACGGCAGGAGACGTGGTAGCCTTGGATGTAGCCGTGAACCTTCTCACTGACCGGCGCCTGCCACTGGACTATGAGGGCGCTGGTCCCATTGCTACGGGCATTCACGTTACGAGGCGGGCCTCTTGGGACTGGGGGACAAACACAATAAGACATTGATGCACCGTTAACACCAAGCCAAAAGGATGTTCTTGTAATGTATTCAGAATTTCCCCCTTAACTGCGTAAATAATGAGTTCTAACTTTACCTAAATCTAGGGTCAGCTTTAACCTGCAGAATAACTGAGCTTCAGGAAAGTGGTCATAAACATGGAAAACATGATTTGAGATGAGGAATGGTAAACAAACTTATATCACATCACACAATGGGTGTTGTACAAAAAACAAGGCATTAGCAATATTGTGTCTCGCCCACTTGCGAAAATAACCAGAAATATCGCGATCTCCGTTGCTACGCAAAAGAATTGTATCCCTGGCTGATTGTGAAATATCTGCCATAGAATGTAACATTCCATAAATGAGAAGGGCTATTTCACGCAATGCTACTTCCTCTATCTAATCCCCCTCCCCCACCTTCCCCCTTCTTTGAGATGGAATAAAAAGCCTCCACCAAGTTATATTAGATTAGACAAAGACAAAACAGGATGATAATCAGTTGCACAATAGAGGCGAAGTAAACTTTGTCTCTGGGGGGCATAGAAATGTAAAAAGGTTAAAATTAGTGCTGCAGTTGAAAACTGAACATGGAATAAAGTTTCTAAAATTGATACGTTTATATAAGAAAGTTTGAATAAATTTGCATAAATGTGCATGAGTAATGTTTGCCTAAATCTACATCAGTAGTGCTCACACATGCTCACACAATTCTGTGCACAAGTTAGGAAGCCTTCACCAAGAGTCTTGCAAGTAAACTTTAATGTATGACCTCAAATGACCTTTGACCTTATCATGTGACCTCTTACAGCACAATAACATGCAGGTGCCCCCAGTGCATCCATCATCCAAGTTTGATTGCCATTGTAGCAACATGTGATGAGTTATGTGTGATAAGAGAGTCTTGCAAGTAAACTTTAACGTATGACCTCAAATGACCTTTGACCTTATCCTGTGACCTCCAACAGTACCATAACATGAAGGTACCCCCAGTGCATCTATGACCCAAGTTAGGTTGTAATCCAAGCAACCTATGTGAAGTTATTTGTCAAAAGAGAGTCTTGCAGGTAAACTTTAACGTATGATCTCAAATGACCTTTGACCTTATCCTGTGACCTCCTACAGCACCATAACATGAAGGTACCCCCAGTGCATCTATGACCCAAGTTAGGTTGTAATCCAAGCAACCTATGTGAAGTTATTTGTCAAAAGAGAGTCTTGCAGGTAAACTTTAACGTATGATCTCAAATGACCTTTGACCTTATCCTGTGACCTCCTACAGCACCATAACATGAAGGTACCCCCAGTGCATCTATGACCCAAGTTAGGTTGTAATCCAAGCAACCTATGTGAAGTTATTTGTCAAAAGAGAGTCTTGCAGGTAAACTTTAACGTATGACCTCAAATGACCTTTGACCTTATCCTGTGACCTCCAACGGCACCATAACATGAAGGTACCCCCAGTGCATCTATGACCCAAGTTAGGTTGTAATCCAAGCAACCCATGTGAAGTTATTTGTCAAAAGAGAGTCTTGCAGGTAAACTTAAACATTTGTGACGGACGACGGACGACGGACGGACGACGGACGGACGCCATTTGGATCCCTTAGTCTCGCCTTCACCTCCGGTGGGCGAGACAAAAAATGATTTGCGGAGGCTGCTTTTCATGCCTGATGACTTGGAACAAACACCCTGAAATATGTTTTATTCTATTTATGCAGGGGCACTTTGTTATTGACTGGAGCTCTTTTTTATGCATTTCAGGGGCTTAATGGCACAAAGCCCCTGTGGAATATATTCTCTGTCATGCTCGAGTTTACTCACTATCTGCGCCAGTCCGTGCAACCACTTCCTGGCCATCCAGCCCACAGTAGAAGCCACTGAACGGACGCACGCTGATGGTGTACTGTTGCCATGCCGTCAAGCCGTTGAGCACGTAGGTGAGGGCGGGGCCTGTGATGGTCTCTATGGAGTAGTCTGAGTCGTCTTCAGGGCCGGTGGGGCGGTATTTGATGTGGAAGCCTTCGATGTAGTCTGCTGCATGCCGGCCGATCTGACAAAGAACACACAGCATTGTCATCATTATATAATGTTGCTACGTACTGTTTGATAGTTATAATAATTATAATAATGCTTGTTTCTTTAGAGCGCATAACACATGGCTGCATAGCATGTCCCTATGTGCTCAAATGAAGGTCGAAAATTTGGTAAGAAAAATAACTAAAAGCAAGGTTGTACATAGGGTGGTGGACACTGAGTAACTGTTAGATGAAGACCACACCCTAATGAAAAATGTTATTGTTTGGAAGCACAAAAGTCAATGCTTATCATTTAGTGCAATTTCAGTAGCATTCCATGGTGTACTATTGGACATTGCTTTGCTTACATATCCTGCACTAGGACAATGATAAGTCTGGAAAATACAGTGCACATATAGTACTGCCGGAAATTATTATCCATATATTCCATGATAATATTTGGCTCTAAGGGAATAATTCAGAATGTTCCAAATAATCTCAATCTATTCTACTAATCTATTTTACTAAATGAACATTCCACTTGAAGTGGATCATCCATATCTGAAATGAAAAGAAGGGTACTGGTAGTTGCTGATGAAAATCTGTTCTGACTTTCCACTCAACAATCTAATTTCCTATCATTTGAAAGCTAAAGATTGCTTCAATGAGTCAGACTGCAATAAAATGAATATTTAAGGTTGTGGCTTCATCATGGATTTGTGGCTTGATGGGAAAGAACTAGCCGAGGCTTGAACCACTAACCTGCCACCTGACTTGTATAGCGTTAGGCCCCAAGGCCTCTGTCCCTGTGATCTGGACATCGCTGCCATCCAGCTTGTTCTGCAGAACCCGGTAGTCCCCTGCCTGACAAAGCGGCCCAGATCCTGAGACAAAACACGGAATGGGGAAATTATTAGCAATAAAACTAGAATTCTCATTATGTATAATTAACAGAATCAATGGGTAACTTGCTGAGATCAATGAAGATGATGATTATGATTATGATAATAACATAAAAACTAACAATGACAATAACATAAATACTAATGACAAACTTAAACATGAAACAGGTAATATTGATGTTTATTTATAATCACAATTCTAAAAATAATATTAGGATAAAATCAAACTAATCAACTCCAACAAGTCCTAAATGCCACATTAATCTCACCTGCCTAGTCCTTATTTCAAAAAGTAGGTTCTGATTGACTGAAGCTCTTCTCAGTACGACATGTAATTCGTTGTTTACCCTATCTGTTCATTTGCTTTCCATTATCTGTCTTATGAACCACATTTTGCAGCTCTTGCCAAATGCTTTTTCATGTCTGTTGTTATTGTCCAGGTTTCGCTTCCATAAAAAAGTGGTACACCAGTAGAAAGATGTGGGAAAGGTGTACACAAATAAGGAGAATGGAGTGAGCCTACACGAGGCATATCCTAACTTTGATTGACCGTGACCTACCTTCGTCCAGTGTACGTGCAGCAACTGCAGACGATTCCTGCCCTGACCGGTCACAGACCTGTGGCCGGACGGACACGGTGTAGTCCATCCCCGGGTCTAGCCCGGTGATGATGGTGGAGGTCATGCCGCTGACCGGCTGGACCCGTGCCCCGTTGGTACCGCTGAATGCCCGGTATCGGACCTGGTAGACATCAATCTGGTCTTCATTCCTCTCCACCTGTGTACAAGGGCAGAAGACAGAACAATTGATGCACCATTATAGAATGGGTTTAAATATCTCCAAAGCATTCTCCTATTTCAATACATTTTCAAATAATGCATTCTAATTTGCACTATAACAAAAATTATGAACATCCAAAAATATCCTAAAATCAATTTCCTTGCCAAATATGTGATAATTCCTTGCTTTTTATCTGTAAAATCTGCCATGCATTGATAAATTTTGTCCAGTAACTTTTTGCATGGAAATTTAAAAAAAAAAGTTTTTTGATGATTTGTAAATTTATAATGGAATTTTCATTGTTTTCTCATAGGATTTCATTTGAAAGAAGAAGCCGATTAAAAAGCCAAAGCCAAATAGTGATCAGTTTTTCTCTAAAACGGCCTTTTGTCCCTAATGTGTTAGCTGCCCCAGCCTGGAAGACACTTACCTCCCACATGACTTTGATGGCAGTGGGACTAAGGGCTGTGATGGTGCTGATCTCTATGGTGGTAGACGACAGCACATCAGACAGACACTCCTCTGAAGGAGGAGGGATAGTCGTCTCATCTGAGACAGCAATGGGGAGAAAAAGAGATATTAATTACATATTTACATACTTTCCTCATATATACATAAACTTTTAAGGTTTAAACAAAACATCTAGTTATCCATCCTTGTATCAAGTTTGTTTAGAATTGGATTATCAAATTAAGATATTCGGAAAAAGGTAGGGTTTGGGCAATTTTTAGCCAATTTTGGCAAAGTTCATTGAACTTTCCAGAGTTTTACACAAAATTTTTACTTCCATGTAGTAATCTATCTTTGTAACGTTTGGTTGGAATTGGATTATCGGATTTGTGTTTATTGCAAAAAAAAATACTTTTGGACCCATTTTATAGCCAATTTTGGCAGATGTCATTGACCTTTGACCTTGGTCAGAGTTTGCCTCTATTTTACACAGTTCATTGGTTTTGTGAAATACATACATGCACTAAGTTTGAAGCAAATGTTTTCAAGATATTGCGTAAACGGATTCAAGATGGATGGATAGACAGACAGACAACCCAAAACATAATGACTCCCACTGCATTGTGGGTAGCGGACTCACCTGACGTGGTGATGGTGTCTGAGATGGGGCTGGGAGGTCCGAGGCCGTTGACATTGATCGCCCTGACGATGACCATGTAGGAGGAGGCTGGAACCAGGTGAGTGATGAGGAATGAGTCACCTTGGATACCAGTCCCTGCCACAACCCAACCTACACACAGACAGACAACATGGATGGTTCATCATCAAATTAATTGTGCCAATCAAATTAATGCCCTGTTACCAACGTGTGACTGTATTATGATGTACTATCATTTTTTGTCAAGCAGAGCCCTTGGGAATCATTTGTATAGATATAAATGAAATGAAATCAAATCAAACACCCATACTTTCACATCATCTCTCTCCTTCTCTCTTGCTCTCTCATTTTTTCCCCCTCTCCCTCTCTATCTGCATATGATTTCTCTATCTCTCTCTAACTCTTGTTCTTGCCCTCTCTCAGGTGTTTTTTCTCCATCTAAATCTAAACATCATCTCTCTCTCTCCCTCACTCTCCTCTCTCTCTCTCCCACTCTCTCTCTGTCTCTCTCTTTCTCTCTCTCTCTCTCTTGATCTCTATTCTTTTTTCTCTCTCCATTTCTACAAACATATGCAGCAAAAAACAAGAATTGGAAATTGTCTGAACTGATTGATGTTATTCCACATTTTAGGCCTTCTTATTGCTGGTACTTGACATAAATATCAATAAAATACTAATAGAGGAGATACATGAACACGCTACCATCAGGCTTAAACAGCGCAAATATCTTTTTTTTCTTTTTAAACGTCTGAAACACTAACACTGCAGATCAAAACCAGAGAAGGAAGTAAGACTGACCAGTGGTCTGCTCGGGGCTGAAGTATTCCACTTGGTATCCTGACACTGAGGGCGCCCTACTGGTTGAGGGGGGTGTCCAGCGAATCAGGACAGTGGACCGTGTCACGTTGACCCTCTGGGGTTTGGAGGGGGCGGGAGGGAGGTCACTGGTGGTTGGAGCCAGCTTCTCAGGAGAGCCAGTCGAGGGGTCAGAAGATTCTAGAGAGAGGGGAGGGAGCGCATGACAATGAGTAGACAAACATCAGCATTATCACCATCATCACCATTATCATCATCATCACCATCATTATATCAGCACCATCATCACCATCATCATTATATTAGCACCATCCCCATCATCCTCTTCATTATATCAGCACCAATATCACCACCACCACCACCATAATCATCACCACCATCCCCACAACCATCATCCCTATCACTATCACCACCATTACCACCATCAACATCATCATCATCATTGTCATTATCCCTGTCTATTAATTTATTTCTACTGTTAAAATCATCAAGATTCACCACCACCACCACTACCACCACCATCACCACTACTACTACCACCACCACCACTACTACCACCACTCCCAACAGCACCACCAACTATCTCTACCACCACTACCAGCCTGCTTACCGATGACAGTGAGTGTTGCTGATTGACTGGTCTCGCCGCTAGGTCCTGAGGCAAGGCATGAGTAGAGACCGGTGTCATCTGCCTGTACTCCACTGATCTCCAGCGTGCCGTCCGTCTGAAGGTTGAATCTGTCAGAGAGCAAAAGTAAAAAAGAACCAATAAAATATAAGTGGAACTGTCATATACCAAGTTCAGATGTTAAACATTAAATCCCAGGGACAAGTTGGATACAAATTTTCAATTGCAGTAACTTTTCACAAGGACGACAGATCTAATGCAGACATGCGATTGGTTGTTTCAAGAAACAAGTTATGGAAAGTAACAATAATTGCATATTGCTTCTGTTGCTTTATATACAAGACTTGGTTCTCATGACTGGCAGAGATGCGAGTTACAGGATCGTTAACCAAAGCGCCATTGTTTTACACACATTCAGTTGGATTAAGTATTTATTGACAAAAACAAAAATATCTCAATTAAAAGTCTGGAGATTACAATATAATAACCTGGGATATGGTTAGCCTCAACATATGATATTGATGAAGTAAGGTGCGATATCATGCTCTGGTCTGGAAAGAGGCATCCTTGTGTTTTAGGCTCCTCCCCTAGCCTTGTTGCTAGGCAACCGTTACTCACCTAGCATTGGTCAGAGAGAGCTCCAGGCCATCCTTCGTCCACTCAATGGTGGGGGCGGGGCTTCCAGCTGCCCAGCACATGAAGGTTGCCGTGGAGCCCAACACTAGCGTCTGATTGGCTGGTCCATACTGAATGATAGGGGGCGGGGCTAGGGCCTCGTCTGAAAAGAGACCAAGAGAAGAGAGGGATGCTCTTCAGATGAGAAGATATGCACATTCCGCCAAGTATATCTCCAAAGAAGAAAACACTTCACTTTCATCATAATGGAAGGTTCTGAAGCTACATAACTCTAATTACATGCATAAAGTATCGTACACCATTCAAGATATAACAACTTACTCATAGATTTAAAGAGCTTTCCCCTTTATATCTGTGAGCATTTTAAACTGGAGCCAGAGATATAAAATATAAGATTTGTAAAGTAATCTCAATAATTTCAAGCTTGATCTTCAAAAACTTTTCCAGAGGTACAGAAAAATAAAAAAATCTTTTGAACTGTACAACATGCAAACTCTTTTCTCCGTTTACAGAGACAGTGATTAGGCCTATGTCTATGGATTAGCTTCAAAAATAAAATTATTTTTTTGAATTGTACAATATGCGAACTCTTATCTAAGTCTGAAGAAATGGTGAGTATGTTTAGAGATAAGCTTCATGCTATATATATATATGCAACATGCAATCAGGAAGAGGGACGCATCAACACGCAGAGCAAGGAAAGGAAAGGTAAGCAAGGCACCATCAATTCTCAGAAAACCAACTTCATAACCACTCTTTACAGTCAAATTCTGTCAAAACACAGTGATTTCGCACAAAATGCATTGTACATCCTTGTGTGTGTAAGAATGTCTATGTGAATTAAAAAAAACTGCATGATAGTATTCACTGTTAGGATTTAATCATTTAAATATTCTGGAGTATTAAGCTAAGTGTGGCTGGGGATAAACTTTATAAGATCAAGTTAAGTGCAACATTGTGTGTGAGAAAGTCTATTTGTATTAAAATGAGGTATTAATCATTAATACATTCTGGAATATTACCAAGCATTGCTTATTGTATCTGGAATGACAAAGAGCCGAATATGTGGCACTCATGGCTATAAAAACAATGTGTTTGGCCTTTTTTGCTCTTTGATTTCAGTGCCATTGTCATCATGACCACATCGAATGATTGCGATTGGTCATTTGAGTGTGATAGGTTTTAATGGTTTAACTGTGGATGCACCCAAATGAGGTTTATAAAAGCAGGTTGTTTAGTTAAGTGTGAGTATCCCGAGCTCTGAATGATTAGGAGAAGGCGTTCCAAAGCTCCCACAGCGTTTTAGCGTCCGTCTATAAACACCCAAACAAAGCTGGATGGGGGGAAGCGTAAACTGAGAATGAGACCAGTCAAAACACTGACAAACAGACCCAAGGAATCTCAGAGAAGATTCCCAGCAGCACAAGGTTATTGTCTCCCGATCTTCTTCAAGTTGTTTTGGTTTCAAGCATGAGATTCAGCACATTAAACCTGTTTTTTCTCCAGAAATCAGTGGGATATTGACTGAGCATTGAAGTACCACGATGGGGGAAGTTCTTGAGAAAGAGCCTATTTAACCCTGTATGTGGCACAAGTGGATTAATTCAATATTTATACACACATCCCATCGAACAGTAGTGGTAAACAAAGGGGTAATAAAGTCACTTCTTCGAGCTAATTGTCTACAAGATTTGTAGTAGTCCAGACACTGATGATATACTGCCCTCAATGTGTGGCTTTTAAAGATGGCCCATCCCTTTTACAAACATCTGCCAACTTCATGAAAGTTTGCACATATTTGGCACTTATCTTTGGGATACTAACTCTGAAATTTTAAGGTCAGAGGTACTACAACTCCCGTAGAATAAATGAAAAATCTAACTAGTTTTCACTGAGATTTTACAATTTTCGTGGTACGTAAAAAGAAAGCTTGATCAATTATCAAAGATTATTTCCTCAAAACCGAATATTACGCTTTGTCGATTCCAGGGAAAGGCTATATAGTCACTCTCTCTCAAATGATGACAAAGTCAGGAAACTTTCAGAATTAAGTCTGCATAAGGGACGGGCTACCTTAAAACTTGCGCACAGACGGCGTGGTAACTTCTCCCATCTCGCCTTGAGGAACACAAGTCATCATTGCTAAGTATGCACAGTCATGTTGTTGTTTTTGTTGTCTTTTGTTGTCATATTGCAGACATGATTGCAAGTTAGTGAGTGAAATGTGGGAAACCTGAGCAGTTTGTAAGTTTGTCAAGACTAAAGCCACAAATAAGTGTCAAGCTTCATGTTTTTTGTTGGTTGATCTTCTTCCTTGCAACATCAAGTTGATTGATGATAGAGTGATAAGTCTTGGGTTTTATTGTATGAGTTACATTCGTGTAGGAAGCGACAGAGACAATGTAGACAATGTGGTCAACATATGGGCAAGGTGATACAATGCCGTGTCCTCGGGGAGACAAAGAGAAGATAGTAAAGGAGGAAACCTTATTCTGTCAGTTTATCTTTCTTTAATCGTCTGGAAAGCCAAGGTCATGCAACATTGAGGTGGACATATGTATCAGATCATCTTCCATACCACAAACAGATCACGTTCCAATACCACAAACACACAGGTGAAGAGTGAGGACTTTTATAGTTCAATGCAGCATGAATCAGTCAATAATCACTTTGTTTTTATCTAGACTCCAGAATTGTTCCTCCATTATTTAGTTCCATTTATTTTTTTCTTCAGTTTCTAACCCTAAACCTAGTCCCTACATCATATTACCAAAGGACGTCGTGCGTATTCTCCCCAATTTGGGTCCAATCCAGTAGATTTTAGACTAGTCCCCACATCTTATACTACAATACAAAGCTTATTTCCCCAAATTGTGTCCGAGCTCCTAGACTAGCCCCCACATCATATCCTGAGACACAATGCCTGATTTGTGTCTGAGCTCCTAGACTAGCTCCCACATCACATCCTACCACACAATGCCTGATTTGTGTCTGAGCTCCTAGACTAGCCCCCACATCACATCCTACCACACAATGCCTGATTTGTGTCTGAGCTCCTAGACTAGCTCCCACATCACATCCTACCACACAATGCCTGATTTGTGTCTGAGCTCCTAGACTAGCCCCCACATCACATCCTACCACACAATGCCTGATTTGTGTCTGAGCTCCTAGACTAGCCCCCACATGACATCCTACCACACAATGCCTGATTTGTGTCTGAGCTCCTAGACTAGCCCCCACATCACATCCTACCACACAATGCCTGATTTGTGTCTGAGCTCCTAGACTAGCTCCCACATCACATCCTACCACACAATGCCTGATTTGTGTCTGAGCTCCTAGACTAGCCCCCACATCACATCCTACTACACAATGCCTATTCCCCAGTTTAGACGGGTCGTGATGATAGAAGACATTTCGTGTCGGCATCGGATGATCGGCCGTGGAAAGTCGGCACTGTCAGTGCCCGGTGTTGGGTTTCGAGACCGAGCGTCTCACGGGAGACCAAGAGGCCGTTTGGAAATACGAGCCTCCCTCAACACACGCTCCAAATTTATTATTATTATTATCATCATCATTATTTCTGTACCCATTTCTCCCTTGCTTCGGCCCAGGATGTGCCTGCACAAACTATTTGGATGCCTTGTTCTATTTATAGCTGGTTGCTACTCATGCTCATTCTCCACCCATTTCTACATTACAGTCCCATGTACTCACTCCTATGCAGCCTAAGTGACATACCCTGCAAAATACAAGTAACGTTGCACTACGTGTGGATTTCTGCAAACTACTGGAAGACGTTCAAGATCATTCTTTGGGGAGGAAGTAATGTTCTTGTCACACAATGAGTTTAAAATTTCATGCTGGATGCAAAACAAATTCAAGATTGCTTCGCATATCAATGCCTTATCATGCACTTTTCTCAATATGTTGAGCTTAATAGTTGCACTTACGATTGGGAAATTAGAAACACATGCACATCCGTTGAGACTATATCAATCTTGATGGAGCGTTAAATCATGACAAAGATGGACATGCCACTACCACCAGGGATCTTTTGAATTTCTTGGACAAATAAGGGCATAAAGACCCCCCCCCCCCCCCTTCCTATAAATCATCAAATCTTTAAGGAAATCACAGAAATGACCATTGTAAACATTGAATGTCCACCTGACAAAGAGAGCTCAGGGAATATGACCATAAACCTGTCAGCGTCAGACAAAACCTGGAACCATTTTCTCTTTCAATTTGCTGTTGTAGTTAGTTGTAAATCACTGCTCCATAAACAGGCAACTTTCAATTTAGTTCTGCTACAGACAGCCTGCCAGGTTCAAGTCTTCTTCAAGGAGTCTATTTGTACCTCATGTTGAATACTGGGTGGCATTTGGAACATTGATCAGAGTCAAGCAAAAAGAACGAATGAATGTGGTTGTGAGAAGCAAAAGAAGGAATAACTCTATCACTACCAGCCAATGATAGTCCCATCTTACTTACAACATAGTTTATTGCCTATGGGACTGACAGGTTTAACTCCATAGAGACCATCATCATATTTCTGCATTGGTAACCAAACCCTATGTAACACACATTCCATATGCTATACTGGGCATCCATGTCACTTTCCAAAATTTGTGCATATGACAGAAGCATAAACAACATCTATCTAGGTTTTAACTTCCTTAGTCCCATGGGCAATACACTGTGTTGTAATTGACATGGTGCAATGTTTGGTTGGTACCGAGATAGTTAATCTTGTCCTTTAGTGAAACTTAGATTCGCACTTCATACCTATAGCAAGCCTCATTCAAGGATGCAAACATCAATTTGTTACAAGTGTAAAATGCCTTTAGTATGCTTGCTCAAGAACTCAAGGTGGTGTTTATTTTCTGTGGGGGAAACCTTCCTTTATTATCTATTTTTTTCTGTGGGAGAAATTGTTGGGTATAGAATGTACAAGCCAGGTTTGAACTACTCTGTACATGCACACAGAAATAACACATCACAGTCTGAATAACTTGCTAGGATTTGACATGATAGATGACATTGTCATCATGGCTTGGGGATTTTTGTCCAACAAGCAGTGGGTTTGTTCAATCTGTGACCCGTCCAGGCCCCTCTAGTCCCCTCTAGTCCCCGTTCAGTTCACCTTTGCACTCACAGCAGAGGACAGCTTGGATTAGCAATTATCAGGAGCTTGTAACCAAACTATGAAGAAATGACTATCCAGGGGTTTGTTTCGTTGGACGACTGGTATGCAAGGCATCTGCTTAACTAGTTCAGCTCAGTGATGACATGTGTGATTGAAGAGGGTGGGGTATTGTCACACATTATCTAGGAGGTCTCTAGCTTCTACTTGGAGTCTAAAGGAAAGTTTAATGATACTGTACGAAGGTTGCAAGAATCAGATGTTGCATTCTCACAGCAAATCAACACTTTCCTCTACATCATTTTCCTATATGACAGGCATTCTGTAATTCCAAGCACACAACAAGCATGATTAATCTACTGAAATGCCATTTTTTTGCTAATATTCTGGTTTCATCCACACGGTATCTAAGGGGCGTGTCTCACCTTCATCTCCGCTACCTCCACTTCCTATTAGAGTCCATGGAGCAGCAGATTAGGAGAGATGGAAGGGTTGTCATGGCGAGTGGATGGTAAGTGTTTGGGGTTATCATTGGTGCCATCCATGATGGTGGAAGGAGGGTCGCATCCCATCCCCATGGCAACCATGTGTGAGGGTGGCATCGCGTTGCCATGGCCACCATGAGATGGATGGAGGATGGAGTATGTGATGGTGGTATAATCCAGTCACCATGGGGTGATGATCGAGGGAGGGCATCCGTTCGTTAGGATGGAGGATGAAGATGGTGGCAAGTTTGCCATGTCACCATGGTAATCATGCGATAAGATGGTGATGGAGAAGGTGGAGGACGAGAGATGGATATGAAGATAAAGATGTGGCATGCCAGTGGAAAGAAGATAAAAACCAAGAAGGAAAGGAGAACAAAAGCAAGGAAACATGAGAGTTGAATTAAGATTAGTAAACAAATTATACAAGCAAGTGAAGAAATTAGATTACCACATAGAAATATAGTTCAAATCATATCAGAGATTAACAGGAATTTAAAAAAAAAAAAATTACAGGGAGAAGAATTTGCAACCACCTTCATGGGGTAACATAAATCATATTAAAATCAGAACAAAACAGTTTCCCTAGTATATTTTGATAATACTTAACCTTGGAATTGGAGCAAGTCAGAAAAACTAGTATATTAATATAAAGTATCACTTAATTCATTTCACCTGTCAAAACACACCTTATTTTTGTAGCAGATCCTAAATATTTATTATAGTTAAACAATAATATAAACACAAATAATAAAGAAATGGGACATTAATTACAATGTTATATCGATGGAGCGCTGCATGAAATGAGTTTCATATTTTTTTAACAAGGGAAGATGGGTAAAACACTGGTTTTTCCAGCAGAATCTTAACTACAAAAAGAAATTGGACATAACAATTGTAGTTGCAGATAATGTATATTAAACAAAGGGAAAAATTAAATTATATCCATAAAATTATACAACATTCATCACATTTGAGTTTACTTTATAAGAGGAATGACTTTAAATAGTGAAGTTTGTGAACATGCAAATAATAAACATTTAGCAGGCATACAGAGTGAAGTAGGTATTATAGAGTAGGAAGATTGCTTCAGTGTATATAAGCATATATGTGAAATAAAAGCTTTGAATTCCCGGTGTTGACTTACCGATAACTCTAAGAACCGCCCTCGCCTCGGCGACGCCCGTTCCACCAGTTGCCGAGCAGATGTACGTCCCTGCGTCATCCATTCTCACAGATGTGATCTGGAGTTCGCCAGACGAGGAGACAGTGAAGCGCCCTCTTTGTTGGTTCCTGAACAGGAGGTTATCCTGCAGAAAGAAATCACCAAAGTTAATTCTATGAAAAAAAAAACATGTACAGTACAAAGAAGATTGTATCAACATTTCAGATATAGCTAATCTATATCCTTTCAGCCAATATTTTATGTCATGTGCATTACTTTTTGGCTGGTGATTTAAGCTCGTCTTAACATAAGACATGTAGCAATATATTTGGGTTTGATGTATGGTATGGTGCATGGGCTCTACATGAGCTCAAGCGCTTTGATATAAATCTCTTATGTAAAGCGCAGTCTACAAAACAGTTCAATATAAGTTCTATGATATTTAACTGTCAGATATATATACATTAAGAAACAGTGACATCTGAAGTGGCAGCATCGCACTACCCGTCTAGTGATAACGCTCAGCAACGGGAGAATATACAGTAGAAGTCTACCTAGAGAGACCCAAGAAGGCAAGATAAAGACGAGCCTGTCAATGGTTTTCTTCTCTAAATGTCCTCGTATTGCTATCAGCTTTCAAGGCAGCGTTTTACCCCCATTTTCATTAGCGTGATAGTCATCAGCCCTGGTTGGTTAGAGCGATAGCACAGATGAGGGCAGTGTTCACACACACCACAACGTTCTTTACAAAATACAGGTAGGAACAACAATACACTTTGCTCATCACAGAACATACAGTCACAACTTTGAAGTGCGAGGTTTAACTATCATGCATTTACACTTCATAAAAAGGCAAATATTTCTACTTCATTTCTACTTAACGCAGCAAGAAGTGTGCTTTCTACGAGGAAGCAGTAACTTTATGTTGGTTTATTGAATTGATTGCTCGTATCTATTCTTCATAGCAATGTACAGTACAAGCCTCTTAATACAGAGCTTTTACATAATATGGCAATGCATTAAATTACTATTTGTACTAATCAAACACAAGTTTGAGTCTTTCACTATGAACATGGTCTTTTGTTTCGCTGACAAAATTCAAAATGGACCCTATGAGATTTTGTCCGCATGACATGTTCATAATGTTTTAAATGGTGATTTATTGATATAAATAACCCAATTTATGATTCCATATGTTACTTCTGTTTTGTTCTGGATTTTCTGGACTTTCATATGGCATAAAAACTTTTGAGAATATTGATTCTGTGAGAAAGGGTCTGATCGCACCCCGCTAAACTCCCCAAATTGAACCAAATGGGCAAGTCGCAACCAGCTGAGTGGTTTCCACTCGTTGTAAAGCCATTTACCGCTGCTATCTCTACTCTCGCTCACACGTTTAGCTTGCTTGGGAGAGCATGCCTGCATCACTGCACTAGATCTTGAGAGCTTTGTGCCTCTGGCGTTCCATCTCACCACCAAACCCTTCCTATCCACGCCACTCATCCCAACACCTCAACTAGAGCTAAATGTACATTAAAGAGCTTCTATTCTACAAGTGCTTCCTTTCTCGACTGTATCTTATCAATCAAGTGGCAAGAATTGAAACAAAGTTGATGTGCTGACCATGCTTCTTTGCTTTCACAAGAGATAGAGCTTTACTTTCTTCTTCTGAGAAAGTTTGACACAAACATAGGAGAATGTTGGCTGTCTGTGGATTATTAACCTGCTCTTAACTGAGCCGCATATATGTGGCTGCGTTTTTTCCAATCAGGTACTAAGCAGCACGACTCCCATACGATCTGCTGCTTCGGACAATAGACTACAGGCTATGAATAAACTTTCAATACCTTACAGGACACATTGAAGTTATATCCCTTTGGTTACTACAGTTCCATGGCAAATTTTGACATCCAAACTGGACCAGGATTCACAATGCCAGAAAACAATGAGCAAAGAATACTAAGCAAACAAGACTTTATTCTTAACAACACATCCAGCATTGCCTGGTCTGTGCACTATAAAATAAATACCAACAGGAAACAAAAATATAAGCAACAATAAAAACAGAAAGTTGGCGAGATATCTTGTTACATGTTTGTTGAGCAGACCATACTTTTGGTAGAGGTATCATATCATCACTTTCTAATATAGAATTACTCCACCTCATTCCCAAACAACTTCACTACTTTTTCTTATTTTGTGTTTTCTTAGCACACTTGCGGTTGAGGCGCATTCCACCATATCAACACTACAAGGCACAAAAATATCCACCATTTTTATGACCAAGAGAAAGTGAGAGAGGCTAAACTACATGCTTGAAGCAATCACCGAAAACCAACTCCCGACAGACGGGATCCGTCGACCCATAATGCAATTGGGTCATGTCTCCCGAGACATTTTGCCCGTCTTTGCGTCTCTCTGTCGTCTGAACCTTTTGATCGCCGATGCCTTGAAATGAACCATTACTGTCTATCTTTAGAGGACCAATAAATACTAAAGGGGTGTAAAAGTTGTATTTTCCGGAAACTACCGTGATATCAAACACGAGTTCAGGACTGCAATTTAGGCATATGAACCTTCTGTAAACTAAAACATGATGTGTGGTTATCCAAATAATTTTATTCTAATGAAAAAGCTCTACTAGCAAGTCTGAATTTCTCTCTCTCTCATGTATCTTTAATGAACTGCAATCTTCACTGCAACACTCCTGGCACGCTCTACTCAGGACCAAGCATAAACATGTTCATGATAGTCAATTATTTCCTTTTTAATAGCCTCCCATCTTTTTTGCCTTCAGGACAATCAAACTATACAAAATGTAGATGTCACTATAATTCTTCTACCATAAGTTACCCATTTCATACAAATATCAGATGTCATAGAGACAACAAAAGTAGATACAAACACATCAATAAGCACTTTAAAAGTGCATGTACACAGAAAGAAGGACTGACAAACATAAACACAGACATAGAGAAAGACAGACAAACACAATGATAGGCACACTGACTTACTATATGCAAACAGCGAGAGCTATAAACAGTTGGCATTGAGAGAGAACAACATGGAGATATATACGTACAGTAGATACATACCCAGGTACATACATACATACACACATACACAAGGACACTATGAATATGGTCTTTTGTTATGCAGACAACATTTTAAAGAGATCAATTATCATTTTGTCAATTTTAAAGGGTCAATTTTCATGGGGGCCAACAAAAATTTTGTCCACATAACAAAAGACCATGTACATAGTGTGAGAGAGAACATAGAGATCTACATGTACAGTAGATAAACACCCATGTACATACATACATACATACATACATACATATATATATATATACATACATACAGGAGGAAGGACGGACAGACATACCTCTGTTCCAGCTTTCTGCCAGTGGATGACAGGGGGCGGGCTTCCCATAGCCTCGCATTGGAAACGAGCCACCTCGTTGACGTGAACGGTCTTGTCTCGGGGAGCACGGATGATGTCAGGTACAGCTACAAAAATCAGGACAAATTGGGTTTAATTTATTGATACAATCCTAAAATTATTTTCTTTTGAGATAATATTGAAAAGATGTACAGGTATTTCAAAAAGATCATTATTTACTTGATTTCTTTGAGGGGATAAATCCTTCAGGCAGCAAGTGAAGATCAAACATGTATTACTTTTCATTTGTTGCTCTATCATGTTGATTTGTTCAAAAACATTCTGCACGAACATACTGATTTTTTTACGTATGACATCAAAATTAATTTCTTTCATAATAAAACCCTTGCAATTTAACTTGTCAACATGTGAAGAAGCACAATTCTACATCTGTTTCTACACTCTCTATCTAAAAATAAGATCACCATATATCAAGTCATTGTATCTGACTATCGCATCAACCTTCTCTTCAATAAAAAAAAATGATATTCCTGGATTCATATGGTTTCCTACACGATGTGGGATATTTCGAATACGCAGACAAATTATACACCAGATTCTCACGCATATTCACATCTACAAAGTGCGTCACTTGATTTATACAATTCTGCGATCTTTTCTTAATGTGTCTGGGAACTAATTTTAAGATATAAAAATGTGCAAACAAGATGAAATTACCCCCCTTAACACGCTTTTTCTGACAGGTTTTTATTAACACTTGCTTGATGAAAAGCTCTTTACAGGGTGTCTTTCGTATCAGTCCATATTCAATCTCATTAGTGAAGCCATGACGACACAAAACGCGGATGTTTTCCTCATAAATGATTCATACCCCGATACGAAAACCAATCACAAGCCTCCTCACCGTCTCCATCTTTCCCTCTCTTTTCGTCACGATAATTAGCAAAGCTTATGCCCTAATTTGGTCTCTTGCTTCAATTCATCACATCACTAATGAAACAAATTGACTTGAGTGAAAATGCAGCTGAAAACCAGGTGGGCATGAGGAACAAAAAGAACTGAAGTTATCACCTTTTTTTTCTTTTAATTCTATGAGTCAGCCCTTCGTGACAGACACCATAACTGGTTCCTGTCAAATGTTGAGGAATTTGGATGCAATAGTTGTGAATTCCCTGGAGGAAAGGTAAATTTTCACAGGTGTTTCACACCAAATGGGAAACCTTGGTGACTTTTTTTTGTGAGGAAGATGACAGTAAATGCGACTCTGTGGGCTGTGTGTGTCTGGCAGGGTGCGAAATGCTGGAATAACGATTTCAGAAGCTGTGATTCTACGCATGTATAAGGCTTCTTTTATGATGTGCTGATTCTGAAGTTGTTTATGTGTTCTACATTGTACATATAGGTTTGGTCGCAGGGTGGTCCCTAGTGTAGAAAAGGCGCGACGCAAGTACCATGCGTCAGGTCCATTTTAGCCCACTTGTAAAACATTTTTGGGCGACCACCGTGCTTGGCTGAATTAGAATCTAGTATATCATGTGTTAACTCCTTCTTTGCTAGACAGACTGATGCTTGGTAGGGATGTTGAGCATTTCTGGTAAAGATGTATCATCGGAATATACATGTAATGAGTTAACTTCTATACCAGAAAAAAGGTTACTCAGTAGTTTATGTGTGTAGTAGAGGTGTGGAAATGTAACATAAAGAGTTAACTCCTTCTCCGCCAACCAAACTGCTGTTTTCTATGATCGATGTGCATTAATAGTGCAAAAATGACACAAATAGGGTTAAACGCGTCATGTGAAATGTTCCCTCCTCCCATTTTTTCCGTGGATGGAGCCGGGATGGGATACCTTTCGCGGAGACAGCCTCTTCTCCACTTTCAAGCTGGCAAAAAGTCGTGGGGAGACGGGATGAATTCAATCTTGATGTGACGACAATCGAATTACTCTTGACATGCTAGACGCATTATCGCGAGGGGTGTAAGTAACAGAACGGAATTACGCCAGCACAAACCCAATTACTACGCAGCAAGTTGACGCATGTACAACAAATTAATCTCCCACTTGTGTGTGTAGGAATGAGGGGAAAGGCAGGGAAATAACAAAACAGGAGGAGAGAAATATTAAAAGTGGAGGATTGGGTGTGGCATGATGGATAGCCAAGGGCTAGGTTTTTAATTTGAAAATACCTCCACATGAAAGTTGGTTACTTGGGCAAATTTCTGGCCTGTCTCTAACATTTTTTACCATCTCATGGATGTATTTCCCAGCATTTTGCATCCGAAGCACTCTGCTTCCAAATTCCCAGATGGGTTTTTCATTTTCTATATGCATCTTCCATATTCGATGCCATTGCTGCATTCTATGTAAAGGTTTGCACTGGAAGCTCAATGCGGAATAATGACAATTAATGAAAAGGGCCATGTCAATCAATTCTGGTGTGTTAGGAAATATTTTGTGAAAACATTATTTTGAACAAGCTTGTGCATTACAGCACTATAGTATTTTGAAATGAATAGATGGAAAATATCAAAGCACTCACAAAGGATATGCCACTTCTACGACATGTATTATACATTATTATCTTCCGTTACATTGATTCAAAATGCATTTGATATTTCAGGATGTCTTTTTGCATACATTCCTTTACAATGTTGTCTTTATAGCCAGGTGGTCGCTAAAACAGGTTTGCATAGCAGTGGTGGCTTCATGCAGGCTTATTGGCCGCAATAGGTCACATGACCAGGCTTCTTCCTGGGTGACTTACCACTGACTCGGAGCCTTGCCCGGGCGTCGCTGGTTCCCCAGATGTTGACCGCCGTACAGATGTAGATGCCGTCATCGAGCTCCTCCGTGTGGCGGATCTTCAAGGAGTTATCTTCCTGCTGCTGGGTTCTGCACACACAATCACCATGGAAACAAACAAACAAAGAAAAAACAAATAATAATTATGATAATACAGTGAAACCTGTCTCTAGTGGTCACCCAATGGAAATAAAAATTGTGGCCTTTATAGACAGGTAGCTACTATAGACAGGTTCTTTAACACATGGTCTCTCTCCAGGGGAATTATTTTAGTGGCCACTATAGACAGGTTGGCTGCTATAGACAGGGAGCCGCTAAGAAATAGTGATAACAATGAGGATAATCATGTTTTTTAAGTGCTTACCTTGTATAAGGTAATACCCAAAGCACTTGATTAGTACACTGGCTTTAGCCAAGCAGCCAAGTACACATGCATGATGCACCAGAAGCTAATTGATCTAATCAGATCAGGAATACTATATTGCTGCCAGGTACCCAATCCATTTATTACACCTGGGTTGAGAGGGACAAACATGAGCAAATCACCTTGTCCAAGGGTGTATGCACCGGGCTGGGCTTGAACCCAGGATCTCTCTGCGAGAGTCAAGAGCTCTCACCACTTTACCACAGTGCCCTCTCTGAATCAGTGAATATGATGATCAAGAAGTATTTTATTAAATTCCTCATCAATCTGGTGTCACACCAAAATCATGAGCATGAAAATAAGAGGGAACAAACCAGTATCAAGTATGGAAAGTGAAAATGGAAGTAGTGAAACACCTTGCAGAGATTGAAGATAAAATTCCCACATGACATTTTTCAGAATAAAACATCAGCTGTATCCTTATTCTGAGTGGGCTTTTTGAGAGCAAGTTTTGACTAGGAGGGGTCATGCAAAGGTGTGTCAGACGGTCACGATTTCTAGCGGTTGCGTTTAAGCCATGGATTTTGTACATGTAGTTTCAATGAAAAATAAACTGAAGTCAAATGTACAGACAAGTGCTTGAGACGGAAATGACATTCCTCTCGTGAAACAGCATAACCAACAGCAAATTCAATCAGATGTTGTATGTTTGAAGTTTGATTCCAAAACATGGCAGTCCGAATCACTAGCTTGAATGATTTAATATTTCCCATCGGTTGCAAAAAAATAATGTATCCATGAGGGATTCAAAAATATATCTCCAATCCTAGAACGAGCGAAACATGAACCTGCGAAACACAGAAATGCCTGCTAACTTGGTATCGGTATCACTCGGAGCATAACCAACGGAGGACACCGGTTGCCGTGGTAACAAGAGGTGCGGCACAGAGTGCATATAAGCAAGGCGCTGGAGCCATCTGGGGTGTATCAGACGTATCTTTGGGGATTTATCAAAGTAAATTGAGAAAATTTGAGCCATGGGGGTTGGTAGACGGGCTGGTGGAGGATTCCAGTCTTATCTGATCACAATCGGTTATTGAACTTCGTTCCGTGGGACAGGCTTTTTTCTTCCTTGGTTCAAACCACTTATACAAGCAGGTACGGACTCTTTGGGAAAAGAAGAAGAAGGAGGAGGAGGAAAAGCAGGAGAGGAAAAAAGAAGGAAGAGTAGAAAACAAAGGACAAGTACAAAAAGGGGGTCTGAAAAAAAAAAGTAGAAGAAGAAAAGAGAGAAAACCAAAAAGAGAGAAATACGAGAACAAGGAGAAGAAGCAGGAAAGGAAAAGAAAGGAACAGAAGAAAGTGAAAGACAAGAACAGAAAGAGGAGCTGAAAAAAAAGGAAAAAAAGAAGGATAAGGAAAAAAACAAGAAGAGACACATGCAGAGGGGGAGGAAGGAATGAAAGTGAAACATTACCAGAAAGAGAAAATCAAAACTTTGAGACCAACAAGAGTTCTACAATGCCATGGATGATAACCTGAACTCACAGAAGAAAGCAGGGTGAAGGGGAGGGTGCAAAACACCAGAACAGGTTAAAAAAAGTGATGTCATGAAAATGAACAAGCCAAAAAGAAAAAGATGTTGAGTTTGTGGAATATGAAATGGAGACAGGCCTAGCATCTCTCACTGAGGAATCCTCATACTAAAAAGTCGCACAAACCCGCCCCACGTTGACATGGGAACCACGTTCTTTCTAACTGCCGCATTTGTAGGACGGGTTGATAAGACGCGATTACATCATCGGCATTCATGCGTCACCTCAACAGGGGAGTATTACAGGTTCGGGGAGAAGAGACATCATGAATAATTCAGACTCACTCAGACAGGATTGTTACACAGATCAAACTCTCACACGTCGAGAAACACAAGCAGAGATAAACCAGTCAGTGTCTTCTTCTTCAGAATAAGTGCTGAAAGTTTACACACTCAACAACCATGCTAAGTTGAACACATGCCCGCGCTCAACCGCTAATCACTTAAACAGTGCTGATATTTTGATCATCTCCCTCACGATTATTCCTAACTGCCGCTAAAATCTCACCACAAATTTATCTCCCCTCTATCGAACTTGTGGAGTCTTGGGCTGACTCCATCATCATGTCGCTGCGGAGGAGTTTATTGCGTCGTTGACAGATGACGGGGTTTCTGCACCAATCCACTTCAGTTGCATGATGGTCCTCAAGCAGCGTGTGACGGAGATCAGTCTTAAAGCTGCATTGTCACTTTGATTCAAGGAATGTCTTCTTGCTTCTATCCCGTTGCTTACTGTTAAGATTTTCTGTCTTTGTGAACCTGGTCCAGTTAGTTTGTAAACATTTGCCATGGAACTGCAGTAACCAAAGGGTTGAGGCTTAATTGTGTCCTATAAGGTATTTGAAAGTTTATTCATATCCTGTTGTCTATCGTCCGAACAGCAGATTGTATTGGACTCATCCCACCTAGCATCTAAGCGAAAAAAAAGTCGCATTTGTAGTGTAAAGTGGATTAAGTATGACTACACTGAGCACAGACTGAACACTTTAACATGGCTTATCTTGTAGACAAGGGAGTTGAAGACAAGGTGTCTTGCATCTTCAACAATCCTGATTATCTGCTGTCCCCCTTGGAGTATTTCCTTTAAGCCCCATGACTCATGGTATGCATTAATGTGTTGATAATGTCATAATCTTCTTTACATGATCCCACGCCAGGTTTTATCCTCAATTGTCAGAGGAAAAAAACACCTTGCATATTGAAAGCCCTGTTGTGACAGACAACACAAAAATTCCTCCTCTCTGAGGCTATCTACGGCTTCCCAGTCAATGCTTCGCAGAGCATGAAAATATTACAACAGGCTTTGGACTTAATGGTGTAACTCTTTCATATTCTGACGTCTTGTTTTGCAGAGGTGACCAAAGTGTCAGCCAGGCCATGGCAAACCCTCTGAATTTCCTTCCATGGTTTGTTGGCAATATGATGTTGATTGGGTTTGGCAAAGCATGGCAACAGTTTTCCCTTGTTCATCTTTTACTAAGTTGTGACACCAGTAATGGGAGATATGAGTACTCTTCTCTGGTTAAATGAGTTTCAAAATGATCAACATTACGAGCAAATACTGGATGTCTCCTCTTAAAATATGTGGCTTCAGGCAGCCCCACTTCCCTCCTCTTTCCCCCTTCTCCCTTCTGGCCTGTTTCTGTGGGGGTCACATCCACCCCTCTCTAAGTATTTCAAAAGCGAGGTCTCCATCTACCTTACAGCACAGCTACCTCTCTGCCCTCCCTTTCCTAGCCACTCTTTCCCTTACCCCTCGCTCCCTCCCTTGCCCCTTTCCCTAGAGAAGACACCCACCTGCCCTCTGGGAGTTCCCCAATCTCCCTCACCCCTCCCTCACCCCTATCCCTGGGGATAACACCCACCTGCCCTCTGGGAGTTCCCCTTTCTCCCTCACCCCTCCCTCACCCCTATCCCTGGGGGTAACACCCACCTGCCCTCTGGGAGTTCCCCTTTCTCCCTCACCCCACCCTGACCCCTATCCCTGGGGGTAACACCCACCTGCCCTCTGGGAGTTCCCCTATCTCCCTCACCCCTCCCTCACCCCTATCCCTGGGGGTAACACCCACCTGCCCTCTGGTAGTTCCCCTTTCTCCCTCACCCCTCCCTTACCCCTCCCTAACCACTCCCTCATCCCTCCCTCACCCCTATCCCTGGGGGTAACACCCACCTGCCCTCTGGTAGTTCTCCTATCTCTCTCCTCCATGTGACCTCAGGAGGGGGGTCTCCGTCTACTTCACAGCGCAGCACAGCAGCCTCCCCAGGGGCCGTCACAGTGTCCTGAGGGGGGTTGATGAAGGTGGGCTTGACTGTTGGGGGGGGGGGGGACAAAATCAAGATATCAAAAAATAAGAGCCAATAACTCGAGCAATGCAGTAAAACACATATCAATTAATAATGGATATATGTAGAAGAATTATCAATCAATCAATTTCAATTTAATTTTTTCAATTTTCTTAGCATTTTCTAAGCATTTTCTAAGCATCCAGATGATTATTAAAATGCCTATATAATGGAATTGAGTACTATCTTTATCATTCTTATACATGTAATTAAAAAATCAACCTGGTTGACATTGATGTTTTTGTGCTGTTTTCATGGCTTAAGGCTGTGGGATTGCTGGACTCATCCTTCTTCTTAATATTTTCTTATCAATATTGTATTTATGATCTATATAAAGTGGGAAATGGGAAAAAATGGACTCCTTACCCTGGACAGTCAGCACTGCTTCACTACTGATCTTCACTCCGGCAACGTTCTTCACTTTACACTTATAGGTTCCTTCGTCATCCTTCCTCAGCTACAAGCACAGAGAGCAACCACAAATATAGAAAACACTCATTTATACATAATTCTTTACTTTTATTCACATACCCATGCCAGGGCCCATGCAGATACTCATCAAAACAATCATATTGTTACAATGATCATTTCTTGTAAAAATTGCAATGTCCTGTATATTTCCCGTAGGCCAATCTAAATTTGCAATGCAAGATATCTGAGTTAGCCATCAAACACTTTTAAACTTTATTGTTTGTCTTCTCTGTATTCAATTATAAAATCTTATAATTATTTATGTTAACCTTTTTTTTGAGAGAGATAATATAACTTCTTCCCTTTATTTTACAAATATATATACATATTTTTTTTTAGGGGAGGGATATAAGACACACATCAACGGCGAGCCTTAATGTTTTCAAGTTCGCAAATAACTTTCAGCACATCTTCATTCATCTTGGCTATAAATAAAATAGGGAGACAGATGCAGCCGCAGAATGCAAGGCCGCCAAGCATCCAAGCATCCAAGCATCCGCTTTCTCCCGCCTCCTTCTCCTCCAAGATGTTAAGTCTCGTTTGTCTTCTCGCTCTCGGTTCACCTCTGCCCGTTTGGTGTTTTCCCCCCTCGCTCTCCCACCTCTCTCAACGCCCTCCAATCCGGGTAAAAGGTCAGCGATGCCACGATAGTGCACCTCGGTTTCTAAGGGGATCCTATCTTGTCTTCGATTACAAGTGTGAAGAAAGCTGGTTACCTTGAAGCCTCCACCACCCTTGTAATGGTCCATCTTCAACCTGGACTCTTTCATTTATTGCCATTCTGTTTAGCACATCCAATGCCATGTTTCATGTCCAAAGGTATCACTGAATGCTCGTCAGTTCTTGCTTTGGATTCATCATTTTGTGAGATTTTTTTGTACATTAAATGTTTTCAACATTAAATGTTATTTGAATGTTTGAACATTATTTGAACATTATCTGCACATTATTCTTTCCATTATTATATGTTAAATAGAGTGATACAGACAGACAGACAGACTTTTTCACATTATCTTCCAACATATTTCATATCCCATCTTTAGAACCTACATAATCTTTATAATGTCAGAATATAATAATCGTAATTTTACCTCACAAAATTAGTTAGTGCTTGTTTAAGCCTGCACAGTAAGTTAACAAGAATGAAAAAAATAATGTTTAAGGAAAAAAACTGTTTTTATAATCAAACATTAATACTTGTTTTTCTCTCATAGTGAGACTGAACATGTCTTCAACAGAATGATCACAAATCCAATACAGATAAATCTAAATATATCCCTTTCCTAAAATGAATACATACAGTAGTCCATGTTTTGCATCCACACACATAAATATACTACCCACCCCTTCCCCCTCCTCATCCTCCCTCCCCCTCCCCCTTTCTCCGCGAGTAATTGACCTTGTTAGGTGTGCGCCACATATTGGTGCTAACGCAGAAAGCTATCGGCAAATTAACGCAGACGAGAGAGGATGGTCCTAACACATGTCTGGTATCTAACAGAGAATGCAGCATAGAACTCACACAGAGTGAGAGGTAATGAGATCTCTGGCTAGCTTAACCAGCCGTTTAGAGCTCGTGTGAAGCCCACAAAACACGCTGAAAACCGACCCGATTGCATCCACGTCTCGGAGCCCAGACCTAGACTTGATCGTGAGACTGTCCCAAGATACGTGGCTGCATAGCAAGACTGGTGTGCATGCTGCCAATTGTGGGAGGCTTGTGCAATCATCTAACAGTTAGCCTCTGCAAATTCAGATTCATTAGCCACGTTCATATACCATAATCATGATAATACTGCTATATCAACGATGCACATCATTGAGAAAGAGAACAAGCCTCTCAAAACACTGTTCATGTACACAAAAAAGCCTCAATATTGCAGTATTTTGGACATGGCGGACTCTACCCACACCCCTAGCAAGAGAAAATATGCGATGACGACATGTTTCATTCAGCCATATGAGCGTTGCGATAAGCGAATCACATGGCAGAGTGCTATGCATAAGCCGGAATATGAACAGCTATTTTGTGGACTTTGAAACAATGTTGCTGATGAAACTTAAGGCACTGGTACCACCAGTAGTACAATGTATTTTCCACACATGTCTGGGAAAATGGCGATGAGAAAGAAATACTGTATCTGGTAAAATGTCGATGAGAAGGATATATCTGGCAAGATGTTGATGAGAAGGACCCCTTTAAGGCAGTAATTAGCAGCCATGAGAGTGTCATCATTAGCTGTTCTCAGTGCTAATGTGGCTGATGCCCTTGTACTCCGACCAGACATCATCACGCTTGCTTCCTATGTATGAACAGCAATGTAGCCTGTATTGCTCCCAGACTAGGAAGTATCCAGCCCATGATGCTCTAGACATGTGCCTCAAATTTAGCGTGAAGTCGTTGGGTACAGCACACCCACCACCTTATTTTCTGAATGGATCATTAATGAATTATAACCTCATGCGATAAATGTTTGTTATTGACTTCCGATTATTCATGCTTGACATTTTCACAGCTTTGTATTTGCGTTGATGTAGGGCGGCTAATTCATTTTCAATACTTATGGTACGCACTAACACGCCCCCTCTGTCCCAATGAGAAATGGGACACTTTCGGTATCGCTCCCCCACCCCCCTCGCTCTGGGCTATCAGGTGGAATCCAATTAACACAACATGGGTGTGAATTGGCCCACATTCTCCTAATGCTGGCATGCCTGACCTGGCAGCAATGACGCACATTGGGGGATTTATCAAGACTAGCAGGGAAAAATTCAGCACATACACAGGATATGGGGCAGATGAATTGAAAGGGGATGAGAGAAAGAGAGACAGAGAAAGAGTGACAGAAATAGAGAGAGAGGGAGAGAGAGAGAGAGAGAAAGAGAGACAGAAATAGAGAGAGAGGGAGAGAGAGAGAAAGAGAGACAGAGAAAGAGTGACAGAAATAGAGAGAGAGGGAGAGAGAGAGAGAGAGAGAGAGAGGGAGAGAGAGAAAGAGAGAGAGAGAGAGAAAGAGAGACAGAGAAAGAGAGACAGAGAAAGAGAGACAGAGAAAGAGTGACAGAGAAAGAGTGACAGAAATAGAGAGAGAGAAGGGGAGAGAGGGAGAGAGAGAGAGGGAGAGAGGGAAAGAGAGAGAGAGAGAGAGAGAGAGAGAGAGAGAAAGAGGGAGAGAAAGATAGAGGAGGGGTAGGGAGACAGGGGAGAGGGAATTTAAGTGTGGGGGAGTGAGTGAATGGGAAAGAAAGGGGGGGGGGTCATGAGAGAAGAGAAGGGGAGCTATACATTCCTAACCCTAATCACATAAACAATAACATCTTCTATGCAAAAAAAAATAAAATCTATATGATTTGTATGTATTACTAGTGCATAGTGTGACAGTGACACATCAATATTTAATTTTTTTTACTCAAACCAATCTTCATTTAAAGACAGGGTGTCCCATTTGCAAAAGTCATGAAACTCGGCAGGAATCAGCAGTATACCTGAACAACAACGTGTAAGAAAAACATTTTCAGGAAAAGTTAAAAACTATCCTTGTAAATGAAAATCGCTTTTCTAGAACTTGCGAGAAATACATGATAGAGTACACATAGCTTCACAGCCCATTGCCTTCCATCAATGCCATGAATCATTGCTTCCTTAAAATAAAAGTCCTGTAAAAACAATTTCATCATCTTTTGAAATGACACCCAAATCTAGCCCCTAAATACAGTTTAAGTCTTGCTGTCAATGTTCCTTGGACATCCCGTCGATAAACAAAGTTTTTGCGTCACCGTGCGAGACAAATTTCAATTTCAGCCGTGTCGTTGTCACGTTAGCTGTTGTCCTGTTCGCATCTCTCCCCACGTTCTCATTTCGGCCGGCACTTGTTTCGACGCTTTTTCTCACACCGGCAACAGCGACACTTCTGTCGGAGCCAGGGTCAGTTGTGATGCATGCTGGGATGCTTACACAGTTATCTCAGGTATGTCCCAGCGAAAGGACAATACGAAACGTGGGAGGCGGGGAATTGAGTTTGGTGTCCTTAGAGTTAGGGAACTATCATGTATTATATGTGAGATGTCACTAGGACACTACAACATCATCAAAGTTAAATGAAAACATTCTCTGGGAAATAAGCCGTAAGTTGAAATTTATGTTTATTCATCTGAGACACGCAAATAGCATTTTGACTGCCATGTTGGGGCTGATAACCCACCAGATGGTGCTTCAACAAAATGCATGTGCAAACTCTCAGACCTGGGCCATGTTGCATGACACTTACTTTTAATGGTAACTACCAATTGTAACATCGCTAGACATCCAATCAAATTCAAGGTTTCCATAGAGGTTAACATTGGTTGCAAAGTTACCATCAATGGTAAGGTTTATGCAATAGGGCCCTGGACTAAATTTCGGTCTTATGTTGATGCACAACAAGTACCTCTCTATTTTGCTACCTAGCCCACGATTTGGTATATTTAGACCTGACCGAATAGCTTGTTATTTTGCCACTTCGAGCTGATGAAGACACAAATAACAAGGTTATTTTTGCAACGAAACCTTCCCAATAAACATTTCTTCAATGCTCACCTCCTTGAGAAGCAGATTGCCATCTTCCAGGATCTTGACTCGGACATTGTCGGGGTCGATGTCGACTTCGTCTTTGATCCAGGTGACCTCTGGGGTGGGGAAACCCCGGGGAGGGGTGCAGACCAGCACAGCGGAGTCGCCTGAGATCAGCTCAGCGTTCGTTGGCTCCTGCTTGAACACCTCCTTCAGGTCTGGTGGAGAGATAGAAGGATGGAGAGAAGGGATTAATGGATGAACAGATAGATACTGGAGAGACAGAAGGATAAAGATTTAAAGAAAGATAGATGGATAGAGAAAGATACAGACATACATAGTGTACATACATGGAAATATAGGGATAATCACATTGGTAGATTACTGATTCATCAAGAAATAGAAGGCAAAGATGGCAAAGAAGGAGGGGGTGAAGAAGATGGTGAAAATGAAATCAACAAGAAATGAATATCATCATACATTTTTTGTACACAGCTCTCAAATTATGAAAAAAAGGTGTGAAATTATTTTCAGATCTACAGCATAACACTCATGAGCATCCATCCTTGCCTGAAATGGCAGACTAGACTAGGTCCCCCAGCTCAATGTATCATTTGTATTGGTCCCCACACATACAATCCGAACTTTGACCTCTGACCTTGACCTGTTCCATCCTTGGCCCTCAACACACAGAACATGACTGTTCATACTGGGCCACTCTAACACAAGAGGGCATCTCACACTCTGCTGTAGACAGGCATAGCTAGTGGTGGTACGATTAGTAATGAGGTAGTAGTAGTAGTAGTAGTAGTAGTAGTAGTAGTAGTAGTAGTAGTGGTAATAGTAGTAGTAGTAGTAGTAGTAATAGTTGAAGTAGTACAAATAGCAGTGGTAGTAATAGGAGTAGAAGTGATAGAAGCTGAAGTACCAATTATGTAAGTAATAGTAGCTGTAGTAGGAGGTTAACTATGAGCATTAGTATGGATAGTACTTTTTAAAGAATTTTGAACATTGAATTGTATACTGCTACTCTCTACCCTCCACCTTCTTTCTCTCTCTCTCTCTCTCTCTCTCCAAATGAAGTCTGCCACAAACTTATGAAGGAATAACAGAGGTTTATGTCCAAGAGTAATAAATACAGTATTCTGAAAACAATTAATCCCCTCCTCCTCTCTATAAACGAAAACACCAGAACTCCTCAAAAGATACCAAAAACGTTGAGGGGGTGTCCTCCCACAGTGCCCCCCTGGCTACGCCTTTGGCATTCACCTTCAGACCCGTGAATCATCGCAAGTGTTTTTCTTGCATCACTTGCTTTGTATGGGCTTGGGGGGGTTTCTTTCTTCCCTCATAAGGCCGGTGTGGGGTAGAGTTACTTCAACCCGGCTGTTTAGACTACTTAGCACTTTCTTCCAGAGAGCCATGGCATTCCCCCCCCCCCTCTCTCTCTCTCTCCTCCTCCTCCTACTTCTCTAGCTTCTCTTTCGGAAGCTTTTATTCTGTATCCAAAGCCCAGATAGGTATCGAGTCTAGTCCAAAGGATATCCATTCAGGGCTACCAATATCCCTTATGAAATTTCAGAAATGGAGATCTATTTTTAAGACAATGTGACTAACCTGCCTCTATTTGTAGCAATTGTTTGGAAGAAAATAATTTTCATGTAACATAATTCAAGAAACTAGATACAAATTCTTTTCAAGAGTTTAAAGCTTGAAGCATTTATTCCTTCCAAAACAAACACACCAGCAGAAATGAGTACAGCTACTGAGGAATACATTGTGTGTGTTTTTAAAAGACAAGAGTCCGCATTCTAATATTTCTACTTAAAAAAGTGAACACCACTATTATTCACTGCAATGTTTGACATCTTGAATCTTTCTTCAAAAATCCTCCATAAAAACACAACAAATTTAGTCCACGTGCACAGTGAAATGTTTTTGAAAGCATCATTATTTACGACAGTTTTCATTTGTTGGTGGACAATGCAGAGCCAAATGTTTATATTAATATTAAAATATCTCGCAGTCGCTGTTTATCTACTTTACAGTATAGGAGGGGTGTTATTTGTGGGATGTTGTTGTAGAGGTGACGAGCAGTTTGTCCATGACTCACGCTCTGTTTTTATTTCATCTCTTTTAACTACAACTGAAGATTCACCTCGCGGTCTTTAAACGTGGCGCCACCTCCGACAATAGTAGCCTAATTTACGACGGTCATGCCCCGGTGTTTGCACCATGGCTAATAAGCAAAATGGAGCATTTATATTTGGCAGTATTTGATGGTAATACTTGTCAAGATGCACGACTCTTCCATTTGAGGATTTATGATGTATTTAAAGTCTGTGCGAATGACGGCATCTTGGACTGAATGAAGGTATGACACTTTCATCACTTCATTCGCTATCTCTCTCTCTCTCTCTCTCTGACTCTATCTGACTCTCTCTCTCTCTCTCTCTCTCTGACTCGAAAGTGGAGAGAAGAGCTAACTGAAAGCGCAGTAATGAAATTTGAATTTATGGCATAAATAAACACGCAGGAGACAGAGAGACGGATGTCTGATATAAAACCAGCGAGTCAAGTGCACGATGCCTAGTAAGGGAATGGAAAATCAACTCATTGAACTGAAGAAACTCTGATCCTGTAAGTTCTTTTTTGTTTGCCCACATTTCCATTTTCTTTGACACATAGGGTGTATTGCCTTTAAATCTCCTAAGAGTATACATACCAAGAAATACTAATAAATTCTCTGTAATAAGCAAGACAGCAAAAACATATAATCTACTTGGTAATCTATTTTTGAAAATCTGATAGCCTCTTCCACATCCACTTGATATAATCTTTGCTTTACTGGTAATTGCTGTACGATTGATTGATCAATCTGATCAATCTGTAAGAAAAAATTAGCATAAACAAAGAACCTATTTCTGCTGCTGCATCTGTTGATCATTTGATCATTTAAATTAACATAGAAATTTGGTCATACATGTAAGTAGTGTAACATCTTACACACATTAAAATACTCATGACACTAATAAGAGGGATTGGTATTCCTTGAAAACAGAAATAGAAGATTGCTTAGTTGTTAACAATGACTATTCATGGTCATGTTTTTCCACTTGTAAAATGGTTATAAAATCATGGAAGAGGGAAAAAACATATTTCCTCAAATAGTTCAGACAGCGAATTCAGCTGGAAATGAAAAAATGAATCATTGGTAAACTGCTTTCTGTAGTTAACAGGAGGAAAACAAATCCTGAAACTTTCATCACAGGGTGATCGGAGAGAATTACCTCATCACACTGTCCCTCCTTGGAGAGTCCAGATCACATCCCTTCCCAATTAATCTAAACACCCAGTCTTACCCTTCATCTTCTACAAATTGCTACATTGATACATGTTTTGGTGAGTAGCCCCTGCTAGTCTTTCAATTCAGCCAATTTAAGAGACCTCTTGAAATCCATCTCTGTGTTCCTTCAAATACAATGTCGCTCTTTGGGGGTTGTGAGCAAGTCTTGGGCCCTGTTCCATAAAACTTACTATTGATGGTAACTTTGCTACCAATGACAACCTCTATGGAAACCTTGAATCTGATTTTCTGTCAGGCAAGTTTACCATGGTAGTTAGCATTAATGCCAGAGTTAAATCAATGGCAGAGTAAATTTTATGGAACGGGGCCCTGGGCCACGTTGTGTAGAGTGGGGTCGTTTCACAATTCTTTATTCTCTCTAGTGCAAAAGACAGTGGCACATGAACAGTTAAAACATCCCTGAGAATCTTAATGACAAATCATACGAAAAACTTGCTTTCGAGTCGAAAAAATCACAAGACAGTGACACACTAAGAAATATTCGTTGGAAGCCATCTTGAATACAATGAAGAACAGACAGAAAACTGTGAGCGTACCAACAATTATCATAATTTTTTTCAAGGACAAAGACTTCACATGAGAAGATCTTTAGAATGAAATGAATATTTTTAAAAATAATGCTATCCGGTAACTTCGTACAAAGGCAAAATGAAGGAAAACCAAATATTGGTTGGACTTTATGAGGTCTGAATGGGAAGACTAGTTATCACTTGGCGGGGACACAGGTGGGCGTGAGGGCCAAACTGGATACTCCTGACAAACCCTCCCTGGTCCCCCTACCTGATTTCTCTTGTGACTTGGGAGGATTTTCAGCCCAAATATGAGTCAGAGGGTAAGAGAAACATGGTCCGTGATTGAAGAAAACAAAAGGGTTCTGAGAAGCGATAATTGGAGGTGGTGTGTTTGGAGATGGAAGTGGAATACGGACAGGTAAGAGACGGAGGAAAGACGAGTGTTAATGGGAGCACCTCACACCTACCTGTAATTAAGAAAATACAAGATGGTGGTGGGGGCGATAGGTTGGGGTAAAGAGAGTCAGAAGAGAAATGGGGCTAAAATGGACATGCAAAAAGAACTATTAGTTAGTGTTTCATCAACAGAAACAGGAAGTGTCAGACTATATAAAATACAAGAAAATACAAGGAGAGGCATGTTTAAATAGTACATTCACCTGTTGAAGGAGATAAGTTGCAAGAGTAATAGATAGAGAGGGGAGAGATCAAAATGAAAGGGGAAAGAGAGGATGAAAAAAGGTGAGGAAGCCAAAGATAAAGAGAGAGAGAGAGAGAGACACAGACAGAAAGACAGACAAGAGAGAGAAAGAGAGAGAGAGAGAGAGAGAGGGGGGAGAGAAAGAGAGAATGAAAGCTAGAGAGAGGAAGAGAAAGAGAGCAAGTGACCATGTAATATGATGAGATGGAAGAAGGAAGATGATGGGAAAGCGTTGATGATGAGACCGGTGACAGGACAAGATACCTGTTGTCATGACAGAGGGTCATCTCAAGAATCACACAGGTGAGAACCCCGCACCCCTCTCTTGCCATACCACACCTCAGCAGAGGTGCTGAGTGTAAAAGATGGCTGAGATCACCAAAATAATACATTGAACTTACATATCAACAGCTTTCAAGAGAAACATTGTCCAAAGAGAACTAACGTGGTCTTTAGAGACATGGGGCTAATGAAGCAGATTTTTACGTATCAGTATCAATGTTTTAGTTGTCTATAATGTTCTATATTATTGTTTTTGTCGATTTACCTCTTTATTTCTTCCTTCCTTTTTCTCTCTTCTTCTGATCTATCCCTTCTCCCATCTCCCCTAGCTTCCTCAACTCTCTCTGTCTCTCTCTCTCTCTCTCTCTTTATCTCTCACCCCACTCTCTCTCTCTCTCTCTCTCTCTCTTCTCCATCTTCCCCTCCCTCTCCTCCTCATCCACCTATCACTTGAAATGACCCAATCCTAACCCTCCCAGGCCATCAAACCCAATTGCCAAACCAATCCTAACGAGGCTTGGAAGCAAAAATCTCAGAACAGCCTACCACATCTAGCCCTAGCCCCATATCCATCTACCTATCTCCATCTCAAATTGATATCGCCCACTGACAGACCGGATGATCCTAAGACACGAAGGTTGCAATTTCCACACAAGGAAATGTGGCAGAGAAATGGAAGAAGAGAGAATCATGTCATATTGGTTGGCTTGCCATCCTACAACTGTTCCACTTGTAGTCTGTATACCGGTATGTAGAGAGCTGTACTACAGAGGGTGATGGGAACTCATACAGTGTACCCTGTTAACACTGACAGTATAGACCCGTTCATATACCGATAACCTTGATAATACCGCTATATTACCAATGCACGTCAATAAGAAAGTTTCCAGCGAGCCTTTAAAAGCACTGTTCATATACAACAAAAATGCTGTAATGTTGCAATAAATAGGGTGGTTGCTGAGTTCAAGTTTCACAGATGAACAAAGTTTGCTGGGTTCAAGTTTGAGATATGAACAAGGCTTTGGTTACTGAGTTCCAATTTATCATGTGAACAAGGCTTTATTTGCTGGGTTCAATTTTAAAATATGAACAAGGCTTTGCTGAGTTCAAGTTTAATATATGAACAAGGCTTCGGTTTGTGGATTAAAGTTTAACATATGAACAAGGCTTTGGTTGGCGAGTTCAAGTGAAACGTGTGAACAAGGCTTTTGTTACTGAGTTCAAGTTTCATGGAAGAACAAGGCGTTGGTTGTTGAGTTCAAGTTCAACATATTTACAAGGCTTTCTTTGCTGAGTTCAAGTTTAAGGTATGAACAAGGCAGGCAACATAAGGAGGAAGTGCGAAGAAGAGAAAGAATCAAAGTTAAAGGGGGTATCACCTTGAAGTAAGTGGGGACAAATGAATAGAGTGTTTTGGATGTTGTGTACCCTAATGTTCATAGTTTACTAGATGTAAAAACATAGACCTTCAAAAGAACTATAGAAGTTCAGAGACAACAGACAGCACTCTAATGCATGTCTTAGATCAATATTCGGGTGATAAAGATAAATGGGTGCAATAAGGTACATGGAAAACATTTTTAAGCCATCTATGTTATATAAAATTTGTTTAAGAAACTTTTTAAGAACCCTCCATATTCCATTTGAACCCATAGCAAACTAGGGCTGGTACAGCCAAGTGTCTTTGTGATGGGACTTTCAAAAATCAAGTTTATCATTGACTATCCTTAGCAATAAATATTACATTAACTGTTAGTTATTTTTTTCCCCGAAACATATGATTGGCTACATGTGACAGGATAATTCAATATTACAAATCTGCACATCACAAGACAAAAATCATTTCGTTTTCTTTCTATTTTAATTGGATTAGAGGACAACCTACCTAGTCAGGTTCGCTCATACTCTAGCCAGAATGCCCTTTCAAAAGATAAAAAGAGTGTTTTTTCCTTCTTTTTTCCATTTCCTGTGAATCCGATCCACCTTAAATCCTTCCTGATCCTTACTACAGCAACAATCGGCACGGGAATGCAAGCGCGCACCTTCAACTGTCATTCTGTATCAAGGTCTATCACAACAGCTGTCTGAAGACGCTGCCTAACATGTCACTCCCTGAGCCTGCTGGCTCCATCAAAAGTGTTGCCAATTTAAAGAACAAGGCTTCTGGTCACCATCTTCTCAGAAACATGAAGTGATGTAAATGCGAAACTGGACGACATACTTTCAGCTAAATCACCTCCCCATTATGTGAAAATCTTCACAGATGTTAACTTTAAAAATACAAATTTTAAGTTAAAAGAAAATCGTCACAAATTCAGTTGAGTTCAGATGAACACCAAGGAGGCCATCCCTACTACACAAAGGCACTAGTGTTAACCCATTGCCCATGATTAGATTTTTGGGCCTCATGGACCCTGGTCTAGTTAGGACACCAACATACGCCATGGAGCTACAGCAACCAAAGACACTGGCTTCATTGTGCCCTATCAAAGGAATATAAAGTTTATTCCTATTCTGTTGGCTATTATCTGTGCATCAGATTACGCAGGACCCAAGCTGCTAAATATCTGGGTGGAAAAGAGCCAGCCCACATATACACAGGCTCAGTAAAGAATGGGTAAAACTTTTCAGTGCCAAAATCACATTTTGTGCCACAGATACACACAAATACCCTGACAAGCATATCTTCTGGTGGAGAAGGGGTTAGATATCATGTTGCTGTCAGTCTAAGGATACGTTTGCATCGCTTCACCAGCACACTGTAGAGAATCGCAACCCTAAATCAGTCCAGGAAAAACAGCCATATCTCCTTGATGAATGGTCATATTCTACACTGACCAGAACATACTAGATTAAAATGCATGGCATATCAATTGACATTCCTCTCTCCCTGGAGGTTTCTCGGTTGTTTCTATAATGAATTGCTGGTTATTTTAAGGTTAAATGAATTCCTTCTTTCCAGAGTTCCCTATTTTCTTAATCACCACCTTCCCCCCCCCCCCACCGCCCCCCTGTCTTACTTTCTGCTTCCTCTCCTTTCTTTCTTCCTCGTTCTCTGCCTCACTATCTTTTTCACTCACTCCCTCTGTCCATCCCTCCTCCACCGTTCCCCCCTCCCCTTATCCCCTAGAGTCCATGGTTTAAACCTCTCATTACCATTGTTGTGACGATGCGTGGTAAGCAAATTTGGCTCTCAATGGCTGCTAATGAACGGATTAACCTACAAACATAAATAAGGCCCCCCCCATCCCCTCCCCCTCCCATGCGTATTGAACCCTTCCTCCTTCTAACCCCATACTGTCACTCCTACACTCTCCTCTCCCATCCACACCCACATACCAACAACCAGCAGGGTATCAAGCGATTTAAAGTACAGCCTCCGAGCAGAGTCCGAGCACAGGGGGATTGTGGGATACATGGTCTCCAGAGAACTCCCTTCAAATCTTCCTGTCCCTCACTTTCCCACAACTACCCTTCCCAGTCTTATTTTAGCCTGGCTTTCAGTCTAATGGGCGTTTTTAATCCAAAATATTCAATAAATGGGTCTGGCTCTAGTAGGCTAATCATTTTTTATTTCTTCTTTGGCTCACTCTAACAAGGACCGAGTAAAGAAGAGAATGAATAAAAAGCAACTGGTCTTAAGAGAAGAAGCCACTATTTTCTTCAGTTTCGATAAAAAATAATCCAACAGTCGTGAAGCCAGACTAGCCTTGTATGCCTGGTCAGGCTAGGCTTTTGTGACCTACATATCAGATGTTACCCCTCATATTTTTTAAAGCCTTTACAATCGTTATCATCTTCTGTTTTAATCACCAATTTACATCTTTATTCCCAAAGCTTCATATTATGAAATTGAAGCTGACGGCAAAACTAGCCGGTATCTAACTTCCATCAAGCCCCCTTATTTTATCAGATCATAAATTCTCTTAAAAAGCAATTAATCCTATTCACAATGCTAAGACTTGGTCTCATCTTTCCGAGCTGATTATGAGGAGGAAAAAATGAAAAGAGCATGAAGTCAATGAAACCAATCAGGCAGAGGAGTAGGTCTGATGAAACCAAATGGAATCTTCTGAGCGGGTTTTCTCTCCATCTCTCTCTTCCTCCTTGGCGCCATTTCTTTCTTCATCTCATCAAATATGAATGAATTGCCTCAGAAGATGCAATCAAGGTGAAAATTGGTGGATAATTATACGGCAAGACGAGGCAGAAAGACAAATCTCAATATTTCACAAAACAGCCCCAAACTACAGCCCATCCACTAGACACCTCCAGTGTGTACAGCCCGTAAAAATAACTCTCGTCGCCCAAAAAATGTTTACAGACAAGAACATGGCAGTCGTAAACGATGACTTGCCGCGGTCCGCAGCGAAGTAATTACCGAGTGTGCTGGAGGTGGGTGCAACCGCCAGGTAAGGTTTGATGAGTTTTTTATTATTTCTTTGACATAGCAATTAAGGAATGCCCCCAACATAAATGATTTTATGCCCCCTCCCTAATTGATTGCCCTCGTGGCAGTGGATCAGGGATTTCAAGGACCCCTGTGAGTCCGCTGGGGTGCAGCGATCTGATTGGTTAAAGAGCAACAACAGGACGAGGGCTCGGGGACCGTGTTCATGATGAAATACATGGTGATGGGAACATAGAAATATGTAGGAGCAAAGAAGGGGCGGGGTGGAGTTCAGGTAATGTATCAATACATCAATGCTGGAGAGGGGCAGGAACCAGCCCATCGAATTGACATGGAGGTGAGGGCAGTATGGGGGGGGGGGGGGGGGGGGGGGGTAGTTTGGGTAAAAGGGGGGGGGGGTAACCAGATAATGGAAATGGAGTCAAATCACCAGAAGTCTGACCAAATAATGTAGGTTACATTTCAACTTATCTACTGATGTTTTCTCTTGGGTTGTTTTTTTTTTCTTTTTTTCATGTTGTATCAGGTGTTTTCTTTCATTTCCCTCTGTGTAACTACATGATTTCCTACATTAAGCTCTTTATGTAAATTTCTCTTGATACCAAAGGTTAATTTATATAACATCAGACAGAATATCAACTGTTGATTGTGGCAAATATGATCACGATATTTTATCAATGTTTTTTGGAGTCAAAACAAGAAAAATTTGTCAAACAAATCGGCAGAAGTACTCAAAAGTCTTAATTTAATTTGCCTTTTCACTTTCCAGCGAAAAAATGCTGGCATTGAGAAAAGTGATGGCGTACACTGCAAGAGCACTTGACTTGTAAATAATTCTCGCCCCTTTTCTCAAAAAGGTCAGGCACTTGACTCGATAGTCAGATGGGCAGTCGGAGGAACTTCGCAGAACAAAATCTAAAAGAGATAATGGAAGAAGAGGCTCACCTCCTCCATTTATCGTTCATATGAAGGAATAAAAATATGTCTTGCTGGTCACATATTCTAACTGGAGAGCACTGCACAGCAATGGGCTAGGTAACAAGCTCTTTGGAACAATTTTTCTGCATGATTTTCTCTCATTTTTACCAAACATATGCGTACAAAAACCATTTTTTTATCATTCTCTAAACTTCATTTTTTTTTCAACAATAGATAATGTTAGTAATGTTCTGGGAAATTCACTTCATCATAAATCACTCTTTCCCCAACATTCTTTTTATTTTTTTTATGTCCCCAAAAGGACTGGGTTTTATTCGAGTGTTTTATTTTTTGTTATAAGTGGAACTATTTGGGTCAAAAGGTTTGTTTTTGTCATAGGACTTTCCCTACCATTCGTTATTTCTGTGTTTTGCTCAGTTTCTTACCCCTTATGAATTCTTAAAATAAATTTAGAAAAGTGTCCACTCCTTTTTTTATAATTTTTTTTTTTTATGATATGAATAAGCAAACCACAGATGAAACTTTTCTCTTCATACATCCACTAACATTCTACTTACAATTCACTGCAGTAGATGTTATATTCTTATATTTCTATCATACACATTCAATCAATATCTACACTTTATCAATATACATATATTCTATGTCATTCTTCGAAAAAGGCACCTGCTTCACTCTGCATACTCTTTGTGAATAGATGGCACCCCCTTTACTATCTATCTCACCCCACCCCACTCTCCATCTCTCTGTAAATCCAAACAACCACTTCTTGACACTCAACCATCTCCCTTTCCAGGTTATCGATCCGTCTCCCTCTCCCCACTCCCAACTTTTAACCCCGCCGTCTTACTCTGAACCATTTCTTTCCAGATTCGACTTCCGCTATCAGGCTTTTGTCTACCAGGAAGAATCAATGGATGGAGTTTGGACCATGGGAGGGAGAATAGCTCTGGGCTCCGTTACAGGTGCATTCTCATTAATGTCATTCATGTATGCCCAGACTGAGGCAGCAAAAAAAGACCAATTTCAGCTTTAAATTTCATATTGTATGTGAGTATGTTGTTTTCTTTTCTGGGGACCTACCCTCACAAGCTTCTGCTTTTCTGTAGGTTCTCTCACATACCTTATCATATAACTTCATATAAATTAAATGTACATTCTGTAGATTAATTTATACATTCTGCATGTAAGATCATTATTTTATATTATCTGTATATTTCATTTTATACCTACATGCGAGTTTAATTTTGTTTAATATTGCTTCGATCTCCAGATGTATGTTACAAATATTATTTTTGTGGAAACTTAATAAATGAATGAAATGAATGAATATTCTAAATGTAGATGTTACAGATGCCTTTTCATTAATGTTACACATGTATGCTCACTCTGAGGCAGTAAGAGGTACATTCAATTCTATATCAAAATATTTTGTTATCACTTTACTTGTTTATTATGTGTAACGAAATTCAGCTTTAAATTTCATAAAATTCACATGCTAAATCTAATCAATTTCCAAGAAACCATTTCCACTCTATACTTCTCTCTATGATTATAATCATATTATTAATAATAATTCAATATCATTCATCTTTTGATGGTTCAGTCTTGCTAATCATATAATATTCCCTTTCGCCTTTTCTAAATGAAGTACTGATTCAATTAAGTTTTGTATTTCTGAGGGTTTTTTTCAAAGTATAAGAAACCTACATGGGAAACTGGGTGATTTAGCCCCACAAAGCATACACAAGCCCCTGTCAATAACAAAATAGCCCCTATGAAAAGCTGAGATATTTCTCTCATAAGGTATCCTGCGCATGGCTTTTTATTTTATGACATATGGCTTTTTGATAACCCCACAAATTTGTTTAAAATTTCCCCAAAAATTATCACAATACCTCTTACCCAAACCTACTGACCACCTTACCTCCCCTTTTAATTGAAAATTCATCCTGAAGTTACAACCAAATCATCCTCTTATTCATTCCTTTACCATATCCATTCTCCTTCTCATCCGCACCTTCCTTAAAATCACATCAGAGCACAACCCATCCAAACACCATGCCCAGTAACCTATTCCTTTATACCTGTGATCCTTCTCCTACATCTATCCTTCCTTCGTTCCCTCCATCCCTCGTTCCCTCCATCCCGTATCAATGCCCCTGATTAGTACCATCTTCAGTGACACGTGCTCCACGGACGTGGGCGCCCCGGAAAACTCTCCTTCACAGGCTGGCCTCTAATGGTGCTGAAACCGAAACCTCCTCCATGACTTTTACTCTGCCAGATCACGGACCGCATCACTCCAGAACCTCTCGCCAGCTCTCTCTCCTCTCCCTACCCCCACCCCCCCTCTCTTCCTATCTCTTTTATTCTTTCTCTATCTCTCTCTATCTTCCTTTCTCTTTTATGACCTCTCTTGTTCTCTACCTTGCATCTCTTTCTCTCTGTCTCTCATAGTTCATCTTTCTCTTCCTATCTCTTTAATGATCTCTTTCGCCCTCTTCCTTCTATTTTTTTCTGTCTCTCTTAGTTCCTCATCTCTCTGTTTTTCTATCTTTTTATTTCTCTCTTCTCTCTCTCTTCCTTCCTTGTCTTCTGCCTTATCCTTCGTCTCTTTCTTTCTGTCTCTCCCATTTCCTCATCTCTCTCCACCTTTTCTTTCTCCGTGTATGTGTCTGTGTATATTCCTATCCATCTCCTCTTTCCATCTCAATATGCTCCTTCTCTTTCTCTCGTTTCTTTCATTTGATCGTAGTCAGCCCTCTCCATCTCTCTATCATTAAAGTATATGTATCTGCCTTATCACCACTGTCTTTCTATTTTTGCCTGTCTGTCTCCATCTTGTTATCCCTCTTTTTCTCTATCTTTTTCTCTCTGCTTCTGTCTTCTTATCCTGCTTGTCTGTCTTTCTCTTCCCCTTCTCTTTCTCTTAACCCTTCTCTATCTCTCCCCATTCTCTCTCACACCCCCCTCTCTCTTTCTCCCCCCACTCTCTCTCACTTTCTCCCCCTCTCTCTCTTTCTCACCCCTCTCTCACTCTTTCTCCCCCTTCTCTCTCTCTCTCTCCCCTCTCTCTCTCCCCCCTCTCTCTCTCCCCCTTCCTCCCTCTCTCTTTCAAATTCACAAGTGGTCGCTTGCAACGGAGGAACCCCCCCCCCCCCACCCCGTGTATTCTAGTTCGGGCCCTCGTCCATGGCTTCTAAGTCCGTGCTTGTGTTGGGTGCAGGACCCATGCCCTATACACTCCGATCCCAAGCCATCCACTCGGACTAATGAAAACTAAAACTAAACTCAACAGCGAGGTATGCTACTGAATGGATTATGCTGAAAACGAGTCAATCGCCACTTGAGGAGGGCACGCCTGCAAGGGTTATCATTTCAGTATGAATTACACGCACAATCTGGGCACTACATCAACTCCAGCCACTGCCATCTCTCAAGACTCAACAGGAGTAGTCTAGCTTTCAGCCTGTTGGGCATTTCTAATCTGAACTATTCAATAAAGGGGACTGGAAGCAGTAGACTAATCATTCTCAATTTGTTTCTGGCTTTAAAAGAGGCTGAGAAAAGAAAATATGAGAATGATAGAGAGACTAGTCTTAAGGATACTAGACTCTATTTTTCAGTTTGGATTTATAATGTCCAAAAGCCTGGAGACGAAGCTACAACAGGACAAACAGCTAGTAAGCATCATAGAAGCAATTTGATCAAAAATACAACATCAGTATTAACTAATAAAATGAAGTCTTTCAATTATTTTTCATGACATGTTCAGTTCTGCTTTACATACATTTTTAATTTCACTAACAAAATTCTCCATGCAATTGAAAATTGGTTTGAATAGATATTAAAAAGCATTATTTTGATATGTTTTGTTAGCATTTCCCTTGTTACCCTAAAGAATCTTTTAAGAATTAAATAATCTGCTCTGTAACATTTTAACATCAGCAGCTCCAAATTGGAGAGAAGGACTTACATGCTATTTCCATGGTTGCGTTGTCACTGTACGCCGTTCCCAGCGAGTTGGTGGCCTTGCACTGGTAGATGCCGCCATCTTGTCGATTTCCAACCACGTTGAGGAAGAAGACGATTGACTTGGATTCCAAGAAACTCCTCCTCAAGTCTCCAGGAGGAATCTCAAGGGGCTGGCCATCCTTCAACCACTGAGGGAGACAAACAAACACAAATACATTTTATTAACATTGAACCAGAAACAAGTAAGGCAAAGAGTTAACTATCATCATTTTCTCTTATGCATAATTTATGATATGAATTTCCAGTTTTTTTATGAATTTCCAGTAAATTGTTGATATCAAGATGTCTTTGCTCAAACCACACACACTCTGATAACTTATCACTGGATAAAAAAAACACATTTAAACAAAAAGAAACCATATACAACATTGATAACAAAAACATTCTGTTCTGATTCATACTGTTATCAATATATGAGTCACACAAGTGGCAACGTAACACCTCAACTATGTGACTTGTACAGTATCTGCATTATCTCAAGAACCTGACAACTCACCAGAGAAAGAAAGACATAACAGGCTGGACTCTTCTAAACAACCAACATAAAAATCAAGAATAAAATAAGCAATTCCCATGGTGACGGACAAGGTCTGTGATTCTAGTTGGTCTGTCTGATGAAATTTTAATGTATCTTGAAGCATTCTTGAGTAGGTCTCACCACCCTAATCAATATCTGTCACAGGTTTATCTCAGCCCAGATAAATGTGCCACCAACGCCATCAGTGCCTCGTCAAGGCTCCCCGTTCTAGGTGTGAACGACACCTTGAGGAATACATGTGGCAGCTATGGGCTCGTTCACACTCAATCAGTCCAGAAACATATGGAATCTGCTTTCTGAAGGACAACAATCTCAATGTCAAGTCCAGAAACACATCGAATCTGCTTTTTTAAAGACAAAAATCTGAGAGTGCATGAGCTAAAACATAGACCAAACTTATTTATAGTTCAGAGCTTGTTTGTAGATAAGTATAGAATTGACCTTCAAAATGCAACTACTCCCTAATGCCTCAGTGAAACTGCAGTGGAATCGTTCATGATCAGTCAGTCCAGAAATGGATCAAATCTGCTTAAATTTTTAAAAACACAAATCAAAATTTATAGAGTTAATGAGCTAAAACGTTAAACTTATACATCATTCAGATCTTGTTTGTAGAAGAGTACCGACTTGACATTCAAAATGCAACCACTCACAAATGCCTGAGCATAAGTGTACAAATCCTCATAAATCCAATTGTGACTGGAAAAACTTTAATACATTCAAGATTATTTTCCTAACTTGAAGGCAACTGTACTCTTACTGCATTTCTGCAGATATCCAAGTCCAAAGATATGGTAGTATGTAAACTCACAAGAGACATAAAACAGAAATTACTCCCAGATCTTAACAAGAGTTCTCATTTTCATCAGGCTCCATTCTCCACTTCAGAAGCTAACAAGCAGGTATCATTTCATCTCCCTCGCCGAAAACGGAATTTAAGCATTAAGTTTCTTTTCCTTACCTCCATCTCAGCAAAAAAGTACAGAAGAGTACAGACTCAGAAATCAACATTGAAAATGCAACTACTCATAAATGCCTAAGCATAACTGCGCAAATTCACAAATATCCTGAATGCCGGGAGAGTGAATTTCAAAAATGCCGTGCAAGTGGGTTTCTGTCCGTCTGTCTGCCGATACTTAAAGACAGGGTGTCCCACTTGCAAAAGTCATGAAACTCAGCAGGAATGAGCAGTATAACCTAACAATAACCTTTAGGAAATCTCACAAGTCTCGAGGTCTCTCAGCTACAAGAACTGGGAGGTTTTGGCCAACCCATTTGAAACCTCCACCTAAAGTTTCCACTTTTATTATTGGGAGAGAAGTTCTTATACAGTATTTTCTTCCATTTTTTGTGTTTTTTCTATGTTGGTCATCTGTACCACCTCTATTCCCTATCTTTAAAGACAAGGTGTCCTTTTGCAGGTCAATTTTTTTTAGAGATCGAAACCACTGTGCGCTATGCGTTCAATGGGGGCATGCCCACAGTGCCCAGCGAACCACGCACTGACAGGGGCAATGTGATTGTGAATGTAGACTACGGCCGCTACATGTTAAACGATAACATTGATAGTTTTTCACTTTTCCTACAAAGATTTGTGAGGCTAGCTGTGAGATTTCATACATACATCATTAGGGTATGCTGTTGATTCCTGCTGAGTTTCATGACTTTTCCAAATGGGATGCTCTGTCTTTAACAGAAATGTTTCAAACTGTTCACTTGGCCACCATCTGGGATACATCATGCTACAGAGCTCCCTCTTCCATCGCAAGTCCTTCCTATATATCTTTCAACTTCTTCTCCTCTTTCCCCCTTTCTTTCATCCTCGCTCTCATATAATCCTGGGCTATGGTCCTCCCTTTATCCTCCGACATTCACCCAAAATACCAACTTGGCATTCTCCCTGATTCCGGGCAGTGTTTGGCGGACAGGTACAAATGAAACTCGTCAATGACACCAGCGATATCTGGAAACAGTTTGCATACCATTCTATCACAGTTAATATCAAGCAGAACAGAAAACACAAACCAACTGTTGACTAGTCTCCAATACCAGTCGCATTATCCTTCTACCTTTTAAAGCTGAAAATAGTCTTTGTATCTGTGTAAACTGCACCACTGATATAAACTTACCAATTTTGTTACTTCAAAAATTAACATACACATGGAAAGTTCAAGTCTTTTTTTTCTGCTAGCCCCATACTCCATCATCGATACCAAGAAATCCCAGGAAATGTTAAGACACTCTTTCTTGTACAAACCCTTCTTGGCTCTTTTATTTCTTTCAACTGACAGGGAATGAAGTGACGAGTGCAGAAGACTACAACACATGGACCAAATCAGTTCCTATCAAGATGATTGATGCAAGCAACTTACAAAGTTGGTAACTTATCACAATGTATTCCACAGGCACCATTGAAATTGCAAAAATTTAGTTAAGTGAAGGGAAATTTTGGATCAAAGTATTTGTGGCTATTCTCTCTCTCGCTCTCTCTCTCTCTCTCTCCCTCTCACCCCTCCCTCTCTCTCTCCTTCTCTCTCTCTCTCTCTCTCTCTCTCTCTCTTTCTCTCTCTCCATCCCCCTCCCTCCCTCTCTCTCTCTCTCTCTCTCTCTCTCTCTCTCTCTCTCTCCACATTTCAATCTGCATACGGATGATAAGCCTGGTTTACAGGGTGGCTGATTTTTATGAGGTTCAGCAACCCCGGTTAACTTCTGCGACACTGCAGATAAAGTCCTGCAGAGAGACAAGATTGGCTACGATACACTCGTTCACACTCGCTTCAGTGAAAAGGGACTTTAATCAACAAAAAACAAAGTTGCTTTCCTCGTTAGTGTAAACACTGCTCATTATCATTAACAGAAGCAATAGATTTATTTATTCATGTCTTCTTTATTTACAAATAAAACATAATGCAGCTTAGGCCTGTTCAGTTACAAAACTGCTTTACAAGGGTGCCCTGCACTCGAACATATCAACAAGACATACCATCAAATGGATCCTTCATTAATAGTACAAGATCAAGCATCCCTTTCTTTCTCCTAGGTAAGGAGCAGCTATCTGGATTAGATGTCTTGATGAAGAATATCATTGACAGGTTTGAACCCCTACCCTTCCCATTATATGCTCATCGACCTAACCACACCACCAACAACACTTTAATATATTCATCCATATTCTCCTACATCATGAGTCTGAACACAGCAATGACTCTGTCACAGCACATCATGAGAACAGCTGGCCTGAGTTTGCCAGAATTTGGAGCTTTCTGGCATGAAGTCAGAAGACCGACCACCATTGCAATAACTCCTATTCATAATGTATTCACAACTTTCCCCCTCATTGGTAGTAACACATTATTATATTAATTTGCATTCAGTAATTCAGTTTCAATATGTGGAATGTATTCACAACTTTCCTCCTCACGGCTAGTTAAGCATTATTACGTTCACTTGCATCTAGTGATTCAGTTTCAATAACTGGCATGCGCTCTGTATCTAGTACTTGTTGCTACTCTGACAAACCTTTGACAAGCTTTGGAGTAAAGTATTATTTGAAAGACTTGCCTAACATTAGTACGGTGTATATTGTAAAGTTCATATATCAAAATAATCTCACGGTAACCTATTGCTTACAGAACCTGCATGAGTACTGTGTTAAAACAAAACAAAAGCGGCGTCAACCCTATCACATTCAAACAGCGACTGGATACAGCATAATCCTGTTCATTTGAAAATGATGTTCGAACAAGAATAAACCCACCCAATGACCTACCAGTGACCCCACCTTCAAAACTATCATCCAGCTGAATACAGATAATCTCACTGGATCTCATTTATCTCTATCACCTTCAACTTATCCCATTTCATCCATGTGAAAACATGTACATAGTAAAAAAAAAAAGGGGGGGGGGAAACAAATAATCAATTTAAGCCAACAAGCCTGAGCAAAAAATGAACAGTAATCACAATGGAATTTATCTTTTTCTCCACCTCTCTCAGTCTTCCTGAAACTCATTATACAAATTAAATTCAAATGTTGCTATGTATAATCCACTACTGATAATGTCTTGCTTAAAAGATCTCACAAAAAGTATCACTTAAATCTTTGTTGTCTTCACTGCTAGCTTTCTTTGATAGAGATGAATTATGATTTGGGGATTATAAGCTTGTCCATTAAAGACAGGATTAGTCCCAAGGCCAGAACCTTAAGCACATTGAAAGCTGCACTAGTTCATCGTAAAGCAGGAAGGAATTGTCACTAAAAGTACATTTTTTCTGTGTAAAGAATGCTTTTCTGTGATGAAATGAAGATAAAATTGAACAAAATGGATGGGATAAGAAAATACTTTCCTCTGTACGTTATTAGAGCTGCAAAGATTTATGCCCCCCCCCCTCCCTTGCTGTCTCTGTCTCTTTCTCTCTTCCCCCTCTCTCCCCCCCCCCCTCTCTCCCCCTCTCTCTCTCTCTCTCTCTCTCTCTCTCTCTCTCTCTTTCCCTCTTTTCCTCCACCTCTCTCTCTCTCCCACATTCCTTCTCCCTATATTCTGCTATTTCACATGTAACAATTACTTTTAATCAATGACATACTCTTTCCCTCTCATTTCTACTCTCTGAGCTGTTTTGCTTTCTCTATCTTTCCCTCTTTCTTTCCATCTCTCTCTCTCCCTCCCAAATACCTACTCCCTACATTCCGCTACTTAGTATTTCTCATGTAACAATTACTTTTAATCAATTACATGATGTGTTTGCTTTACATGTTGCCCCAATGCCTCATCTATATTTTACCGGCACCTGCATATAAGTGGTGCGGAAACTCGATTACCGAGCGGCATAAAATTGCCTCTGGCCCATCTTGGAAGTTTTCCCTCTCTCTTTTTTTCCATTTCACCGTGGATCCACTTGAAGCCGTAGGAATCAATTGCTGACGTCTTGATGTGATGCATACATGTATGTGTGTGCAGCTCTTTTGCAAAACAACTTCACAATTGTTGCGCCCATCAGACTCAAACCTTGAGAAAATGAGTGTGCTTGCACAACAGCACCTCTTTTGTAGTCTGTTATAGGTTTGAGAAAGTATCGGTAAATATGAGGACTTAATATGGCAGACCTGTTTTGCGGTCATCGCTGGTTTATTTAATTTCAATTTTGTGTTCATATTTGCTTTTATTAAAAAGATCATAACAAAATCATGTGTACCGATGATATACATGATTAAAATACAGAATCACTAAACATGTAAATTAGTAATTGTTGGAATTGAAAAAAAAAAGAGGGGCAAAACATTGAGAAACAGATTAAATATTCCTCAAGCGTGAATCCATAAGATCAAAAAGGTAAACCCAAGAATGCCTGTGATGATTAATAGTCTCAACCTCACTGACAACCTGACAAAAAATAAACAAACAAAAAATATTGATTTCAAGAATTGAATCATTTGAGATGACTTATTCTGTGATTCTAAAATCAAACAAGAATGGGAACTGGGATTACGTCGGAATGCCTCAGCCATGATTACACTCCCGTCATCTTTACCACTACCATACCTTAAACTTGAAATATTCAAATGAAAATGCCTCATCACCATAAACTAATGATGAACTCATCAGGCATGGATATACCTCATCCTACTGCAGTTTCCAAATTATCTCAATTCTAAGTCATTATGTATGTTCTGCATTACAACAATCAAGGTCTCTTTCTCAGTAAATTTCATATGGTGCCATGGCAACGTGTCACATGATCAGGCTCATCATTCCTTACCTCTATCTCTGGCTCTGGTCTGCCCTCGGCCTTGCATTTCAGGGTTGCAGGATCGCCCCTCGGTACAATCAAACTCTTGGGATGCTCCACTATCCGTGGGGCGAAGTCATCCGTCCTTCGTGAAGGTGAGACAACTGTACAAATAAACAAATAAAAACAAGAAAATTAATTATAAAATCCATAAATCTGATAATGTACCACAACCATTTTTGTTTTGTCATACAGCTTCATTGCCATATTAAGTTGCATGAAAAAAGTACTGCCATGTTGGTAAAAATTCTTTTATCACATTGAAATAACAATTTACACACGGTTCTGTTATCATCACCATCTTCCTTCATCGCAATCATCACATTATTTTTCATCATCACCATCTTCATCATCACCATCTTCATCATCGCCATCCTTATCATCGCCATCTTCGTCTTCCTCCTCTTCATGATGTCATCATCACAAAACCCAAAATAAGAATGGACAATCATTGACACTGACAGCATTTGACCTCCAAGATTTCATCATCTCTCTCTCTCTCTCATCCTATCTCTCTTTATCACCCCTCATATTAACCTCCAATCCACTACCACAACACATTTACACTACCCAGATAGACTTCAAATCTTAATCGAACTCAGGCACGATTCTAAACAAACCATGGAGCCCTTTCACAAAACCAAAACTGACCCATCTTCCACGTTTCCTTGTCTAATTCAACAACCTCTCGCTACTATAAATCACACAACTATTACCCTCTCAGCTCACAATATACCACAACAGTTTGACTGTGTACCCCGCTCCGGTAGAATCTGAGCGATTCACGGGAACCATCTTTAATCATTTCTCAATTCCAGCTTGAGTAAACAGACAATCTGCCCACAAGTTCAACAAAAGGGAGAGAAGGGAACACAATGGGAAGATTCTTTGTTGGGAGGGTGATCGGCAAACTCCTGTTTATTTCCCCACGTCGCGATGCCCATTCCTCTTCGCTCAACAACCGTGATTTGTGATGGCAGTCGTCGTGGTGATTTGTTATCTTTTCAAACTACCGTGGATGGGCGAGTTGTGGGGAAGGGGAGGGTTGTGATAGGAGAACCCCAGACAGACAGGGGTGATGAGAGAGTGATAATCATTCTTTAAGCCCCTGACTACCAAACCCCCTCGACACAATACCAATACCATGGGATACAATTTTACATCATAATAATGTTACCCAATCCTGTGAAACAATTTTGGTATCTTGAACTAATCCATTGATACCATATGTATCAAATGGTATCTTATGAGCACTTGTCCTTAACGTTCAAATGTCCAAGTATGGAAAATGCCCAAGTATGGAAAATGTCATTGACTTGCATCACATCGGCATGCCAGTGGTAATGAGAGGGTTAATCCACAATTTGAAGTAAACAGCAATCATGGTGAAGTTTAACCGGTGGAGGGAGAGGAGAGGAAAAAGCAAAAGACAGAGAGAAGAGACCAAGGGGTGACAGAGAGGGAGGGGAAGTGAAAGAGGGGTAGAAGGAGGGAAAAGAGAACGAGGGAGGGTGAGTGATGGGGTGAAAGAGGGGGAAGGAAGAGAAAAAAAAGAGGGTGTGAGAGAGGAACAGAAAAGGAAGCAGAGGTAGGAAAGGGAAGAAGATGGAGAGATAGGGAAACAGAGGAGAGAGAGGGGAAAGAGAGGTGCAGAGATGAGGGGCAGGCGAGAAAAAGAGAGAAAGAGAAGGGTGGTAGAGGGGGGGGGGGGGAGAAGGAAAGAGAGGGGGAGAATGAAAGAGAGGGGGAGAACAGGGTGCAGAGAGAAAACTTTAATTTTGACGAAGGATGCTGCTATGTCAATTAATGTGTTCGCTCCCGTGCACCAATATTAATTAATTGCTGTTCCTGCCTTGTTTTACTAATATCGGGGTGATTAAACCTACATGAAAAGCAGCTGTCACTATGAAAACAGATGGAGACGGGAATGTGGCATTCAACCAATCAGCAGAGACCTCCGTCACGTTAACCCTTTGCGAGCAACTCATGCATTTGAATACTCTCAAATACCATACATGTATGGGGAAGAGTAGCCTTGTATCAGGAGAAGCCAAGCCTTCTAATTTCACTATTATGTCATAGCCATCCATTTCAGATATCTTAAACAGAAGTTTGAAATACAGATTAACCAGACATGATCAAATTATGATGCTGAAAATCTGCAGTGTTGTCTACGTGTATGTGAGCATCAAATTGGAATTTCAGCAACAATTTATTAAAATGTACCAGTCTTTGGGAGGGGAGGGGAGGGGAGGGGAGGAGGGATAGAAGGAAGGGGAGAGGGAAGGGGAAAAGGAAGGGGGAGAGGGAGGGGGTGAAGGGAGGGGGGGGGGGAGAGGGAGGGGGTGAGGGAGAGGGGAGGGGAGAGTGGTGGGTGGGTTACATCATTAACAGTGCATTTCATTGCAATTTGTAATTTTTTTATTTTGGGATGCCAAAAAAAAAAAAGGTCAACCTAATTACCTAATCCAAGAATATATATTATTGTGAAGCCCCGCAATAAAAAAGTCAGTCAAAAAATACATAACGGCTCAGGGAATTTTAGCCCCTGGTGTGTTAAAAATAGACCCTCTAAATACTAAAAAAGACCCTGTAAATACCAAAAGAGCCCTTGTGAAAACTCCTTGGGAACAATGCACAGCAAAGGTTCAATATGACATCTTCAGGACATCAGGCCTGGAGAGAAGCCCTGGCAAAAAGATACATACTTTCCCCCTTTATATACAAAGTGTATTTTCAAGATCGGATGTGTGCCTTTGATTGTGATATCACGGGCAAACAGAGTGAAAGGCTACTGTTGCCGCTACACAGAAGCTCAGATCCTTGTTTTCATTTTACGTGTTGTTCTTCACGGTCACAGCACCCCTATCCAAGTGTCCTTGCTTAATTGGCGGATAATTACCCCTCCAGATCTTTTTCGCTTCGGAAAAATGCCGCCGCCACACGTCGCCACAGCTGGGCGATCAACCGACAGATGCACAGATTGCACCGACCAATCACATGAAGCAATACTTATGCATCGCTGGACAACAAATGTGGATTAGCCAATCAGGGATGTCAGTATATGTGAGACGAATTTAAGTTGATTGGGTGAAATAATGCAAGAAAAGGAAATGAATATCTTATCCAATGACAAGGGCTGATATTTAAAGTACGATAAGTTTACAGTTTAAGTCAACCAAACATATTAGTCTCCATATACCCAATGACTAGATTCAGCCGACAGTCAAAATGGCAATATACACGTTGCATTTCAAGTTTACAACTTCAAAGCAAAATACAAATAGGATAAAACATTTTAAAAACTTTGCAGCACTTCCCCATTGTGAAACCCGAAATGACTTGAATGATGAAGTTTCTTTGAGTCTTCATACCTATCACACACTCTCTTTTTCCTAAAGCCATCGCATCTCCAAACCTGTCTTTCATAAGTAACTTTCCTCTCTCCTACCATACCCCCAATCGTCCCCCCCCCTACCCCTGCCTCCTCCATTCTCCACATCCTCCTTCCTCTATTTGTTAACTTACGACTCCGAGAGGGAAGGATTTTACCCACTCCTTCAAGCCCCCCCTCCCCCTCCCATACACCCTCCTTGCTCTACCCCCCTCCTTCATTCCCCACCCCCACATACTCCTCTGTCAGCGTACACTGGTACAATGGGATCCTACTAAACGGGTTCCATCCCTCAGCCTCTCTCTCCACCCCCATACCCCCCTCCTTCATGCCCCACACCACACCCATACACTCCTCTACCAGTGGAAGGGGGTCCTATTACATGTGTTCCACCCCCATACCCCTCCTATATACCCCACACCCTTCCTCTATACCCCACCCCTCACACACCCCTCTCTACCAGTGACAGGGGGATCCTCATAACTGGGTTCCACCCCTCTCCACCCCCATACCCCTCCTTCACGCCCCCTCCCCACCCCTCACACACCCCTCTCTACCAGTGACAGGGGGATCCTACTAAATGGGTTCAGTGCTGATGGATCGCTAATCCAACAAAAACAGGTGATTTTGTCTCAGCCAGGCACCTGGTAATGAGATGTGGTTTCAACATGACAAGCAGCAGTCATACAGTCTTCTGGTTCATGTGCTCCTGTACTTGGATGCACTGCAACTACATTATTGCACTGTAATAGTAATTGTACTGTAAGTACTTGTGGTACATGTAATATAACTAGTTGTCATGACAGAAGTAGCAATAGTAGTAATAGCAGAAGTAGCAGTAGTAGCAGTAGTAGAAGTAGTAGTAGTAGTAGTAGCAATAGTAGTAATAGCAGTAGTAGTAATAGTAGTAGTAGCAGAAGTAGCAGTAGTAGTAGAAGTAGTAGAAGCAGAATAAGTAGTAGAATTATTAGAAGTAATAATATTAGTAAAAGCAGTAGAAGTAGTAGTAGTAGTGGTAGAAGTAGAAGAAGTAGAAGAAGTAAAAGAAATAGAAGAAGAAGAAGAAGAAGAAGAAGAAGAAGAAGAAGAAGAAGAAGAAGAAGAAGAAGAAGAAGAAGAAGAAGAAGAAGAAGAAGAAGAAGAAGAAGAAGAAGAAGAAGAAGAAGAAGAAGAAGAAGAAGAAGAAGAAGAAGAAGAAGAAGAAGAAGAAGAAGAAGAAGAAGAAGAAGAAGAAGAAGAAGAAGAAGCAAATTTGATAAAATGATAGGGGCAGTCCAATCATGAATGTAGAGTATGATCATTACATTTCAAATGTAAACAAGGATAGTTTTTCACGTTTCCTGAAATAATTCGTAAAGCTATGACTGAAATTTCATGCACAATATCACTAGGGTATACAGCTGATTCCTGACGACTTTCCTGACTTTTGCAATTGGTTACCCTGTCTTTAATTTGTATTACAATGTTGTGATCAGTCACAATGTTGCAAGAGAATACAGCAATGCATTCCCCTTTAGAAATATACAGCAGATTCTTCCTCTGTTCTTAGCTCAGCCCTTTTCACGTCAAAACCATGTGTCCCTCACTTTCTTGACCCCCCTTTAACAAACAAATCTCCCAAATCTGGCAAAAGTGGAATCAAAAGTAGATGGAGAAGGAACAAAACTCCTCATTTTGAGATCCACTTCTTAAGACATTCACACTTTGGTCAAAATACTTTGGTACCTGTCTTGAACTTGGAGCAAGCCTCATGGTAACTCATTAAGGTAAATTTTTAAAACAAATCACATTTTGCATGACAAATTTTCAGTCATTCATTTTCTCACATCAATCATATCAAAACTACATGACAGGGGGCATGTTGTATATATCTCATTCCTAACCAGCACTCTCATGGAGTGATTATTATTCAATTATTTTGGTTGAGGAGTAATGCTTATTTGTAAAAAGGACATATTCATATATATTCAGAGTTTACAATAACTTCAATTGAATATTTATCATGATGATGTATATATTCATCATTTTTTGGATGTGTTTGTAAACTCTTTTTTAAATGAATTCATACTCTTGGAAAATTTTGTCATATAACAGATGTCAATTGTTTCAAAGTTTACTGTAGAACTTCTTGTCAGCATTGGTCATACAGACAACATCAGGTGGGATTTTTTTTAAAAGCTGTTGATTTGAATATAAGTGTGAATGACACCCCTCACCATCTCCTCCCCCTCCAGGCTCAGGGTCAAAGGTCAAGCACATCTGGACAAGATCTGCCTTATGTGGATGCCCACAGCCGCAGATTAACCTCCGACCCCTTGGATCAGTCCATTAGATGACAGGGATCAGGAGTGAAAGGGGAGAAGGATGGATGGAGGGGAAGGGAAAAAAGGTTGCATGGCTGAAACCGCAATACTACATGCATAGGAAGCAATGGCCCTGTGGTACAATATGAAAAGTTTCCTTTTAGTTTTGAGGTCCAATGATTTCAATCATCTCACGACTTTCATACAAACACGTTCCTGGTCCCAAGGTATTGTTTAATATACTATGATTAAATTGATTTTAACCATTTCAAGTAATAAATAATTATTATTTTCATGTGGCAAAAGAAAGGGAATTTTTACACACATTTCTATGGCAAAGATGTATTCCTTCATTAGAACACACAGAAGGGGTAATTTACACAGCACACAACATAACGGAGAGCAAAGTTACAAAGTTAAAACTTGAAAAAATTATACTTTCTTATCCTTAGATGGACTATTGTCAAACCTTCACTAATATACTGCTTCATTTTTCTACTAAATTGAAACCAATATATCTTCAGGGTGGACCTCCCCTTTGAGAAAGATGAGATACACGGTGGCTCCAGAAGAGTTTAGGAGAATGACACCAATATTTTCTTCAATTTGACTCGCTAAATTTCCATCACACAACAAAAACACCAATCATATGAACTTGAGCACAAAACAAACATCCCCAAATGAATTCAAACTCCACCAGTAGTTCTGAGAATACAGCCACTGAGGCTTCCCTCGCCACTATCAACTTAAAAAAAACCTTTGGTGGAATTCCGCAATTATCGTGAAAAAGAAGGAGGGCAAAATCAGTGCTTTTAACCCCCTGAATGAAATATCAACATGGACAAATTTCCCTAGATAGAGAGACAGATGCCTTTTAACATTCCTGCGGGGGAGCCTGTGCACTTTGTAGCCCAGATAAATGACAAAACCCGGGTCTCTCCATGCCAAGTTGCCAACCTTCTCCTCTGCAGTAGCTATTTTTTACCCAACCTTATTGCATGCTTGTCTGTTTACCCCCCCCCCCTCCTTCCCCCTGCTTCTATCATTCCTCCACCACTCCTCCACCCCTTCTCTACCACTCCTCCATCCCTTCCCTACCCCTCCCCTGCACCTCCACCAACAAACACATACAGTTTGTTAAACATGAATCGTCGCACATGCAGAAACTACCCGTAACTGGTGTCAGGCTGGTAATACCGAATGGAATAGAGACATTAATTAGTTTCATTGTGATACCAACTGTTAATCTCCTTTGTGTAGGTGTTTAGTATTAGGATAGGGGTTAAAGATTGTCCGTCCCTTTTGCAAGCTTAAAATGTGAAATCGTCTATCACGATCGTGAATTGAAGAAAGTGTGATTCAAGACCATTTCTAAGAATATAGCACGTTGAAGCTTTCTGTATATGTAAAAATTTCAGCCGTTAAATTTCAAACCAACTTTTTTCGTACCACGAAAAAAGTATTAGTATTTGTTACAGTACCTATGTGGTTATTATGCATGTGTGAAATCCTAATTTTATGAGTAATTACCAAACTTTGGAGATGATTTCTACTATAGAACAAATTTTTTCATAATGCGTTTTATAATTAATAAACAGATAAATCAATAAAGCAGATATTTCAACACAAACTGCTTAGAGCCTGAGGTAAAGACTATTAATCAGACTTTGCTTACATGCATTATTTGAATTTTACACTACGTATCAGTTTCAAATGTTGAGTATACAGCTTGCTAACACTTCATGTTTTGCAAATGTTTTGATGGTTTTGTAGTGATCTGAAAAAGGGACGGGCTGTCTTTAACCTCCTTAGTGTAGGTGTTTAGGATAAGGATAGGGGTTAAGGCATATATGGATTTTGTGTGGACACAGCTTTCAAGGTAGAGGGCCCATTCCTCCTTGTCCCTCACTCTATCAACAAATTGAGGAAAACACTGTCATTGTAAAATGCAGGCATCTTTATGAGCGCTAATAAAATTTATGGAGCTGCTTGTAAGTTGGAGATTTTCCAGACTCAGTCTATTAAATCATTTCTGGGTTAAAACTTGCTCCTTTCTTCCGTGTCAGCAATTAAACTTGACCCCTGCCTTATATGACCAAGGACTGCCTGTGGTAGAGTAGACCCTGTTCAAATAAATAAGCTTCCAAACAATCTGAAGTGATTTGACACTGGCGACTGCTGTTGACATTGTACAGAGCTCTTACTCTAGATAACCTTCCTTAAAATTAATAATAAAACACAGAATTTATAGACTTAAGGTCAGACTTTGATGTTAAAGATAGGGTGTTCCATTTGCAAAAGCCACAAAGCTTGATAGGAATCAACAGGATACCCTAATGATAATGTGTATGAAATCCCACAGTCACAGCTTTACAAACCATGTCAGAAGTGAAAAACTACCCCTGTTCATATTTGAAATCCATAGTCTATATTCATTGGACACATGAGTCGTACAAACCATACCAGACAGGACAGTGGTCTTCGGTCTGTACAAGAACCGTAGTTGAACTTGTAATATATTTTCTCATTTCTAACAGTTAACATTATAGGAGGGCAAGTGCAATTCAAATTCCTCAAGTATGTAAATTCCCTATGAAATGTTGGAAAGACCAATAAACAGCCAAGTGCTAAATACCTCTGGTGATGGAAATATAGCTAACAAAACTGAAACTTGGAAACGGAGAGCAGGAATGTCCGAACTAACCTCTCTCATCTCAAACAGAGTCAGTGACTTCAAGTGATTAAATTGCTTTAATATTTCTTGAAGTTTTCTTTTTAAAAATAAACAGGAAATAGCCTACCACCTCCTAAGCCTCCATTGCCTCTATACTTCAACATTCCCTCTTGTCCTCTTCATAATCCTTCTTCTTCTCTTTTATCTTCATCTTCTTTACAATCTTCATTAAAGCTTCCTCCCCCTTCTTCTTCTATCATCTACCCCTTCTATTCCCTTGGATACCCTCTCACCATCTCCTCCCTCTTTCTCTCTCTCTCTCTCACACACACACACACACATACATACACACACATACATACACACACACACACACACACACTCTCACTCACTATCTCTCTCTTTCTCTCTCTCACACACACACACACTCTCTCTCGCTCACTCATTCTCTCTCTCTCTCTCATTCACATCTTTCTCTTTCTATTTACCCACCTCTGATTATCTTCTAATCCATTTGTTCTCTACCCCAGTTTCACCATCAAATGCCAAGTTCAATACCTCACCCCTCACCCAGGAATATATGACCCAGCAAATACAGTTGCTGACGCCAGCGCCACGGCTGGCGTCAACTCTGTCTGGTTAATTGACTCCAGACACTGTGTTGTCTCTTCTACTCAGTGGGTTTTGTTTATTAATTCAATGCTTTCTTGAAATTTGTATGCAGGACGGAGAGGGTGAGGAGAGGGCAGGTGGGTGAAGGGTAAGGGGGTTAGGAGAGAGAGGGAGAAGTGAGTAGGGAAAGGAGAGAGAGAGACAGAGAGAGAGACACACACACACAGACAGAGACAGACAGACAGACAGACAGAGACAGACAGACAGACAGACAGAGAGAGAGAGTAGTATAAACATACAAAAATGGTTTTGTATGGTTAAAATAGTGTCTTTCAGAGAGAAAATCATATAACTCAATGCCAATGAAGGTGAAAATTGATTTTTTTCTTGCTCTCAGACTCATAGATGTCTTTCAACAGTGTTGTTAATTCTAGGCATTTGAGAGCTGGGCGTTTGAGTAATTAATGTATATTTGGGCAGAGTGGTTATCATGTTTTGGCATAAGGCTTCACTACCTGTCACATTTCAAAACAATATTTATCCTGATTTATAGCTAAATAAAAAAAACACCATCACTCACACATTGCAGCCCTACTGGAGTCAGAACCACAGCCTGTCTGAGCCACAAATTAGTGGTTTACACCATATCAATAAACAAATATTCCAGATTCATATGGCTGTGATTTTCTTGGAAGTGCTTTTTCATGATTGTTGAGCTTAATGCGTGTATTTATATGCATCCAACATATTTGCTTATATATGTTATTTTGTTTTGACTATTTAATTACCTTTTAGCCACTTTAATTCAGTCATTAGATTACCATTGTGGATTGTTCCCAAAAAATACCATTTACTAGTAATAGTATGATATTGCCAAATCACATGTATATTTGCTCTTATTTCATTAAATATATAAAAAAAATGAACTTCTACCATCTTTCCCCATCGCTCTTTCAAACAAATACACACAGGTTGCATAGGGCAGTGACATTTGCCTGGCATAGCAACAGAATGTTGTATGTACTATGTATTGTATCATGGAATATATTTTTTGAAAGAAAAGGGAACAATTAAGGAAATATTAATATACTATGTCCAGACAGAGCTTGTATTTAGCATCAGAGAAAAATGGCACAAAGAACATGATTTTACTATTTTTTTTATTACCATCATCAGAAGTAATCAACTGTACACTCATTTAGCCGCTAACGTATCCTGTCACAATACCCACGATGGGAATTAATCCCATGATGAAATGAGTCATTAGGAGCCTTCTTTCCTTCCCCTTTCCATCTCTCCATCTATCTGCCCCCTCTCTAATTCCTTCTCTCTCTCTCTTTTTCTCTCTTATTCTCTCTCCCACCTATCCCATTTTCTACCTCTCCATCTATCTCCCCTCACTTTTACTCTCTTTTACTCCTCTCTCTCCTATTTTCTCTCCCACCCTCCCCTCTTGGGTATATGTTTCCCTCCCCCATCACTTTATTCAAATCTCCCCCTTCTCTCTCTCTCTCTCTCTCTCTCTCATAACTTTTCCCTGCCCTCTCTCCATCCCTTTCACTTTTTCTCCCTTTGTATGTACCTGTCTCTTTCTCTTAATTACAGCATTAATAAAAAGCTTTTCCAATGTTTTAATGAAATGAAAGTCATTTCCCTTTCAGACATTGATGTTGTGCAATGTTAAAAACATGTGTGAAAGGGGATGTATTCTCCTACCCGTGACTCACCCTCCTCCTCCCCTCCTTTCCCACCTCCTCCTCCTCTTCATCCTCCTCCTCCTCCTCTAGCAAACCTGATTCCTCCTGCGACCCACTAGACGTAAACAGATCTCTTTTCATAAATACTTGAGTCATTTTTATTAGGCCTCTTAGAAGCCCGCTGGATATTGTATAGCCCTCTTCATGCAAACCCAAACTGACTTCCCTCGGCCTAAGACGCGCCACAAACATATATCCCAATAAATGTGACAAGTCCTTTTCCTTTCCTCCACCACTTCCATCCCCCACCCTCCTAATATTATCTCTGTCAGGTTAATTCGTATCGCACTATTCTTAGCCATACCCCGCATCTTCACAGCACCCCACCCCCTCTCTTTCCACCAGACCTTAATATCATCTCTGTCGGTTTAAATTTATGTCAGCTATATTACAGTGGGCAAGTTTTCTGTCTCCGCAGAGTAAACAAACAAATTGTGAACTTGGTCTTCTTCTCCCCGTCTCACAAGGATTAATAAATAACGGAGCGAGAACTCTGCCATGAAGCGGAACAAACGGCCACGATGTTTGGCAGATTCGGATTCTTAGCGGTTTGGTCACATGACTTCATTCCTTCTGGGATAGGTTAGGTGCTGATGTCATTCGCTGAGGTCAGTGAACTAATTGGTGAGGTCACATTTTCATAGGTACACTGTAGGACTTTATTCTAAGAAATGTTGGTGTGAATATCACATATAAATAAAAGGTGAGCGACTATAATGCTGATTCATATATCAGGGATAATGTTTACTACATGAAGATTTGCCATTTTGATTTAACCTGTTGCTCACTGTTAGATATTCAGACTTTGTGAACCCTGGTCCAGTACGGATGACAACATTTGCCATGGAACTGCATTAACCAAAGCATTGCGGCTTCATCAGAAAAGGTATTTGCAGTTTCTTCATAGCCTGTTGTCTATTGTCCATACAGCAGAATACGCAGGAATCACGCCGTTAAAAATTTGAGTGGTGGAAGGCCAGCCTGCATATACATAGGCTCAGTAAAGAATGGGTAAAAAATACATTCACATTGTTCTTAGATGATAATAGTTCTTACATGTATATTCCCCCGTCCAATCCATCAGTCTGATTATCAATTTCTGCTCATCAAAGCATTTCCTTTCCATTTATGTATTGATCAATCTCTCCTTCAAGCAATTCTTCCATCCATCCATCAATCCACATATCAACACCCCTCCCTCCATCCTTCCTTCTTCCATCCATCTATCCATTTACTATCCCTCTACTATCGGTACCACCTATCAGATTCAACCAAACTCTAGTAACAATGTAGGCCTACATGGTAGTAGCCTCACTTCCACACTGTAAGGTATTTATAATCCAAATGATTAATTAAAGGGATCTGGCTCAGTAGATTTATCATTATCAACTTCGTATCCATCCCTGACAAAGAAAACATAATACTAATAAAGTTATTTGTCTCTCAGTGTGTCCACATGGTAAAAACACTGCTTTGCGTGTGGATACCTTGTTCGCTATGCGATTAATTTGTGTGCGTGTGTAGACACAGGGTCTATTTTTCTGTTTTGATTAGAAATGTCTAACAGTCTTGAAACCAGACTAACATGGTAGATGGTATAGAATCCACGGCAGGCAGACAGCATTCCATCAACTTTAACAACCAAGCCTATCGCTGTATTCTGGAGCTGCATTAACTCATAAAGCAGAGCCCAGTACCCGTTAGCCTCCATTTATGACATAAACAACCAAATATCAGGGCCCCATTGGCATATCTCCATGTTCATTTCTTCTCCCAGAGATAAGGATGTTCCCATACCACTGGTGAGGCAAACATTATGGGCCTAGCGGGTTTTAACCCCTTTGGGATCAAGCGCAACAAATGTAAGTTTTGGGGCTTTAACGTCTCATAACAATGCTTCAGTTTTGTTTCATTTTTCAAAAACAAAATAAAGGTGAAATGATTAGTAAATCACAATATTGCTCTTACAATTGGCACAATTATTATTCTGAATTTGATTTCTATCACATGAAGTTTAATTTACAATGAAATGGACGTTCATTTTATGACAAACATCAAAAGTTTAATTTTACTCATACCAAACAGCCAGTACAAAGACAACTTAAAAAAAAAGAGAGTACTGCATAGAATCTCAGTGACAAACTCAAGAGTACTGCATAATAGCACAGAGAGCGAATTGCCTTGCCATGTATGTCTCATTGCTATCAAGCCTTTCCAAACTCTCTAAAAGCGTTCGCCCCTCTGTGAAAGAAAGTCGACAGGGTTAATCAAGTGGTTAGGAGTTTGTGTGACGTGAGTAGTCTCTCGTCTGCCGCGCTCCGACCTCCGCAATAAAATAAAAGCTCATCTGATGGCGGATTGAGAAATAAAGCTAAATGTCACGCTTTCCCAATTTAGTGCCAAAGCGTGTTCATTTTGAGAGCGGATGCATGAGAATTGTGGAACAGAGTGTGCATTCCATCGCGTTTCTTTTCAGTCGGTGCACAGAGGTTTCATGGGAAGGGCTCGGAGGTATTATTCTGGGACATAAGACTGCTTGGGAAGTTATTTGGAAGGGAAAACATCTTAATCACAAAACATAACATCATTAGACGGAGTAGCCTTTTGAGAGAAGCTTGTACTGTCAACAAATCAGCAAATTAAAAATAAATACTGTTGGAAACTTCAACTAACATATGACAGAAGACTCCTCAACTACACACATTAACATATATACACACATACATACACACACAATGCATGGACTGAAGCAAACAGAAAGGGTTGCAAGCTTTCTCTCCACTCATATTTTGCATCCAGGTCTACACCCTTTACACTCTTGGTTGCAGGCACGAATAAAACATTGATTTATAAAACATTGAATGAGCCCATTGTAGTGAAAGGGTACACCCCCCAACCATACGGGTACATTATACACTTACTCAAAGATATGGAATCAATCTCTAATAAACATGCCCACATAAACAGGAAACAAATCAAACTAATAATAATCCTAACAAAAAACTCCATTCCCTGTGAGTCAACTATAATCATTCATGGTTTTTGAAACAAGGGTTTAAATCAAACATTTGATCATCATAAGCTTTTATCAATAATTTGTCACTAAAACACTTTGTTTTTATTCACTTTTTGTGTCTACTGTTGGAGCAACATGAGGCATCACATATTTTGATGTGATTAACACTTTCAGGAACAAAATCAGCAGAATTCTTTTTAGACTTCAGAGAACATGTACAACTTAACCATTGCTTTTCTATAACATTATATTTTTTTACATATATTTATTATTGATACAAACGAAAGGTCATATAGAATCCTGCACTCTTTTTGACGTCTGATTTTTCTTTCATTTTCTGTATTGCAATCTGACCACACGAGCCTCTCCAACCTCTCTCGTCTGCTTCACAGCAACTCTGAATAGAAACATCTTGAATACACCGTCGTCATGGTGACAAAAACCTGACTCGCCTGTCTGGTACAAAAGCGCCTCGCCTTGCTCTTTTAAAATAATTTTCCCCCTTCTTTTGTCATTTTTTCTCTCTCTCACTCGCTCTATCTTTCTCCTTCAGTCCTATACTCCACACTCTCTCAGCTCGCTTCCCCATTCCAGAATGGCCTTGCTTTCAACCTCTCGATAATATTAGTACTCATTGTAATACGAGTTCATGTATGGCGTACTTACATATTGTATGCATGTTTGCATATTTTTCATTTGAAAAAAAAACATACTTAACATATCCAACTGACTTTTTACTTCCACCTTTACATGTGATTATTTCTAAACTTTATTTCATGAGTGCTTTCCTACCCTTTTCTTATTTTTATGTTTCTTCTGCGTTACTTTTCTCTCTTTGACTCTCTTGTATCTTTCGTTCTACCCCTTCTGTCTGTTTCTCTTTTTCTGTTGTTGAACCCCCATCCATCTTTCTCTGTCCTTCTTCCATCTTTCTTTCCTTCTTCCATCTGATCTCTTTTCTCTCGCTATGTCCTTTTCTTCTTCTGACTTCTTAAGACGCTCATTTCTCCCAAGGGTGTCCTCCAAGAACAGAGTAAGAAGGCGAGAGAAAGAGAGAATGCTTCTTTGAAGAGAAAGAGTCCGCATTTAATCGGATCTTCAGCTTAAACACAATACCTTTCCATTTAAGGAGGAATCGGTACAGGGGAAGGGGTGGCTATGCTGTGACTTCAATCATGATGGCTTTCTCCTCTTGCTTTCTGGCAGCTTATTGCAAATGATTACTGACAGCAGCGTAGAAGAAGAAAGCAAAAAAAAAAAAAAAAAAGACAATTTGCAGGGGAACTCTCCAAGCCTGGTGTTATGATACAACACACACCAAACCATATGACCAATGCTGCCCTATGAGAACTTTTTTTTTTACAGCAGCTCTTTAGCTTTGGGAGGGATAAATTGCTCCTATAGATGCCTTCCCTTTCCAGTGTGGATTTTTAAAATCTTAATCAACTTCATATGAAAGCTGTATTACACTGTGATTTACATAACATTTTTACACTGACCTGTTTTCTGTACAAAGGCATTTAGTATTCATGGCCTAAAAATCAATGTAAATAATATACCACTTCTGGTAAGTAGCATTGTGTATTTTTTTTGCATCATGAATGGACAATTAATCAAAACATCGCATCAAGTCATCGCTAATCTGACATCACACACAAAATACCTTAGAGCAATGAAACACGTAAAATGCATGCTTATGATGATTCACAATCTCATTTCAGTGCAATTTCAGCATGACTCTCAGTACAAGCTTGCTGGTACATTGTAGGTTTCATTACATACACCAACGGTTGAAAACAGTCTATGGCCTAAAACTCCAGTTGAATCTCTCTGGTATTTTAATTTAATTTCTTGTTTTTTATATTTATTGCTGACGCAGCCTTTTAGTTCAGTCACTATCATTGTAACACAAGAAAGATTAATAATGATTTATTGCATCAAATATGATATGTGCTACCAGTGAAAGTGGGGCGGGGGAAGAAACCAGAAGAAACCTATCCAGTATGATGTAGTGTTCCTAACTCATCATCATTCATATGTATGCTTGAAGTGATTCTCAATCTTCCAATCTGTCATCTACATTCAAGTAATTTGGGCTCGATTATGTTGGTGTCGTAATTGAATACAAAACTACTCCTCTCCCCCATGTACAACATCCTACCACCCATGTTTTAAACAATCACAACAGGATTTTCATTAATATTGTATATTTATATTCTGTGTATATATTGTGGTATTCCAATAGTCACTAGGGTGTCCTGAGGTATCACTAAAACACCTCTGCTCATATTCCTTGGCCCCCCACCTTTCTCTTTCCTTCCCCCCTCTACCTACCCTACCCTACCCTTCCCACCCTACCCTACCCTTCCCTCCCTTCCCCTTCCCTCCCCTTATTCCCTCCCCCTCTCTCTACCCTTTCCTCCCTCCCTCCCCCTCTCGCTCTCTCCCTTGCTCTCTCCCTCACTCTCTCCCTCCTCCTTTTCTCCTCTTTCCCATCTTCCTCCCACGTTCCCATCTCACCTCCCCTCCCCCCCCCCTTCCCCCTTCCCGGCTACCCCATCCCCCACTTGTCATTCCAGAAAGCCCAAATAAGGAACTCAACTTTCATGTAGTGGGCCTGCAACACATTTACCTTACAGCCATCACAGTGTCGCAGTATGTTATGGCATGGCCTCTAATGATGCTGAACCAGCTACCAGGGGAGGGAAGGAAGAGATGAATTGGTGTCAGACTGCTCAATTGGAGGCGATTTATGGCTGTTGACTCTATCCTCCACCATCCATCACCACACATCCAGCACGGAGATGTCCTGTTTTGACAAAGACTTTTCACCAAGTCTCTCCATCTATAATATCACCAGAATATGGACAGCACTGGTACACAATGGAATACTAGTTCCACATTAATTCAAATCATTATTTGTATTAATCTTAAACTTTGAATAGCACTTGTTGAGTTAACCCCCAAGTTTGGTAAAACTAAAAATCTGTTATTTGCATGAATGCACAACCGTAGGTACATTTGCACTTTTGCACAAAAACTGCATAGAGAATGCATGCACTCAGATTATTGTGGCACATACCTCTTTACCGTTGAATACAGAACAAAAAGTTCACCAAGAAAGATAAATGAATTTGAGCATCGATATATTCCTCGCAGTTCGCACTGCACAAAACTTACTACATATTTCATTTACAATAGTAGACATGTGAGCTTCTATCGCGGTATTGTTGTTTAAACTTCTTTATCATATTTTGAAGAATATTTGTGTCTACCCCTTGGGAAAACTCTGAAAGTGAAAGAGTGTGAAACTTTGCAGCTTGACTGGAAATTGGCCCAATTTAATCCATCTCTTTGATCATGGAGTAGAAATGTGCGGAAGAACATCCGCTCTCTCTCTTTCTCTCTGACCTAGAAACTTAAGTCTCTTAACCCACATTTTTAGTTTTTTAGTAAAAGGGCTCTCCAACACCACAGGTCTTTCTCTCTCTCTTTCTTTCTCTCTCTCTCTCTCTCTCTCTCTCTCTCTCTTTCTCACCCACCTTTCCCTCCCTTTCTCTCCACCCCCCTCTCTTTGCTCCTCTCTTCCCCCCCCCCTCTACCCCCCTCCCCCCCTCTCTCTCTCTCTCTCTCTCTCTCTCTATCTGTCCTATTCCCTGATTTTCTTCACTCCCCATCCTATTCCCTCTCTTTCATGCACCCTGCCCCCCCCCCCCCAAACACAGACACATGCACACTCTCGCTCTCTTTTCTATCTGCTCTCCTCATAATTCATTTACCGTTTACCCTTGACTTCTATATAACCTGGTAACAACTGAAAGGTGCTCTCACCTCTATCTGTGAGGTTAAACCCAAAACAAACTGGCGAGGAAGGGCAATATATTTATTATGTATGAAAAGTAATTGCCTCATTAGGTTTAGTGTCACCATCAGTACTGGTAACAGAACAATCATCATGTATGTATGTACTGCAACATGAATAGTAACAACAATATCCATGGGAGACAACAGTTATCTTATCTCTGTTGTTGTTGCTGTTGCCATTTATAGCTTAGGCATCATCATCATCATCATCATCATCATCACCATCATCACCGTCATCACTACCACACCATTATTGCCTCAGAGATCTGTTTACTTTCATCATCACTATCATCACAGGCATCATAAAAATACTATCATCAATATCCTAACTATCACCACTATCACCACTACTATCATCATCATCATCATCACCACCACTAACATCATAATCATCACCATCACCAACAACATCATTATCATCATTACCATTAACGTCTTTATATCATTATCCTCACCATCGCAACTAAAATTATTATCATTATCATCACCACTGACATTGCCGTCATGATCATCATCACTACCAACATCATTATCACCATCACCACTATCATCATCATCATCCTAATCACCATCCAATCATCATCACCCTCATCCTCACTACCCATAACCAACGTTACCATATTGACCTCATCCTCATCCCAATCCTCATCAACTTGGACAAGGAGCACCCCATCTTTCTCTGATTATAATCCTGCATGTGTGCACAATTTGTAAATTCATTTGCTGCTGACAACTGAACATGTCTCCCAGCCCATGAATCCATAAGCCATCTGACCAAGCAGAGTGTCATAACCATTAGGAATACCTCTACCTCCTGGCTTGTTAGTTGCCCTACCTATGCTCACATCCCCATGCCAAGGACTTCGACCCCCCTCCGCGCCCCACCCTCCAACCAACTCTGTGTCCACTCCACACACATAAACTCATTGTATAGCGGTACCGAAATGGTGTGGACGCTTGCTAATGATAGGTTGTAGTACGAAACGTCGTATAAAGAAACTAGGGTCTGGTCATCATTTCAAACTTGAACAGTATAAATCAATTTTTTGGTGTGTGGACACACTGCATCTTTCCTTTGCTCTGACGTCTACTTCAGTTTTAAAAAATAAAGCCTTCGGCCACTTCGTGGTGGAGGCATTATAACCATGCAGGGCATTTTAGCCCATACAATACAAAAAGAAATATAATTTCTCTCCAAATGGTATCATGCAAAGCACAGTGTTGTGTCTGTTTCCTGCTATCAAGCCAGAAAAACTAAACAAAGATTATTTTCACCTTACCTCTAGGAATATTGATAAATAGGAGATACAACCTTAAAATTCAAGATTTTTAAAATTTAGTGGGCAAATTTGAACTTCAGTCAGAGTAGGAGAAAGAAGACACTATCAACATGGTCTTTTGTTACACAGACAAAATTTCATATTTTGTCCACATATCAAAAGACCATGTGCTTAGCATATACGCTAAGACTTTGGCTGTCATTTTAGTTCACCATAAATACCAACTCTATGGTCTATGACTAAGACTAATCCCCTCATATCCTAAAGTCATTCCAGCTCTCCCAAGTACTCTCCAAAAGCACTAAAAAGCAAATTGGGAATGTCAATGCCACGACCCCCTTGGCCCACTTTGGCCCTATATCTCCCCATCCCTCAAAGAAATATCAGTCCCACATACCCAAATCTATGTTGTATAGTACTAGCAGGGGGTCTGTTTAAGCCATTTGCGGCGGGATTTAGCCAAGTCGTGTTGCGAGGTCACCCTAGTCCCAGCACGTCAGTTCCAATCAAGTCTGGTGTGGCTGTTTTAGGGGCTGAGGATTCACCGTAGTCCCTTCTGTACTGATATCAGCAGCAGAATCTCTTTCTCTTCTGCATAATTTATTTCTATACATGCAGTAATTAAGTAGCTGTGTAGGCAAGCAATTTAACAGGACACAATTTTAGCCCTGTAATAGAAAAAAGAGCACCTTTTTTAAAACAATTTATATCTATGCACAGCACAGCTTGTGTTCTGACCTCAATAGCGACCCAAAATCAACTCTTCTCTTTTCCTGTTATGCGCTTCTCTTTTCTTGTTATGCGCTCTGTCAACAAAACTTCAAACTTTTTCTGGTTCATGATGAAAACTAAGCGATTTAAAAATGAGGGCAGCTATCTGTGTAGCATCAACACATACCTCACCACTATTTATAAAATATTGCATAATGCTCTTAAAATAATACATGAATATCATGCTCCTGCTAGCATTTCAAACTGAAAAATGCAAGAAACTTTACACACACTACACTACACATATTACCACATTTACAGTACAAATTTGTGACAAGGGCAAAATCAATTTGAATGATCATCCTTTGATTGTACCTCCTCACCCGAAACATCATGAGGTGTTGAATCATAAATGACCACACACTGGACCACTGCTGCAAACATTTCAATTCAAGATACAAACCCGAGAGCCTTGTAACACCTTTATTATGAGCATACACAACAACTCAAAGGAATTGGCATAGGGAAAGGGAAAGGGAAGAAAGTGAAGGAGCCGCAGTGTTAAATTGCGGTATATTTTGTCCAGTTCAGCATGAAACATGATGCATTTTAGGCTAAAGTATCATGTTTCATGCTGAACTGGACAAAATATACTGCGGTTTAACACTGCGGCTCCTTCCCTTTCTTCCCTTTCCCTTTCCCTATGCCAATTCCTTTGAGTTGGAGTGTAGTCTTTTGTAATGCAGTCACAATTTCAAAAGGTCCCTTTTAAATTTTATTCGCGTAACAAAAGACCATGTCCATATTGAGTGGTACTCAGTTTTCGTTAAAAGCCCTTTCTCCTAAAACTCTCTCATTAAAATTCTGCAAACATTGTTGATGAGGTACAATGTACTTTCACTCTCATAAGGAGAAGGTCTACAGTAATTAAGCTGGTGATCAACAGCCAGGATAATGAAAAATGGTAATCATAGTTCAAATAAAAACCACAAAATGCCAGAGATCTCAGGCAAGGACACTGATATGGCAGTATCAAAGGCTTACAACTTACATCAGAAAAGCCAGTATAATATTCCTATTTAAGGATATTGCTAGACATTTTGTGTCCAAACCATCATATAGATTTGGACATTTGTCAAGAACCAGTGCAAGATATATCACAATGGGTAGCTGGTATGGGGTGGAAATGATAGAATATGTCAATGTGACACAACAAACCCACCATAAACAGAACACTTCACAAGCTGGAAGTTGAATCATAAACCTTCTCAACCTAGGTCTTTACACACCTAACCACTGAACCACATTTGATACCACTGGACTCTACCCCAGGCATATTTCTCACATTCGTTTTGTCTCATGTCTTTCAAGTGAAAGAACCACAAACCTTCTCAAATAGGGTCCTTTACCATCCAACCACTCAACCACCATCCTTAATATATGCTATCCTACATCCCCCCCCACACTATACAATGGTCATTTAATAGCCCTGACTCGACATCAAGCATATTTCTAGCATGAGTTATCAGTCATCGCCCTCCCAAGTCCATGTGGGTATTAAGTTCCCTGCTTACATGCCCTCCCAGACGAAGAAGAAGGGGGGGGGGGGGCGTAAGAGGAGCCAAGTACCCCATCAAGATCTCCTCAATTCTCTTCCTCCAAAAAAGAAGAAAGGCTTGGTGGTGCCATATAGGAGGAGGTTGAAGCTATTTGACCTTTAAAGGAACTGATCAACTTCATCAATGTCTTCCGATATTTTCATATTCGAAACAATACGTAGGGACCCATGCCGTACATGTATGTATTCCTCAAATTGAAGTAGATCTTTGATTTGTCGATTCTGACAAAAAGTATGAAATGTTCTTGCTAAATGGGTTCAAAGAAATGTAGATAATATATCATATTACTGATAGATTTGAAAAAGACGTCATTCAACCGCTCAATTCATGGTTTCTACAAAGAATTCCCATACACATTTCTCTGGAGGTCGGCCGCATATATTACAGAGTTAGAACGAGCTTTGCGTGTGCGAGACTTCCTCTGAAACCATCGAGGAGCGGAAAGGAGATGGTTGTGCACGCCTATGACCAGCCCTGCTCGCCTACGACAAGCCAAACACGCCCCTTAAAACCCATCAACACTCCCGTGTCCCCGGGAAGCCGCCAGTATAAAATATTAGCGAGGGTCGATAACGATATCGTGATGAGAGCTTCGGACGGGGCCCCTCTCGTAAGCCGATATCGTAATGAAACCCACCACGTGATAGCGCGCCCCGCGGTCATTACCATTGCGTTATCCCATCCTAGTCTGGTACGGCCGCAGGGGATTCTGGGATATCACTCGCCGATCCTTGCCACCCGCTCCCCAAGTTTCATTCTCGTATCTCCTTCTCTCTCCCTCTTCACTTGAATACTCTACGTCTACTGCTTTCTCTCTATCTCTCTCTCTCCCTCTTCACTCCAATACTCTGGGTCTCCTTCTTTCTCTCTTTTCTCTCACTTTTTCTATACTATTCTGTTGCACTTGCTTTCATTTAATACATCTCCATCTTTCACTCTTTCTCCCTCTACACTCCAATACTCCAGGTCTATTGCACGCTTTCTCTTTACTTTCTCGTTCTCTTTACTATACTATCCAGTTGGCACTTGCTTTCATTAAATACATGTTCATCTCTCTCTCTCTTCCTCTTTCTCACTCTCTCCCTCTTTACACCTATACTCAAGGTCTACTTCTTTCTCTCTTTTCTTTCTCTTTCCTTTTACTATTCCGTTGCCCCTTGCTTTCATTACATAATGTTCTTCTCTCTTTCTCTCTCCATCTACTGTAAACTCCAATATTCTAGGTCTAATCCTTTCTCTCTTTTCTTTCTCTTCATCTATTACTATTCTGTTGCTGCATGTACTTGCTTTCTTTAGATTCATGTTAATCTCTCTCTTCCTCTCTCCCTGCATGTGTGTGTGTGTGTGTGTGTGTGTGTGTGTCTCTCTCTCTCTCTCTCCCCCTCTCTCTCTCTCTCTCTCTCTCTCTCTCTCTATCTCACTCTGTCTCTCTCCCTTGTGCTTGCTGCATCTTTGTTTTGCCTGATCAATTTTGTTTTTCCGAATCTGGTGAGCTGGGTTGAGGACAAGCAAGGAAACCATCACAAGGAATGGGAATCAATTACAGGACCGGCAGCAATGAGAAGAGCCGAGAGACTGACGAAGGGAGAGAGAGAGAGAGAGAGGGGGGAGTGAGGGGAGTAGATAATTACCACATAAGGGTAACTGAGAAAAATTAAATAGGGGGAGAGGTACACACTACAGGTAGGAGATAGCATACACAAGTAGATGCATAGATGGACGGATAAAGCATTACAAACGTATAAATACTGAGGTACTGTAATGGTAGCTTCATATGTAACTGATAATTTCATTAAATTCAAATCATATATCTACAATTTGGATAAATCAAATAAATAAAATGAAATGTTATGGAGACAGATGTGATATTGATTGAATTATGATGAATAGATAGATGAATAAACAAGTAAGCTAAATAGTTAGAGAGGTACAGTGAGAGACAAATACTCACTAGTGGACTGAAGACAAGAAGGAGGAGGGGGAGGAAGATGTGGAGCAGCAGGAGCAGGAGGAGGAGGAGGAGGAGGTGTACACTCCACCTCTTCCCTTTCTAGCTTCTGCCATCCCACACAGCTCCATCATTCATGAGCATGGAAATAGCTGTCCCCACTAACGGCTCCATAATCAGCTCCATTCCCTCCTCCTCCTCCTCCTCCTCCTCCTCCTCCTCCTCCTCCTCCTCCTCCTCCTCCTCCTCCTCCTCCTCCTCCTCCTCCTCCTCCTCCTCCTCCTCCTCCTCCTCCTCCTCCTCCTCCTCCTCCTCCTCCTCCTCCTCCTCCTCCTCCTCCTCCTCCTCCTCCTCCTCCTCCTCCTCCTCCTCCTCCTCCTCCTCCTCCTCCTCCTCCTCCTCCTCCTCCTCCTCCTCCTCCTCCTCCTCCTCCTCCTCCTCCTCCTCCTCCATCCCTGGCTCCAGCCATCCCACACAGCTCTATTCCCTCAGCTCAATTCCCTCCTCCTTTTCCTTCTCTTCTTCCTCCTTCTCCTCCTCCTCCTTCTCCATCCCTGGCTCCAGCCATCCCACACAGCTCCATCATTCATGAGCAGTGAGATAGCTGTCCCCACTAACGGCTCTATAATCAGCTCCATTCCCTCCTCCTACTCTTAGTTGGATACTCCACCCATCACACCAACCCAAACTCCCTCCATTTATTAAATCCCCACTGTTTCCCTATCATTAACCTTCTCACCCCCATGGACACACACACTTCTAACAAACCAATAGTGACAGAGTTATACTCCACTTAGGTTACTGGTCAGGGAGTAAATACTATCTACATCTCTTTCTGTCATATTTTAAGGCAAATGCATTTTTAATTGTACAACTGTATCTATGTTTTTGTGTGAAAGTTCATAAATAGAAAAACTTAACCTAAACCCCTTTTCATTGTAAACTTACCTTAGATTTAGTTACGATATAGCCCACTTTAAAGATTGTCTGTCCCTTTTGCAAGCTTAAAATTTGAAATCGTCTATCACGATCGTAAATTGAAGAAAGTGTGATTCAAGACCATTTTTAAGAATATAGCATGTTGAAGCTTTCTGTACATGTAAAAATTTCAGCCGTTAAATTTCAAATCGACTTTTTTCGTACTACGAAAAAAGTATTAGTCTTTGTTACAGCATCTATGTGGTTATTATGCACATGTGAAATCCTAATTTTATGAGTAATTACCAAACTTTGGAGATGATTCCTTCTATAGAACAATTTTTTTCATAATGTGTTTTATAACTTAATAAACAGACTAATCAATAAAGCAGATATTTTAACACAAACTGCTAAGAGCCTGAGGTAAAGACTATTAATCAGACGTTGTTTACCTGCATTATTTGAATTTTACCCTACATATCAGTTTCAAATTGTAAATATAGAGCTTGCTAACACTTCACTATATGTTTTGCCAATGTTTCGATGGTTTTGTGGTGATCTGAAAAAGGGACGGGCTGTCTTTAATCAAACGCTGTTTAGCTTCCATCCTTACAACGTACTATGAGAGAGCCATCACATACCCTGGCAGTATATAGGAGACATGTTTGGCGTTGATAGTTCGCCAAGCCCCCCACCCCACCCAGGGCCAAATCCCGATCACCTCCAGTACCGCATTGATTTCCACCTTCCCAAAATCAATGCTGTGGTATAGTTTCTGCCCATCGTCCTGGTATCAGATACAGTGGTTGTCGTTAGGGGGCAGACTGTTTGTCTGAGTTTTGTATGGTGGAGATGGTCTAGGTTGCAACCAATCTGTACCATGTATTATTTTCTTTTATAGATGTGTTTTCAAGGATTTGGAATGATAACGTCATTAAGCACTCTATGAACTATATAAGCTTTGGATTGGTTTATCCCCCCAAAATAAGTTAACCAACAGTTAAAATGCAAAACATAAATATTCAAGGGTTTTCATTCATTATATCAGGTTTAAAAGGCCCTGCAAATTAATCATTGTTTTCCTCCTGTAGTCTAGGCCGCTACCAATCTGTGCCAAGTGCCATTTCGTTTTATAGATTTGTACTTTGAAGTATTTAGACTCATAAGGTCACTAGAAGCTCTTCATATGCTATGTATAAGCTGCTGCTAATTTTGTTTGCATAGGCAAAACACAAATCTTACAGAGATGGGATTATACCTAGCAAAGAGACCGGTTCAATGAGCCAAAAAATGTGTAAGCTTTGAAATCACAGATGCTACTTACAACTGCCAGACATTTCATCATTTCTACAAGTAGAGCACCTGACATATAGATACATGCACATCTTGGCCCTATTGCTTAAAAACTTCTCAGTGATGGTAACTTTGATATCCAGGGCAACTTCTATGGAAACCTTGAATTTGATTGGTTGTCAAATGGTGTTACCACGGTAGTTACCATTGATAACAGAGTTACCATTAATGGTAAATTTTATGCAGCAGGGCCCCTGGAAGTATTTGTTTGTGCCTCAATTGGATTCCTCTCCGTCATTTCCATGTTCCGCCTCCTTTCAGCTCACTAAGGGGGCTACCCAGCTAGACAACATGACTGCGTCACATGGCCGCTACGTACGTCCGTCTGTCAGTCCGTCTGCCAGAGAGAGAACAGGATGAGGGCGCAACACGAACTATCGATCTCGCTGAAACTCAATCCCCGCAAATTACATATCAAGCCATTATTCCTCTGCTGCCGTATTGATCCTGCTCCCTCCGCCCGATGCCACTCGATAGCCGAACTCTACCCTCTCGTAAACGCTACCATAATTACATTGCCCCCACATCAATAGTTTCATTTACTCGCACTGGATTACGTGAATTACCCACCGTTAGCACATCAACGACTGGTCGCGTTACCCAGATTCGGGTTTGATCAGGCTGAGGTCAGCTCTCCATATTCAAGTGGGGGTTTGTCAATAAATCGGACGAGAGCAAGAGATGATCCTTAAATTGGTATTTAGGGCAGATGACATGAGCTGCTATGTTCTTTATCTGCAGCTTATGCCCACTGTATGGATGGGCCAGCCTCCTTTATTATGGGGATGTCAACAACATAATGGCTGTCTGACGGGAGCCTTATTGTACTCTCGTCCTTTCTATCTATCTATCTCTCTCTCTATCCATTGTTCCTTTTCACTCTTTATTTGATTTTCCCACCCTTTACTACTTTCACTCTCTGTATCTTCCATTCTTCACATCTTATCCATAGAAGTATGTGTCGCAATATATGTGTCTAATGATAGATATATTGCACAGGTAAGATTATTATTTTTTTTTACAAAATGGAAATTGAAAAAAAAAACATTACGCAATTTGGAGTAGAGAAGCTTGCAAATTATGTCACAAAATTTAACAATTTGAAACTTCATACCTCTGTTATTCATTCTTTGAAAGAATTTTGTCAAACCTTCACTTATATGTTCCTTTAATGTTTCTGTCTTTGTTAAAATCAACTTAACATCAGGGTGGGCTTTCCTTTTAAACTCCCTCTTGCATCCAAACCCTTTCTCTCTCCAATCATTACAAAATCCTCTCCATCTCAAACTACACCATCTCTCCCTAAACTCTTTCCCTTTTTATTCTCATGTTATCTATCTGTATCTGTCTATAATCTATACTTCTCTTTCTTTCTTTCTTTCTCTCTCTGTTTCTACCTGTCCCTCCTCTCTGTCAATCTCTGTTTTTCTCTAGATCTCTTTCTTATTCCCCTGTCCTCCTGATGACGAATACATTGCAAACACCCCAGCAAAGTGATTCCAATGAAAGTGACCTCTCCAGCTACTTAATTCATTGGGACAATTATCACCAACCTAATGACAGCATCAGAACAAATAATGAATAGTGTCTGCTGCCGATAATCCATGGGAGGCCCTCGTGGTCAACGTCTTGCCAGGGTGTTAATGAAGATCTGATACCCATTAGGAAATGGTGGGGACATATCTTTTAATACCTCCCTTTGTTGAAATGAGTGACCCTCACACACTTAGGCCAAGCTAATGACATTAGATGACATGACGTTGGAAGCCAGATTGTAATTAAAGTCGTTTGATGTAATTCTAACCACTTCTCTAAGGTGTGGTAAGATGTGTGTTTATAAGAGTGCTGGCAAGGAATTAAAGATCACCCCTCCCCCACCCTCTTTACAACCCTCACCATCAAATCTCTCTCCTTATGCATCCCTCTTTTTATCCATCTCTTCTCATGAACTCACTACATCTACTTTTCTCCTCCATTCTTCCATTCTATCTCTCATTAATCTTCTTCACCATTTCTGTCTTTCTTTCTTTCTTTCTTCATGCCTTCTTCAAATTTCTCTCTCTTTTCAGCTGTCCTTTAACCTTCCACTCTCTTTTCTTCCTTTATTTAATCTTCTTTCTCTTCTTTCCTTATTCCATTGATCTTTCATTATCTCTTCCTATCTTTCTTTCTTTACTCTTCCTCTCTATCTTCTTTTCTTCCATCCTTTATTCTTCCATTTTCTTTTCTTTTCTTCCTCCCTTTCCTCCTTACTCTCACACACCCACACACTAACATTACATCATGCAAAAACCCTCACTTGAGGGGACAAGCTTCCACAACTTGTTCCAAACTCCAAGCATTGGTAGAAGTAGATTCCATCCCTCCTATATCTTTGTGGGCCAGGTAAGGATTGCATTTCTTTTTGTCCTTCTTCCAACTCCCCTGATCCCAGGATGTAATATATTCCTAGCTCGCTCCTGTCTCTGTATTATCTATATTGTATGCAGCAAATGAACAGGGTTTGAACCTTCTCTCAGGCAAAATTGGAAAATGTAATCTTGCTCAATAATATTGGGGAGCAACAGCGGTAGATCTATACTGGGTCAGGGTGCTGGTTTGCAGCATTGATTGTGTGTAGACTGTGTGAGACAGAGAGGGGTACAGTAGGGGTGCAGGGATCTGGGCTGAGAGATAGAGAGAGAGAGGGAGAGATAGAGAGGGAGAGAGGGGGAGAGGGAGAGAGGGGGAGAGGGAGAGAGGGAGAGAGGGGGAGAGGGAGAGAGGGGGAGAGAGAGAGGGGGAGAGAGTGAGAGAGAGAGAGAGGGAGAGAGAGATAGAGAGGGAGAGATAGAGAGAGAGAGAGAGGGAGGGAGAGAGAGAGCGAGAAAGAGAGGGAGGGAGAGAGAGAGCGAGAAAGAGAGGGAGAGAGAAAGAAAGAGAAAGGGGGAGAGAAAGAGAAAGGGGGAGGGGAGAGAGAGGGGAGAGAGATGAGGGGGGGGGGGGGGTAGTGAGGGGGGTGGAAGGAGTGGTGTAAGGAGGGTATGGAAAAATGGAAAGGGGTGGGAGAGACGGATTGTGTGGAATAGATATGGGAGGGAGGTTGTGTGTGTGTGTGTGTGTGTGTGTGTGTGTGTGTGTGTGTGTGTGTGTGAGAGAGAGAGAAAGAGAGAGAAATTTTTTTTTCCAAATATATTTTCACACAGCATTTGGTTCATTTAAGGCCTGCATATCCGCAAAGAAGGCTGGGTGAGGCATGAAAAAATCGAACAAAAAGAGAGACAAAAACATATAAAAAAGATGCGATAAAGAACAAATCTAGACAAAGTAGACAAAATAGAAGAATGTTGGGGGCATTTAATCATCAAACACTCTTCCCAGAAAGTTATCCACAGTATTTGGAAACATTCTCAAGTCTCAACATGAATCAATAAAGAATGGAATCACAGAAACAACAAACAATTGCCTCGATACCACACTCAACTAAAGTGAATGGTACATGCAGGCGCTATCACAGAGAATCAGCAACTGAAGGTCAAACGAGTGCATAATGGCAGGAATTACACTGAATTTCTAGTAGATGTCCACTCCAAAAAGAGAAATCAGGCATTTAAAATGAAATTGGAGCACGCTGAAAGGGAGTCCAAGCACAGAATCATCGATTCCATGGACGCAAGGAGAAGAGAAGAGAAGAAAAACAAGCCAGAATTCAATCTGCCGGATTCATGAATCTATGATGACTTCAAATCAATGGAGAATAATTAGACAGCGGTGCTGTGCTCGATACATCCATATCAAGTGAAGGCGCGTGTGGCTGAGATTGCAGGGACTCAACTGAGCGTGTGCAGAACTTTATTCCGTCACGCAATAATGGCTGCAATCACCCAACTAAATATACCGCTTGTCTGTCTCATATAGTGATCACACTTCTTCGACGGCAATCAATTTAAATTATTCCAGCCCTCATTTGCTTAAATATCATGACAAATAGATGAGCGATCGTAAGAAATGAGCAATGCTAATATGACAGTGATGAATAAAGAAAAAATATAATCATCGAATATATAATAATAAGTAGATATTGTGAAGCATTTACCATTTATGATATAAAACAAATGTCTAAGAGGTCCTGAGAGAGGATTTTTTTTCTCTCAGAAAGGAATACTGATTAATTTATACTGTACATCACTGTAACCACACTGGATCTTTTACTAATACTACAGTACAGACATGAAGAAATTGATGAGTAAAAACAATTTAGCATAATCAACACTAATCAAACAATTTTTAGTTAAACCATACCGCTTTTTTTTTTATCTATCTGCCCTGTAGAAATCAAAAAAATTGCAAGACCCAAGTAAAACAAAAACACATCACTGAAAATAAATTACAAGAAGCACTTCTTGGCAGTAAGCCATCATATCGTTTCAATCAAAGTATTCCCTTCCCTTTATTCATTTCTAACCTTCACTATTTCTTGATGTATGACCCCCACGTAAAATTTAAATATCCAATGTCAATATTGATTACAACGACACAATAACTACACAAAATATAAGAAAAACATATATATTGCAACCTCCTAAAAAGTAAATAAGACACAGCATTCCTCTAGAGATGCCGCAAAGACTCCATAGGTCAGATGGCTTTGAGCCTTAGGGAATCTTCAATTTGAATCGTCAGGAGCAAAATTAAAATGAAAACCTAGATATGAAACTGCATACCATCTCCCAATATATGCTCCTCATACTCGGCTGTACAACCAATTGCCTCGATACCACACTCAACTAAAGTGAATGGTACATGCAGGCGCTATCACAGAGAATCAGCAACTGAAGGTCAAACGAGTGCATAATGGCAGGAATTACACTGAATTTCTAGTAGATGTCCACTCCAAAAAGAGAAATCAGGCATTTAAAATGAAATTGGAGCACGCTGAAAGGGAGTCCAAGCACAGAATCATCGATTCCATGGACGCAAGGAGAAGAGAAGAGAAGAAAAACAAGCCAGAATTCAATCTGCCGGATTCATGAATCTATGATGACTTCAAATCAATGGAGAATAATTAGACAGCGGTGCTGTGCTCGATACATCCATATCAAGTGAAGGCGCGTGTGGCTGAGATTGCAGGGACTCAACTGAGCGTGTGCAGAACTTTATTCCGTCACGCAATAATGGCTGCAATCACCCAACTAAATATACCGCTTGTCTGTCTCATATAGTGATCACACTTCTTCGACGGCAATCAATTTAAATTATTCCAGCCCTCATTTGCTTAAATATCATGACAAATAGATGAGCGATCGTAAGAAATGAGCAATGCTAATATGACAGTGATGAATAAAGAAAAAATATAATCATCGAATATATAATAATAAGTAGATATTGTGAAGCATTTACCATTTATGATATAAAACAAATGTCTAAGAGGTCCTGAGAGAGGATTTTTTTTCTCTCAGAAAGGAATACTGATTAATTTATACTGTACATCACTGTAACCACACTGGATCTTTTACTAATACTACAGTACAGACATGAAGAAATTGATGAGTAAAAACAATTTAGCATAATCAACACTAATCAAACAATTTTTAGTTAAACCATACCGCTTTTTTTTTTATCTATCTGCCCTGTAGAAATCAAAAAAATTGCAAGACCCAAGTAAAACAAAAACACATCACTGAAAATAAATTACAAGAAGCACTTCTTGGCAGTAAGCCATCATATCGTTTCAATCAAAGTATTCCCTTCCCTTTATTCATTTCTAACCTTCACTATTTCTTGATGTATGACCCCCACGTAAAATTTAAATATCCAATGTCAATATTGATTACAACGACACAATAACTACACAAAATATAAGAAAAACATATATATTGCAACCTCCTAAAAAGTAAATAAGACACAGCATTCCTCTAGAGATGCCGCAAAGACTCCATAGGTCAGATGGCTTTGAGCCTTAGGGAATCTTCAATTTGAATCGTCAGGAGCAAAATTAAAATGAAAACCTAGATATGAAACTGCATACCATCTCCCAATATATGCTCCTCATACTCGGCTGTACAACCAAGAATTAAAAGCACTTTCTCTTTACAAATCATGTCTAAGAGACAAGACGCAGGGTGTATCTATAATTCAGATCAAATTAACAAATGGTTGCCATAGAAACTTCACCTTGGACTACCTTTACAAAAAATGAACAGCGTTTGGCAAAGAGGATGGAATGGTCTTGAATGAAATACTGACGCAAATAGGGACCTAGGGAAAAATATGTCAATCTGAAAGAATTTTAAATATTGGAGGAAGAGCTCACTCATTGCAGTGGCTTGTTGACGGAGTGACCAATCTATCCCTCATCATCTTCAGCTAGAGAAAATTTATGTTTGCATCAATGATTGCATTTTGATTCTCTTTCTCTCTCTTTCCCCTCCCCCTTTCTTTTCTCTCTTTCTCTCTCTTACCTGATCACATTTCTTCCTCTTGGTTCTGCTCTCTCTCACACTGACTCCCTTCATTCCCTTTACTCTCTCCCTTTCTTCCTCTTTTACCCTCCTTTTCTTTCTTTCTCTCCTCCTCTCTCTCTCTCTACCTCTCTCTTTCACTTTCTATCTCTCTCTCTCTTACCCGATTACATTTGTTTCTCTTGGTGTTACTCTCTCCCCTTCTCTTTCTCAGCCTCCTCTCCCTTTCTTCCTCTTTTACCACTCTCCCTCTCTCTCTCTCTATCTATCTCTCTTTCACTCTCTTTTTTTTTTCATCTTTCATTCTTTTTAACCCCTTCCTTTCTCCTTCCTTTCATTCCTCTTTTCAACCCTACCAGTACCATAGGTTCATGCAATGTGTAATACGGAAATAGGGTTTTCCTGGTTTGGTATTAAGAAGGTTAAAATCATTTCTTCCCCTTTTCTTCCCTCCCTCCCTTCCCTCCTCCCTTTGGAATGAATGTTCAGAAGGCTTCAAGGCACACAGGCCTATAGGCTAGTGTGGTTCGGCAAAGAACACAACTAATGAACGAAACCAAATTTTGGCACTAGCTAAACAAGATTTGGTTTCCCTCAGCAAGGAGATTTGTACATACAATGTTTACAAAAGGCTCTAAATTACACTGACAATTAGAAAACTAATTGTTTTAACTGTCTCTAGTTTTAAATCATTTCAAATTGTTTTAAGTTCCTTCTAAGCTGTTTGTCAGCACAGTCAATCCATTGAACCACTACAATCAAATACAGAAAACAAAATAACAAACTGCTCTAATATCAACAAGAATAATTAAATAAATTGCTTTTTATAGTTATTTTCAAGTGCGGGGGAAAATCTTCTTTTTTCAAATTCAATATCACATATATAACGCATTAAGAAATTAAATGTGACCCTTTTAATTCAGTTACAAGTCACCCATTTTTCACCAGTGCATGTACATTAAAATGACTGAACACACCAGACTTTCTTTTTAAATCTTGGTATTAACCTTTCCATTATCATAAGCATAATAGCGTGTGAGAACTGAATGAATGTGTGCCAGTCTGGCATTCAGAGGGTTGAAGATTTGTGGCATGACGAGAGAGATCTACTGAAGATGTGAATGTATCGGTACCAAATTGCCATGGATACAGGTACTTTTTGAGCCTGTTGAGTATTCCGTGCTCTACTGATCTAGATTCTGTGTGAAATCTAACGGAAAGTTAGCCTGTCTTTGGAGCCGGCTCAGGGCATCCGTTGCAGCTCACCATTGATGAAAAGAAAGTATCCGTGCCGGATTTCGCCAGTTTTTCACCTGCCCGCTGTCCATAGAGGAAACCAAACTCGGTTCTCCTCGCTCCCCATGTCACGAATCTCTTCCTCAAAATTAGTCTGCAAAGCCAAGCCCTCCGACAGACAACGCAGCCCGAAGTAACAAACACATTCTACTGCCTGGCCGGGCCCGTGTGTTCCCGGGCGATTGCGGCAGCACTTCAAACGAACCACCAGGCGGAAATAATTGTTCTCTGGTCCGCTCTCTCTCTCTCTCCTCGCTGCTTAAGTACAATAGCAACGTATCAAAACGTGGGGGAGAGAGAGAGAAGGGGACGGCTAAATTGGAGCAATCACGGTATGGTGAACAAATGTGTCTCCAGGAGACCCACATCTTTTAAGCAATTTCTCATAAATCATTAAAAGCACGATGGACCGGTGCACGCTACAGTGCGCCATATTAGAATCATAAATTTTGTGTAAACGCGAAGATTGAAATTGTAGGGCTTTCATCGCGGGTGGGGGAAAGAGGGGGAGGGGAAAGTGATATAAAGTGAAATTAGGGGGATGAATTGGGGATTAACGCGGTCTGGAAATGGATAGTGACGTTTTATGATACAAGCAAGAACATGCTTCTGCATTTGACATGGAGTGGTGCAGTACACTCTTTGGGTCCGTTTTTTATCGCATTTGCAGTTTTATAGACACACTGATGAACATCAAATGTGTCAAAGCATTAATGAATACTCAAAATTAATTTTGATAAAAGTACACAAATAAATTATTCAATCTGCAAATCAATAAGCTTTCAGGAAAAATAATCACTCACATAGTCAGTTTACAAAGAGTTGATATTTCATGTCTTTTTGAGAATTTTGATATTTGTAAGTTTTCCTAAGATTGTTAAATAAGAGAGACAGGGTTGAGGACAGGGCAGGATAGAATGTAGTAAACAACATGTATGATGTGTTCAAATTAGAATAAACTTTTAACACCTTTAAAAAACTTGTAAACCTTCATTATAAAACCTTGCAAAATCTGTTTTTTGTTGTTTTTCTTCATCAGCCATACCAATCAATACAATGCTCTTAGTATGTGCTTCTTTCCCATATTTGTTAAAAGCTTTTAACACTGTACATGTCCTAATCCCACATCATATTTCAGAAACCTCATCCTCTTTTCTCCATAGTTTGAGCTGAGCGGTGGCTGAATCGGGGCAAGGGGGTGGGGGGAGGACGTGACTATTTGTTGGTAATGACTTCAGAAGGTCAGACATTTTCTGCTCGGATAGCATTGGTTTTGGAGACAGGTAATGAGGCACAGGGCATGTTTTTGAGGCATGAAACGGGGGCCGTTATGCTGGCGTCTCCAGGTAACGAGCAACCAAGCAGGCGTCGGCCGTTTAGCACGTATTGATCGCTCTTTTAGAATTGGGGCCAGGAACGCAGGAATTGATAAAAAAAAAGGAGGAATTTTTATAAAGAAGACAAGAGAATGCAGGAGTGGGAAATCGATGGATGTTGCGAGGAAGGCGACGAGGGGGAAAAGAGGTGAAAGATGGATGATTGCAAGAAGGAGAGAATCAGGTAGCGGTGAGCATGATGGTAGAAAGGAGAATAGAAAGACAGACAGACAGACATACACACATTCCTCACAATCTCCTTCTATCCATATGTACACACTTGTTGAGCAGAACAAGACCTTACCACACATGCACGCTGCTCATATCATGACATTAAAACGACACATGTATGGAGAATTCATAATGTGCAATAATGGGGCATGCCTTAATATCTCCATTCATACAGCGTGAATAGAAAAAAAAAAGGTTGAGGGGACGGAACCAGACAGAACCAATCAAGAATACGTTGGATGGCTTGGCTTAAGAAAATGAGAAATCTTGCAGTCATTATTGACAAACCTGGGCCCTGTTGCATAAAACTTTCCATTGATGGTAACTTTCCTATCAAAGGCAAGTTCTATGTAAACCGTGAGTTTGATTGGCTGGAGCAATGTTAAAATGGTAGTTACCATTGATGACAGAGTTACCATTACCATTAATGTTAAGTTTTATGCAATGGAGCCCTGACAAGATAAGATAAAAATCTGTATAAAAGTTTGCAGTTAGACAAATAGAAGCTTGTATCCAGAGGTACGCATTTGACAGGTAAGACTTCATCTAAGGACATTAAATGCATAAGGGAATTGAACCTTACACAAATGGAATACTTGGTGAATATACTGCATGAAAATAAAGCTGTTGAATAACAAAAAAAAAACCTTCTTAGATAACAAAGGGAATATAGGTCAACAGGATGAAAAGTTTTCATTATCATTGCTTCTTTTCTTTTGCATTTTGGTTGAAATATGTGCATGATGAAGATGTTAGAAAGAAGAGAGAGAATTGCGTGGGGGAGAAAGAGAGAGAGAGGGAGAGAAAATAAAGAGATATAGACTGCAAGTAAAAGAGGGGTCTATCCACTTAGGACAAAAGAAATACATTTAGCTGATCAGGAAAATTGAAAAGGAGCTCCTGGCATCTTTCGATATCATTGAAAATGTGTCACAACAAAGCCGGTGAATTCCTTAAAACATACATTTTATCAATTCCTTACGTGCTCCTTCTAAACACAATCCCCCGAGGCCTGCTGAAAAACATAAAATGTGGAATATGGTTTCTTCATTTCAATGAAATGCAACAAAAATAGGTCTCGGCATTTATATTGATGAAAGTGAAATAGTCTGCGAACAAAAGCGCAAATATATATTCCAAAGCTGTAATCATTTTTTATGAGAAACAGACATACAGAACACTCTCCTGTGTAAATGAATATCGCAAACTTGTTATTCAGAGCACTGTTCATTATGGATGCCATTTCATCTAAAAAATTAACGCTAAATTTCATAATAGATTACAGCTGCCAGCAGCCAAGCCATGTAGTCCCATAGGCAAGAAATTGAGTTGTTTTTTATATGGGGCAATTAGTGTTTGATACTGAGTGGGTTTAACTCTGTGTGCACTGCTGTCCTCGTTTTGCCCTAGCAATTCACACAGAAATTTACTGCACAGCACTACTTTGCTTGCAACAGGAGCTCAATATATCATGCTCTTGCTGGTGTGTCACAAATTGCACTTTGAAAATCAAATCATAAGTCATGGCAAATGACCATTAATCCCCCCTACATCCCTAATTTGATCTCACTTCCCCTCCCTACCCCCTTCCATCACACTGCACACCCCTGCTTATCCCCCCATCATCCCCCTATAATCACCCCCCTCTTCCCCTAAGCCAGATCTACATTTCTTTTGAACCAAACCCCGACAAGTGCACAAGACCAGTTCAAATCAATACCCCGGATAAATCTCAGCGGGCTGATATTGGGCCCCGAGGGCGCTCTCCGCCGCTGATGCGGGGGATCGTCGGCTGCTTACTGCACGCACATGATCCAAGGAGGGAGGTAGGAAGGAAGCCAGCTACTGGCAGTGGCTGGCTACTAGGAGGTAATAACTAGGCAGTTTGAAATGGATATACGGGAGTATTGGTATGCAAGTATTCATGGAGGGGGCCAAGTGTATATAAACACAAGATTAATTTGAGGAGAGGAAGAAAAGAGATATGGATGGGGAAAGAATAGAGAAATGGATGGGAAAGGAAGAAATGAGAATGGACAGAAAAGGAAGGAAGAGAGGAAAAGAAGACGGAGGAAAGAAAAAGAGAAATGGAAAAGAAATGGGAAAAGCAGAGAAGAGAATGGATGTGGAAAGAGGGAAGAGGGAAGAGAAGAGGAAAGGAAAACAGAAGGAGAGAGAGAGATAGAGAGTGAAAGAAAGGGGGGGGGGCGGTAAGGAGATAAAGAAAGAGAATATAAAGCACTCATACGTGAACATATTAAGACAGAGATAGGCAAATAAATAGGAAGAGAAGAGAAATGAATGGGGAAGGATGAGGGAGGAAAATGGAGAAAGAAGAGGGAGGGAGAGAGAACAAGAGAGAGATAGGCAGAGAGATAAAGAAGAGAATGTTCAAAGTAAAACAAAGCTAGCCAAATAATTACGATGGATACTTGGATTGCTAGAAATAAATGCAAAAAGCAAGAAAAAACAGACAACTCCAAAAGGATGTTTGATAATATGCATCTGCCGTTTATATTAAAAGAATCATGATATACTGGCTGTTCTTTTTATTCCCAATGTATTCATATCAACTAAATGTCTTTAAAAGCATCTTGCATGCATTGGTGAAGACAATGTCGTCAAGGTTACAGATAGATGGTATCTCTGTATTGCTGTGTATGACTAGGAACGAACTTCATTGCCCGCAGCTAGAGTCATTAGTAAAAACATCTTTTATGGTTATAACGGGAGCATTCCTTTCACTGCATCACAAAAGGAGCTCATTAATTACGTTATTTTAGCGTCTTTCCCTTCAGACGCATCAATATTTCACGAGGGTATTCACACTCCGCCTCTCCACTATTGTCACACTATGCCCATCTCACCGAGCTTGGCTTGCTATCATCATCCATCCTACACAAAAATGTTGGAAGGAAAAGGGCATCCCATTCTGTCCATCATTACTTCCAATTGATGGGACTGATTAAACAAGTACCCTTCCCTCCGCTCACTCCACTCCCCTCCGTCCACTAAGGCCATTGTCAGGCCACTATGAGCCGGCACCAGACACTAGAACAACTGATATAATTATCCCATTCCCTCGAGGCTCCCTCTCTTGTTGTCACTCCCTTTCACCGCTGTTTGTCTTGTGCCCCGTTTTTGAATTTGCCGACAAAGTGAGCGAAGAATTAGACCTAACGATTTGAGTAGCGCTCCCTCTTTGCGATTTTTCTCAGCTCAATTAACAATTGGGAGTCGAGGCCTAGCTTTTCACACACTTACTCAGTAACGCTAAATTCACCTAAACCAAAATAGCCTCAATACTCTCTCGTACTCCACGAACAGATTCTTCCAAAGGAGAAATAACACATTGGAGCCATGTTTCAATAATTAAGTATGAAGGAGGATTCATCTTTACCGCAGGTTGTGAGAAGGACATCTCAAAACAGCTTAGAGATGGAATAAAAGTGTCTATTATCATGCCAATCAAACTGAGGAGAGAAAAACATTTAGGGAGGGTGAATGTTCTATTTGGCATAACAGTGGAATTGTCTGTTTTAATTACTTCATGATCCAGATTCTTCATCAATGGAGGATGACTTTAAACTTTGTTTTACTTTTTTTGTCTTCCTTTGATACTGTAGGTGCGTGCTATATATTTAGCAACCTCTACATCCGATTAGTGGTAATCCAGTGTCTAAAGCCAAGCTCAATATCTTTGTTCTTGTTTGAGATTAAACATCTCTATGTTTGTACTTCTTAACCCGCTCAGTCCCACAGGCAAGAAACTGAGTTATTATTGATAAGGGGCTGTCAGTGCTTGGTACTGGGACAGTAAACCTACTCAGTCCCATAGCTAAGAAAGTAAATTGTTAATGATATGAGGTTATCAGTGCTTGGTATTGATAGGGTTAACCTACTCAGTCCCATAGCTAAGAAAGTAAATTGTTAATGATATGGGGTTATCAGTGCTTGGTACTGAGAGGGTTAACCTACTCAGTCCCATAGGCAAGAAAGTAAATTGTTAATGATATGGGGTTATCAGTGCTTGGTACTGACAGAGTTAACCTGCTCAGTCCCATAGGCAAGAAACTACGTCGTTCTTGATAAGTGTTCATCAGTGCCTGGTATTGAGAAGGTTAAGGCCTAATACTGTGTATACATGTATATTCATAATCACATGTACGCCTTCTCAATACAACAGGTAACTGGTGCTAAATATTGGGGGGGTTTTAAGGTATTACTAGACTAATGTATTGTTGTTGTTTTTGTTTACTTGTGTGAAGTTACAATAAAAAAATGGGGGGGGGGGGAGGGTGACACTCGCTAGGTGCCCCCATGGCCACCGCCCGTACCCCGTTGCTCTGATGTGAACACTCATCCCAACTCTCACTCTAGGCTCTGATTGATTATGTTACATCAATGCTCCTCGCTCAATGCCATGCCGCTAATGATTGCAGTCCCCTCTCATTGCAGATGTGGTACGAAATCATATTGTCATGTATGCCACCTTTTGCTCATCGTTCATTCGTTTAGTTTTTATCGTCCGGCAGTCTGAATATATTTTGCTAACTTGCAGATCATTACTTCGGTGAGTTTGGTCCATATAGATGTACCTTGTGCAATTCATGTTTGCTTTTCATTTTCTTCTCCTTCTCCGTCCGGCAGTCTGAATATATTTTGCTAACTTGCAGATCATTACTTCGGTGAGTTTGGTCCATATAGATGTACCTTGTGCAATTCATGTTTGCTTTTCATTTTCTTCTCCTTTCATGTACAAACATTTAAAAATCATGGTAGTTCCATGTTAATTATAACACGGTTTGTTGCCTATGGGACTGAAAGGATGTGAATGTTCATCTACAAATAACCAGATTTAGAAGCACAACATCCATCATTCAGTATCAGTACGTTCATTTCCTCACATCAGGCTCGGAAACAAGCCCCCGCAAAAAAATATTTGTTTGGATCCGTCGCCAATCCCCACTGAAAGATATGATGAATCTCACCACACTCCCTCAGCCTTCATTAACTGTCTGCAATGGAATGCTACAGTACGTGCTTTGCATTGGGACGGGGGTAATCAAGTCAACTAAATTGCAACAAGCGAGGCAGGCCATTGAGCAGTAATGTACTCAGCTGGTAATAGGATTAGTGGCTTGGAATGATGACCATACTCATCCACACATACATGTATACTTCCCTCGTTTGACAAAAGGAAGCAAGCAACATTTGAAATTTGTCTATAATTGAGAGGAAAAACCTTTCTAATGCAATAAATTTTGATAATACAGGTATATCAAGTATTTCAATAGGAACTCAAATCCATATTTACAGTCCTAAAGTTCCCTAAGTGTGTGGAAAAGTATTTCCTGTATTTTAAAGAGAAAACTATGGAATGTGCACAATTTGTCACTAGCTTCCTTTTGTCATAGTAGGGCAGTATAGTACATGCATGCTGAGGGCATGGAATGAACTATTAAACCTTGGACTGGTGTAGATTTCAATTACATTATAACTGTGTAAACTGCATCAATTTAATCAGCGGAACAATGTGCTCTTTTCATACTAAAAATGAGGGCGTCTTTAAATTAAAAACACATTAAATTGCTTCTTGCATGAACATGTGCATCAGGGGATAAAACATTTGTGGGGGTTATTTTCCAAGCCTAATCATATGAAACGAACACATTAAACTATTCAATGCATTTTAACCTACTGTGGAAGAATAATTTGTGCATTCTTGCATTGTTAGCAGACTGATCCCCATTGAGATTGGTTAACTGTAGGGGCGCAATAATTGATACGGGACGGTTGTCTGACATGTATTTTACATGGAAACCAACGCCTATAAATATCATCTCTCCTCCACGCACCAACCACATCAGTAATAAGCCTTAGCACAAAGCCAGGACCCATCTACGCTGCGTAAATGACATTACCAATATCGCACCCCCCCCCCTCCCCGCCTCGCCGACCCTCCACCACCATGCACATGCTAAATAACTCCCCTTCAGTCCCACTGCACTAATCAGACCGATGGCTTCTCCTACGCGACCCCAAATGCATCCCAAATCCACGCTGTCACTAGCGCACTCCTAACGACAACAGTAAAGCCCGCCTGTGACGACAACAACAACGCAAACTCAGCCCGCCTCGGCCATGCAAGCAGATTAAGGTTGCATTTTACGAGAGCTGTACCAAGTGTGCAGGTGTGGACATGACACGGCCTCGTCACCGCCTCGTCACCGCAAAGCCACCAGAGTCTTCCAGAAAATACACTTCTCATTTGACCAGCCCCACTACACACACACACTTCTCTGTCTGTCTGTCTGTCCAACAATGGACAACAATTTGATACAATTAATATTTCTGAAAGCTAGCAAGTCTGCACCTCATACAACACATAATTACTACAATCATACAATTTATTGATGCAATATTGATTGTAGTACAGACACAGACAGACAGACACACACACACACAGACACACACATACAATCAAAGTACATAGCAATCATACAAGTAACATACGTACTCAAAATCATACATGTGTATGCACACACAAACACACACATATACATGTACGGACGAACACACACATACAGACACACACATACACACATACAGACTTTGGTCTTACCGGGATTGGTGAATGAAAGACCCAGAATTTGCAGTTGCTGTTGACTGTTGCAAACATAGATTTGCTAAAACATTTTGCACATGATATTTTTTGTTGCAAAAAAAGTTTGCTTATGATGTTTCAACACTGGGGGTACTGCGCTCACACAAACACACATACAGGTGTACTTTGATATACAGACAAATATCAATAAATTTTTCAGTCACTTACCTGGTTTTCATTGAAGAACAGAGAATAGACACCATGATCCAAAAGATGGTGGAAGATTATGGAAAGAAAAGAAAAACAACAGTTAATCAGATATGTTTGGCAAACTGACATAAAGAATACATTTATGTCTACTCCTTTTACTTTACATGGACAATATACATGTAAATGGCTTGATTCTACATTGTAGAGCCTATGGCTAGTCGACAAGCAATTACTTACAAGACATCCTGTAGATGCCATTTGATGCAGTACATGGAAAGAAAACCTCAATGCCCGGGTAACATATTGAAAATTAAAAATTGCTACCTACACACAGGTAAAAAAACCCCCACTAAAATAACCTAATAAAGAATGAATTCTACTACCTGTGTATTGACAACAATGTCTTCACTACTACTACTAAGCGGACGCATCCGAGATTGAGTTCACAATGCAACGCTATGAGTCTTTATCATTCATTAATGTCTGCAAGTCCCCAGTTTCACACTGGATGTCCCTTGCAATACAATCCATGTAGTTCAGAGGTCTCCTTCCTCTGTTAGGGCATGGGAGTCTCATGCAAATAACATCTGATATTACTTGGTCTTTAGCCCTAAAGCAGTGACCAGCGAATCTCGTTCAACGCTGAGCAACAATGGTAGAGATAGGTGGTATATTTCCATAGATTTCTAGTTTTGTTTTGTGTTCCCTCCAACTAATATTTTGTACCCTTATGAGTAACCGAGTATATGTCCCATCGAGGCGGTCCTGTAGTGCCTTCTTCATGGTCCATGTCTTCAGAAAGTGTTCAAATTAAGCCCCCTTCTCATTCTAACTTTGATTTGAGTTCAATAACCTGTTAAGAGAACCTGTAATAAATACTAGATTTGATCAGGAGGGTTGTGGTGTTGTTGCACACTGACTGATACATCGATCTTCTATTTACCTTGCAGATATCGGGAAACTATGTGAGAAATTTGAGGACAATAACAAATCATAAAAGGAAAGAGGACAATCGTGGTTTGTTTGGATATTATTGGACATTTCTATCGCTCACTAGGGCAACAGATTCCTGCTCAAACAAATCAAATGCAGGTAAACCTCACGATACTATCGGCGAAAAAAAGGTGAAAAGGTTTCATGAACGTGGTGTCAACATAAAGAAAAGGTACAGCTTTTTTTTTGCTAGTTAATGTGTAAATGTATTTGCATGCAGCCAGGCTTCCATTCAGCAATCCACCTTATTTAAACTGAAATCAATGCCAGCCAGAGTATCACTCCGACTCCTTCTATGAAAAATCAAGTAGCTGCGCCACGAGCTGTGGACACCGGCCTGTACGAAAGCCAAGACGAAGAGGAAGGCATCTCCCGGTACAGCCGCATCTTCGTCCCGGTAACCCAACCTCCGCCAGCAACTTGTTTGCTTTCTTTCTTGTTTGCGCAAACTCATTACCGGGGCTTGCCCAGCCGCGGCTGGAGAGCAGAGTTTGTTAACGGAAATTTGTGTTTCGTTTCAGACACAAGAGGCTGACTGATCCGTCAGGCTTGATTACAGCTCTGTCACGTTTACATAAAAGGAGAAAGAGCAGGAGCAGGCGGGCGGACGCTGACAAGAAAAAAACCTGCTGGAGAAGACGGACTGAGGAACAGATCAAGATGCCCGCAACCTACCAGATTCATTGCAGCTCTCCAGCTAGGGAAAGATGTGATTTCTCACAAATGGACAAGAGAGCCAAACGACGGACACAAAACCGCTAGCAAACCTGCTGGTAAAAATGAGGGTTGGGGAGGGAGGGAGGGAGGTCTTAATTTGTTTGATTTTGGAATAACTCTTCCAGGATGTGCAAATTTGCGTAAGAGATTTGGAGCGGGAGGTATGTCAAGTTCGTGTGGTTGGTTGTTGTTCCTTTTCAACCATTCCATGTTGAGAAGGACCATAGCACAGGTCAATATACCACTGATTGATATGATGATGACTGGATTAAAGGAAATACAAGAGTCCATGTTTGTTCTGTAGCCAAATTCTACCGATGTGTCTACTCGGGATGCCAGAACACAAGCAAGTCCATCGCAAGTCTGAGAGCTAGTCAGTCTATGTACATGTTTCATGAATATAGACAAGTTTCTGATCTTATTCTACTTGACATTGTAAATGAAACAAAACTTACAAGATGATTACATTATTAAAGTTTATTTTGCTGATTTATATGATGACCTCATTAAAGGCAATATTTAGTCCATGTTTGCTCCGATGTCAAATTCTACTGATGCGTCTTCTCTGGATACCAGAATATAATATACAAGGATGTAGTCAGGTCAAGCAATGATCCTTTTTTGAACATTCTTCTTAGATGAGCAGGGGAAGAATAAGACAGCAAGTAGTCTACTGCAACCAGACCTGGCCCATGTTTCTCAACTATTGTAACTTATTATTAATCATATGTTTAATCATATAAAACAGCAGTAATGCTGAAAGCCCATTGGCTGCTACCGTGGGAATTACTTTTAACGGTAAGTTACAACAATTGAAAATATATATGCAACAGGCTCCTGTTTTAATTAATAATGTCTAACAGCTTGCAAACCAGGCTGCACACTGTATCTCTTTGTCTGCTGATTGCTTGAATAAACTGGGAAAAGTCGTCAGAAAGGCTCCGCAAGTTTTCAACAGCAAGGCACGACTGAAAACTACTCATAATACTTGCATATTTCATGAAAATAACTTCTGACCTTATTCTACATGACATTCTAAATGCTGCAAAACCTATGAGATGATAAAACGATGTTGTTATTGAAAAGGTATTGTCTTGACAACTTACTGCATGGTGTGTTTCTATCTTGTATGTTAATGACTGACCACAGAAAATGTGAGTCCGATAATTGATTTACAGAGTCGATTTTAAAGAAAAGGCACTTCCTGTTAATCAATACTAATCATGGAAGGGCACAAACATGACCAACATTCTTGAAAGTGTGAGACATGAATGTGCAAATATAAATATGCAAAATTCAGGGTTCAACGACCGTACGAACAAGCCCCCTGCATGGCTACATGTAGCAGCCTTTAAACCAGCCCAAGTCAATAATTAATTATAAATCTCATTATTCACATCGCTCTCACCACACGCACACTTACTCTGTGCCGAACATAGAATGCCACCATACACGCCACCAACAACCACTCACTGTTGCCAATTTGACAGAATCATTCCATCATGACTGACATGCTATTGATTTGATTTGAGTGATTGAAAAAGTTGTTTTTGCCGAGATTTACAATGTAATGCCCATTTTCAAAGTACAGGATGACGAAGCTAGCACATGTCGATAGCACACTTCAAGAGAAAATCACAGGCTGTTCACCAATTTCATGTGGAAAGATTGAAAGTAATATACAAACACTGGACTGAAAAAAAACAAGGGGGAACATTCTTTGGCTTGGGGTGTTTTTCTAAGCCAATTTTTCAATGTCTTGAAAGGAACAAGCTAACCAATGCTGTGCACTACATGTACATATATCTTCAGAGAAAAGAGTCACATTCACAGGGGTTTCCTTTTTGCATTTCAGGGGTTCAATTGTCCTACACGTACATTTCTATGTATTTTTTTTTTCACTGACACGTATCTTTTTGTGTAAGCCATGTGGAAATCTCTGGAAATCTCAGAACACTTCATGGAACATTTTTGCTCAAGGGCATGCTTTACCAAACTCAGAAATTGAAGGTGGCTGTATTTTGTCTTGAACTCAAGGAAAGTTGATTTGACCCAGTAGCAAATACTTATCAATGTGAACTCACACAGGTACTAACTGCACTTAAAAGTTGCATTGAGTGGAAAAATTGTAATTCTTTCTTCAGCTAATGCATCAAAGTTGACTTCATGGAGTAAGCCTCTTCTCTTTACCTCCAGATACAAACGTACATATATCATTCTTCTTTATAAATATGATGATACTTTAAAATAGTCATCCGTCTCCTCCTTCCCAATCCCAACCAATTTTCTTTTGTCTATATTCTCTCTAGTTTGTAGAATATAGACGATGAATTCATAATCCTAATCTATTGCGCATGGATAACAAGCCATGTACAACTATGCCGGGTCGTTCTGCGTTAGCACTGAATTAATTTCATTTACATGGGGAAATGTGTGTAGTAAAACACCAATAAAGTACAGGCTAGTCTGTAGTGGTGTACGTGTGGTGCAATAGTGGACAAGGGCTAAAGGCATTTCGAAAGACGGAGAATAAAGTTCAGGAGCGGGGGCCGATCGGAGAAAGGGGGAAAAAATGGTTTGGTCTGCTGAGGAATGGTTTGGCTGAGAAAAGATCAAATTTCAGTAATCTGTCTTTTGTTTGGTGCGTTTTGTTCGCTTTTCTTCTCGGGCGATCGGTAACAATTTGCAACTAACGGGGATGAAATTCTAGAATGAGCTAACGTCTTCCTCTGTTGTCCAGGGTAGCGGTATGAGCCTTGTGGGAATGGGTAAATATGGGAGAAAAATCTTTGTTAGTGAGCGAGCGCACAAGAAGTGTAATGACTCGAGAATCAGGCGAAACAAAACATGGCAACATGCTCATACTCTATCGGCAAGGCAGGATACATGATATGTCATTAAAATAAATTGCTCTGGCATGCTGTTGTTATTTTAGTGTGTGTGTCCCCACTGCCTTCTTATTGTGCGTCATATACGTGAATGCGGGAGGATATGGGGTACATCAGAACCAGCTCAATGCCCATTTCCTCTTTTAGCCAAAACGCTACTCTGTCAGAGATTGGTCTGCAGTATGGGTGCAGCCACAAGATAGAGATACATGGTTATTGAACACCATATTCTTAGAAGATAAAACCCACAAATCGTCTAACAATAACAGCATTTAAGACCCAGAGTTCTGTATTAGTTCTGCGATCCATTTTCTTGCCAAATAAAAAAAGAATGTCCCCAGCCTTTCACTCATCATGTACATGTACAGGCCAGGATTCTCTACTCTGGGATACGTGCATATTACTGACCGTGTCAAAATACGCTGGTGATACTTCAAGAGTTAATCCAAACATCTGAAGGCTGGGCGGTATCCCACAATGCAATGAGTAGTAGGGGAGGGGAGGAGTCAAGATGCTGCGACCTTCTGCAGATTCCTTTAGAAATCGGAGCCTCTTTGGTGTGATTCTGGACAAGTGCTCCTTTTCAGCTCTAGCCGAGAATCTTTACAAGTTTCAGCCAACATGGAATTGATGCCCTGGGACTGAGGAACATAAAGAGAACTGCCGCCATGTAATCTATAACTCTGATGGGGGAAATATTGTGATTTCCCAGGTCTAGATCTGCTTTATTTTTTCCCCTTTAACCTCACCACATTTTAAGACGGCTTAAAGGCTTTCACTATTCAAAGCAGCACTTTAGCGAAAAACCATACAACTTCAGGAAAAATCAGAACACAGCAGGCAGAAAACCTACCAGTTACCTTCAGTCTATAAGGAGGATTTTTAAACATTATTTTCTCTCTGCCTTTACGTACTGATGGAAGAATGGACAGCACGTCTGTTTACAGCACTATTCGGCTCCTAGGGGCTTGGCGGTAAAACATGAATCGGTATGACTTTTAATAACACAAAGACTTTATAAAGAGATAAACGTAGATCTATGCAGATTGAAATGTCACTTCTTCCTCCTGTCTGTTTCATTACAATAATTTTTCTTGCCCTCCCCCCCCCCTTCCCCATCTTCCTATCAATCACTCCAATCATCAACAAAGTAATGTGCATAGCTCCTTGTTCTGCAAAACAGTCTGTAACTGAAGGATTTTTTTTTTTCAATTTCTTGGAAACTTATGCAAATACAGGTCTGATCAACTTAGAAGTTAAAAAAAAAAAGGTATACGATGCTTAAATCTGGCAGCACATCAAGCAGAAAATTACAGAGTCATGAGTGGGATTATTTTTCATGTGTTATATCATGCTACAGACACCCTGAACTACCATTAATTTTCATGGGGGCTCTTTTAAGCATTGTGCTGCTAAATCTCCCTGAACCCCATTGTAATGTTTTCCTTGCCATACACTCTTGCCAGCACAATAAGTCTCTCACAAAGCTTTTAATCTGCAGGGCTTCCACACAGATCAGAGGTAATCAGGGAGGCTCAGGATTCACTCAGAAAAAGTTCAAGATTAGAGTAAACAGCTTCACACTGGTATTAAATACTCACACCAGGAGGTCATTACCATACAGCTGGCAAGACCAAGCTGGACAAGACTGACCATACAGCTGGCAAGACAGCCAGACTGACCATTCAAGCGTATGGCTCCAAATCAAGCAAAACCTTGGCAAGAATGGTCAATATCAAATGGACAAAGAACTTGAAGAAAAAAGCTGACTGCACTTTAAAGACAGGTTTGTTTGTCTGGCCTGGTAACAGGTGGTATAAGCAGCGGTCTAGAAGATTCCACTCCTTGGTTGCTAGGTGTGGATCCAACGCAAATCTCATCTACTCATAATTAATTAGAACCTAGACTCGTTAAATCTTAATTACCGCTAGTATTGACTCCTTCTGTGCCAGACAAAATGGTGTTCTAGAGTTGGTCTTGAATGACCAATCTCAAATCTAGCAACAGGTGGTTGTTTATGTACAGGGTAACCCAGAACAAGGTGCAGGTGTTTGAGGAATGTGGCTGGGTGGGTTAACAGGGTTGTGTGGTGTTGTGTTGGCTAAGACAGAAGTACATTCATGTAACTAAATTGTAGATAGCGAAAATAAAGCTAACTATAAGGATGTACATGTACTTGGTGTTAAAAAATATTGACACCTTTGTAGAAAAAAAAAGTTACAAATCAGGCTGAAACGTGCACATCATAGAGTCAACCAATGGCACTTTGTTTAAAACAAGCTTCATCACATTCCATTAATTGTTTTTCTTTCTGAAATATTTATGAGAATTTCACCAGTTGGACATCAAATGTCTGTATCAGGTAATTAATTCAGAGCACAACAATAAACAATAATACAATTTTAGTAACAGAGTACCTGTGTCATATTCCATTTCAAAAATGACTTAGACTTTTGTAAGTGAAAGTGCACAACTGCTTTTGTACTTCAATTTATATCTGGAACCCATCACAACTCCATAAAATGAAACAGAACTTAATTGTCCTCAGAGTATTACTGGTTTGTCAAGACCCACATACGAATCAAGTGATCTATGTCTGGTTGCCGTGGCAACATAAAGGGATTCCCCAAACATTGTTCTGCGAGGAGCTGCGGTGTCTTCTTCCTGCTTGATCCTGGCTTCCATCAGCCACTAAGTGGCCACATTCATTCTAATTTGGTCCCCAAAGTCTGTGTCTCCTACTGCCAATAATGCATCCATATTTCTTTTCCAAAAATGCTCAAGAAAAATGATAAATTTGTGTGTATCAATTCTTCAGGTAACGCTAAAAAGGCACACAGTGGCATACAGTACAGCTCAAAGGAATTGGCATGGGGAAAGGGAAAGGGAAGAAAGGGAAGGAGCCACAGTTTTAAACCGCGGTATATTTTTTCACGTTCAGCATGAAACATGATGCCTTTTAGGCTAAAGCATCATGTTTCATGCTGAACTGGACAAAATATACCGTGGTTTAAAACTGCGGCTCCTTCCCTTTCCCTTTACCCATGCCAATTCCTTTGAGCTGTTGTGTACATGGAAAGTTCAAGACGTCCTTTCAGATCTTTCTCAACATTAAGATAAGACAACTTGTTTATATACTGGGAACCCTCCAAGCTTTCAACAATCTTTGTTTACAAATTAACCTTTTCCATTGCCCTTTTACAGGAAGGTACAATCACTATGAACATTGACAGGGGCCCTTCGCTATTTTGGGTGTGTAACAAAAGACCATGCTCATAGTGAGATGTATATAATCAACAGATAATTCATACTTGTTCGAAGTAGAGAGAGCAGGAATGGAGGACAATGAGAGAACATTGCTTGGAGACAAAAACATTATTGCTGAAAGGTGCGAGAGAGGTGATAACCATGTGCCTACCAGCGTCCCTTGTTACAGTAATACAGCCAACCCTGAGAGGCAACATGATTGCATCCTGTTAGCTCATCATGTTTTCCCATTTCTTTATCTCTCCCTCCCACCCTCTAATCTCCCTCTCCTAATCCCTCATCCATCCTCACTTCCTCTTCTTATCTCAAGACTCTGCCAAGTGGCGCCCATGGACTGCCCTGTCCTCTTGTGCTCCTCACATCTCTAGTCTACATCTGCAGACTCATTTCTTACCAACACAGACTCATCTATTCCGATATCACCAACAGCAGGGAAAAATTAATTTAACATCTATGGGGGCTACATGTACCTACTGAGCACATTGACCATTTGCCTACAATATTACATTGTGTCTGTGGGTATTTTAGGGGCTCTTTTACGCATTTCTGACATGACTGACCAATAGAGATCAGTCAGGATGTATTCTTCTTCAAAAGTAGAATTTCTTCATCTCAAGATTCTGATTAATCCTCTTATTACCATGGACTCATTCATATGTTCTACATCATTGGTGTCTTCATGCCGTCGTACCAAGCGGGTGAACCCTCTCATTACCATTACCCTTTTTTTTATTTGCACTGTACCAATCAATGAACAAGTGTAACTCCTTTCAATTTTTTAAGGACTATGAGGAAAAAAGTATTTAAATGCAATTCAGAATATAAACAAAACTGATCACTGGCTGTCATGACATCCCTGTGAAAAAGACTGTGTTATATGTGTATCTCTAACTGCTTAGCAAACTACTTAACAAATAATGAACCCCCCACCTTTAAACAAAGAAATATACCCCGCCTTTTTACTTACTGCGATTATTGATTGACTTTTTGCTTGCATTGTTAATGCCAATCACAAATAGTCTCACACTCCCTGATCAAATGGTGGAAAGAAATAAAAGGAGAGGAATTCCTGTGCCATTCCCTTGTACACACACCCTTCCCTTCCCACTAAAACATGGCCCAAACAAGATTATAACCCAGACCTGTTAATCGTCTATTGGTTTAACTAACCACCACAAAACAACCAACAGATCCACCGTTAACCAACCAATCAAACTTTGAAATGACACACAATAGCTCTTAATTACATTTCTCTTTTTCCTCCTATGGGTACACAACCTTCTCCCATTAAAAGGCTCGCCCATTCTCGTTTCCATTCTTCTCCGTTTTCGATAAAAAACGCAAACGCTCATCCCTTGGAATCATGTTCACCAAACGGTCGCGGCTGGGCTTTTGTGGAGGCATGCTTGCCAAATATTTGATGCTAACTGCTTCGGCATGATGAATCTCTTGGTGTTGCCTTACACATGTCAAAACTCTCCTCAAACGCACAATCAATACATGGTCCAATATTGACATCTTGTTTTCTGTCCCTGTTTCGTTGGAGTATCAGTGCGTTGGCTTGGTGGGTGCTGAAGTTCAATTCAGAAGTCCTCATGAATACATGGTCTTATTTAGCTTGATTTCACTTAATGGAGTGTGTTATTGTTCACTGTGTGTTCTCTACTAGTCGGGCCCCTGCCCCCTTAAATGACAAAAACCTACGCTGCCCCCCCCCCCCCCCATCCACGTTCTCACCTGTTGTTCTATTTCTCTCTCTGTTATAAATTTATCCTTTCCTACCATCCTTTCTGTAATTTCTAGGCATCAAAATAATATTTATAAAACAAGGGTACATATTTTCTAAAAATAGTATTTATCCAGGTTTATCGGTTTAACACAATTATGTGATCACATGATTAGGATTGTGATCACCTGATCAGGATCACCTGATTAGAGAGACTCTGAAACCAGTTGTCTCCTTGGTGCGAGTTAAAACTCATCCTTTCACATGATTCTCTGTTTCTCCTCCTGACTCTCGTCTTTACTTCTCACAACCCAAGTATCATGTTATCGGGTGTGACCCAGCTCCTTCTTTCTTCGTCTTTTCCGTACAAAATAACCTGCCACTACTTTTCTCTTTCCTTCTGCACTGCCTTTCCATCTTCCGCTTATTTTGCATTCTCCCTTCATCAGCCCATCTTTTTATAAACCTTCTTCCAGTCTCTCTCTTTCTACCCATCTCTCTCTCTCTTTTCCACTTTTCCTCCCTTCACTTCATATTCTCCCCTCCACAAGTTAATTTTTCTCCTTCTTCTATGACTCTTTCTGCCCATCTCTCTCTTTCTCTCTGCCATTCTATATTTCTCTCTGCCTATCTCTCTCTCTGTCTCTTTCTCTCTCTCTCTCTCTCTCTCTCTCTCTCTCTCCCTGTCTCTTCCTCTCACTCCCCCTTCCCCTTTCTCTCTCTCTCCCCTTTCCCCTTTCTCTCCCCCTCCCTCTCTCCCTCTCTCTGCCTCTCTCTCTTCTTCTCTCTGTCTCCCTCTCCCCTGATTCTCCATTCCCATACTCCATCCCCCCCCCCCCCCAGAAGTCACTCCAAGCAGGAGAGTTTGACTCGTTTGTCCCGCCAAACAGTTTGTGTAGAGAGTCCACACTGGCACGATCTGTTCCCTCTTTCTATTTGTTGGGCAAACAGCTGACAACAAAGAAGCAGTGACAATGAATGAGGGAAAGAGGTGTTGCTAAGACCCGGCCAAATCGTCATCTTCAACCATCCACTGGGTTAAATCCACATTGAGTCTGGCATTAAAGGCCCAGGCTCTCATTTGGCCTGGTCAGTTGGTCAATGCATGGTCAGTGGGTCTGATTCTTAGACTGCTCCCTATATGTGTTGTACAGGTTTCAAACATGGAAACAACAGGTCAGGCTTTAGTCTGACCATACAGACATGTCTATTTTAGGAGAGTTTCCCAATTGAATGAGTGCATGCAGAGTGCAGACTTCACTTGTTATAAGGGCACTGTCTTCTAGAGCCAATGGACCCTATGAAAGAAGATGATTTTTGCAACTATATTGATTATTTCACATACCGTACATGTATTACCTCAATATCATTCAGTTAGTTTGAGATGTTGAGTGGTATGCTTGTTTAGATGATGTTGTTACAACACCTTTAAACTTTAAATAAAAGGGCAATTTATGGAATCATTTAGCACATAACATGGGAGAGCAGCTCGAATGTGATGTCACAAAAATAAAACCTGAAGAACCATAACGTTCTTATTCTTTGACAGATTTTCATCAAACCATCACTAAAATTGTTCTTTCATTGTTCTGTTATAATTAAAACCAAATCATCTTCAGGGTGGAGTTTCCCTTTAATATCAGGGTGTGGGGTGGTGGTATGGGGCCCTGCAGGTGCAACAATGAGGGGGAAGGGACAAAGAAGAGACTGGTGAGGGGGAAACAGCATTGTTTAGTTAGCTAATTAGTGAGCACACTCCAAGCCTGAAGCTTACAGGGACAACTTTCACCCCACACTCTATAGTCATTAGATTATAACTGTACACACTGTCCATGCAGCAGAGGTGTTTTGACCTAATGAACATGTTTCGCTCTAACACAGAGAGCATAACACTCTATTACAAGATGATTTAAATCAAAGAAGAAATGCAGTGATTAAGATGCACATTGCCCAGAGAGCTATGATTTTGCCAAATCCGAAATGAAAAACCAGATTAAAAATTGAAATTAACTTTGTCTCTATGATTATTGTAGCATGTGTTCATAAAAATATATTTCATGACAGATTGTACCAGGAAAATGTACTCTTTTTTTTTTTTTTTACTTTCCAATAACTTGAAATTGGCATTCTGGCATTCTAATTACACACTTTTTCAAGATGCATATTTGACAGATTATACCTGTAAAAATGCATACTTTCTTACTTTCTATGAAAGTTGGGGATTCTGGCATTCCAATTAACAAATTATGTCTTTTAGTTTTAAAGCATGCATATTCGACAGAACCATACCAGTAAATATGCAAAGCTTTTTTTCTCTGAAAGATAGATTATCTGCAAGAAGAAGAAGATTATGCATTCATGATGATCTCATCTAAAACAATAAATTCAGACATTCTTCCATTCGAATATCCAAAATGATTCAACAAAAATACAACCTACTCTACTTCTACTTAGTAATCGACTATGAGCATATATTTTGTCAAGCTACTAGGATGCAATTTCCAAAGTAAATAGGTGTGTACATCGAGTCTGAGGCAAGACAAGTTGCTGAGAAACTTATTGATGCAATTTTCCAGGCTTATGCAGAGGAAGACGGCATTCAAAAGGCAAGTTACTGAACTTTTCAAACGTACCATGGGACGAGGAAAGCATGCATTATTCACGAGCTTGCTATTCTAGAATTTCTCTCTCTCCCTTTGCCTCTTTCCCCCTCTCTCTCTCTTGCAGGCCTCATTTCTCAGCGCTCGTTAGTTTGGTCTTCAATTCCTTCCACTCCTGCGTCTACGATTACAGTTGGTTTATGCATGAGGCATGCACTAGGGCTAGCCTTTGCTCAAGATCATCCTATTAATTGAGTTATCATTTCTGTTCATTTCAAGTGGGCATAATATTTAAAGGCACATGTCAGTTTTGTTTCCACAGACATACAGACACTCCAATCCATACAAGTAGGCACTTTCTTGCCTGGTGGGTGCTTGAACACATGAAATGTATACCTTTTGATGTTGAAGGAACTGACTATAAATTGTTGCAAAGAAGAAATGAAATAACACTCACTGAGATTACGTTTTTGAATGTTTTTATCCAAACTTAATCATTAACACTTTATGCATCAACAATGTCCTTCTGCAGAACTAAATATACACAAAACCCATGGAGCGTCAGTATTTTCGTGCATGAAGGGTTGGGCTCCTTGGAGCTGTTTCACCTTCAAGGAGCAACACCAATGAACCTTCTTCACCCTTCAAGACACCAGACTGTAGACAATAGCAGACCTACAGGTCATAAATTCATCTCAAATTGGATCCAGTTTATCAGAAATCCCCCCACCCCCTCCAACCCCAACCCCATACAAGCTTAAGACCGGTATCACTTAAGTCGTTATCTGCTCTATAACGACAAAGTTATTGTCCTCTGGCGGGCAATTCTCTGCCAAATTCAGGAGGTGGGTACAGATGTCGTGCCGACTGTTACTCTTTTCTTTCGGCATTATCAGAGAAAGAGGACAGTAGCAGCGCTAAGACCTGTCTGTGTCTTTTCAACCCGCTGGAAAAATCAGCGGTGTGGAACAAATGTCCGCAGCTAAATGTCCTCCCAACTAAAGCCGGCAATGTTTAAAACCCAGGACCGCCCACCAACGCACAAAATGGCCTAAACACTCTTTTAGTAATCCGTCAGTCTGGAGTTGAAATATTTTGAGTGATTATGCCTTTTTGGGGTGTTTAGAAGAAGAGGGGGAAAGAGAGATGAATACGGTAGGACCCAAGGGAGAATAATAGAATCGCAATCTGATGTGCTGTTTTTTTTCTTTCTTTACTGGGAGGAAGAGAGAGAAAAGAAAGATCCCGCAGAAGTTGTAGATTCTTCAGGAGTAGGACGGTAAATCCGGCTGAAATCCCTCTAAAATGTCTGCGGGAATCCGTGGGGAGTGCTTATGCTTTTCTGCTGGTTATTCAAGGAGGCTGGACAAAGCGGTCCTTTTCATTTTCAATTAGGTGGAGGAATGTTGGCATTTTAGCTGGGATTGGAAGCATGATGCAGATTTTGTATAACCTTCCCATTCTTGCTCTCATTTTCTCTTCATTTGTATAAATGCTCTCTTGATTAACCAATATAAGTTCAATAGATAGGAAATTAAGCTGTTATCTTTTTTTTTCTTTGTTTGTTTTCCTACCCATCTTTCCTCTCACTTTGCTTTTTTTCTCTTTAAATGATTCTCTCTTCCTTTCTGAGTCTTCATTCTTCCCTGTTCATCATGCTTGTTTTTCAAGCTTTCACCATTTTCCATTAATTCTGACCTTCTATGGAAGTCTGTAAATTTCTTCAATCCTTACTCATCAACAACTTTAACTACAGTATTTCCTGGTAAATTTCTTAACACTTTGTAGTTTTCTGTGTAAATAAAGCATTCCCCCTCACCAGCCAACATGCACATTGTTGTGCTAATTCCACCTACAAAAAAGTTTAGTGAAAACATCACCAAATTGCATCATCGTAAAACGAACAGGGCAAATCTATGGCTTGTTATCATGATTAAAAATACTCATGCTAAACATATATTAGCACTCAATAACAAACACTATCAGGTTTTATATATAAAAGTCTGATACCAGATAATCTACACTGCTTTTATAAAATCTCATCCTTAGTTTGTGGTATTGTGGAATAATCACCAAATCCTCACAAAAGCTTTGAATGTTTTTTTCTCTCTCCCTCTCATTCTCTCTCTCTCTCTCTCTCTCTCTCTCTCTCTCTCTCTCTCTCTCTCTCTCTCACACACACACACTCTCTCTCTCTCTCTCTCTCTCTCTCTCTCCCTCTCTTTGTCTCTCTCCCTCTCACTCATTCTCTCCCTCTTCCTCTCTATCACATTGCTAATTGAAGTACATGTATATACATACTTGATTCTGAGTTGTAACAGCACATGTAGAAAGTAGAATTTAAAGATGACAATGTATGTTTCTGTATGTACGGAATGCAGAGAACAACCTCTTTTTCCTTTAGAAGCACTGTTTAATTAATAACATTGAGGTCTATAATCTTCTCAGACCAATTGGTCTCAGTGTAGCTGTGCATATATGCTCAGACATAATGCACGACAACTCAGGCCCACATACCAAACAGAGCCTCTGTGATTTGTTTTCCTCAAAAGGGTAAAATTAAAATGCATTACAGGGCTCATGGTGTGCTTTCCAGAACATCAGGTTTTTAAAAAAGTCACCGCAAAATATGTTTTCATTTTTCCATCACGAAGCATGCGCCTATGTATAGCCCCTGTTGCATAAATATCTACTCATTACATATAGGTCAAGAACTGGGCCTTTCCTCCTCTACTGTTCTCATTCACTCATGTAGTTTACCCATCTCCCCTTCATTAAGGCCCTAATGAAAATTAGCCCAAACATGATTAAAAACCTTTCCCATCTCATCTTATCAATTCCAATGTTGAGTGAAGAGGGGTCAGATGGCCTGGCAGGGTAGTTTAGCTCATCTCTGTCTGATTGTACTTTCCTGATGAGCCTAATACAGAGAAAAGTCATCCAAAATGCCACATGCTGCATACTTAAAATTTAAGACTTTGATGTGGAGCGTCTTGAAAGGTGAGTTCCTAGATTTCTCTCGAGCTACACTGATGCCAATCATAGGTAGGTACTGTATGCTGAATAAATAAAACATCAACAGAATGCCAAGGCAAAAGTCAGAGAAGGTATACATACAAAGTACATGGTTTGGCTTATTACAGGTAAGGTATAGGAACATGCCTTGCATAAAACAATATCTTGAAAATCAGACACGAACAGTAAAGTGCATTGGCAAAGAATGTATCTACCAGCAAACTTTTGATAGTCTTTAAAAATGGAAAGATTGAGAAGGTAACTCATTTTTTCAAAAGAAGTGGAAAACTCAATAAAACTATTGAATAATTACATACGAACTATACAATGACTTAGTATTAAAAATAGGCAAGTGCTTCTGTATCAACTCTTAATACTGTACAAATGTGGATATCACTGCTAATTTTCACCAAAACTTAATGTTAAAAGCTTACCGCATAATATCAAAATGTATGAGATAATACAGAACAAAGCAACAACAACAAAAAAAGAAACATTTCTGCAAAATAAGAATGGAGCACGCAATTTAACTCATACTTTCCTTGTATTGTGTGACCAACAATAGTGATCTCATTGTACTTTCTGAAAATTTCACCCACAAATGGTGATGACTCACAACTTAAATCAACAAATTAATTGACACAAACAGAAAGGAACAACAATACTGGACCTGCACCAAAGTGTAAGAGTTGCTGAGGTGAAATAATGGCCTGTTAAGGCCTTAATCCTGATGGACAGGAGCAGTTATGAGTGGAAGAAAGAGAGAGAGGTATAAAGGAGAAAGACGCCTGCCGAGATAGACAGACGGACAGACAGACAGACACTCCCTGGTAGTGGACTCTGATATGATGGTGACCTTGCTGGATGTATATATGAGATGCATTCACACTTGTGATGAAACAAATGAGAAGTTTTCATTTGGAATTGTGGCAAATGTAAGACGATTCCTGAAGCCTTCTATACCCAAACTTAGTTCAAGAACAAGACTGTAATAATTAAAAATGTAGCGTTGTTATTATTTGTAAATACTGCTTATTCTCTAGCATATTTCAAGAACCAGACCATAATAATGCCAGATGTACTGTTGTTGTTTTTATTTGTGCACACTGTTAGACACATCGCAATTTGATAGACTTTCATAAAGGGTCCAATTTTCACAAGCTTTGCTTCTTTTCAAACCCCTCCACGAAATATATTGTTTCTATAAATATATTGTGCTAATTATATTTCATTATGTTTATTGTACTTGAATTTACATCATTGGTTTTTGTGAAAAATGAATTGAACCTTAAATCTTGAATCTTTTCTAATTTTAAGCCCGATGTCTTGGCACTGACATCCTCAACTACGTCTTGCCCTATACCTGATTAGTGCAATAAATTGTTCATAATCGGAGTCTGTCTCCACGTCAAGGGCCACACTATGACTAGTGCATTGTGGGAGTTAAATCCCTGTCATCCCCCACGAGACGTTTGCCTTGTTCACACTGATCAATGCTGAAACCTGACCTGATCAATCCTAATCATTCGAATCCTGAAACTGTTTGCAGTGTGAACAATGTCCCCATTCATCCACATCATAAGGATGGACTCCCCACCCTGTATCGATAGTCGCCTTATGTCCCCCTCGCACCCCTCCCCCTTTCTTCCACCTAGCAACCCCCTACCAATCTTCCGCTTCAGATCCCCCCTCTCCTCCCAAGGAAGAATAACTTCGTTAGTTACGTCTCCTCAACCAGTCGGCCGAGTGTTGTTCCGCACAGCAAGCGCTAATGCTGGGTTAGTGGCGGGGCCAGCGACTCCTCAGAGAAACGACACAAAAGCAGCGGAGGACATCACGCTGAGCCTGTCTCTCCTATTTCTTCAGATGACTTTGCCATCTCTTTTCCTGGCTCTGTTCACATTTCTGCTTATTGCACATACATACATTATATCCATGAAATCTGCATTCAAAAGTCCATGTAAAACTGTATGCTACATATTCACATCTCGGCTTATTGTGCACATAAACATTTAAAAATTCTACATTGACATGTCCATGTAAAAAATTTACACATTATTGCAACTCTTTATGAAATCATATTATCAATCAATTATGCAATGTGTAGAGGCTGGAGGGTACATATAGACCATCTATACAGATACTTAAAACCCCCTCAAGACAAAAATGACCCCCTTCAATTATAAATAAGAGCCATGTGAAAACTCATTCATCCTCAAAAAATGTTTAATGCAGAATATATCTTAAGATGATTATGTCATGATAACAGACTTGAAAAGTAGCTTTTGTAAATTATTCATTTATCTTGTCCCCTTCCTGTGTTGTGATAAAAAGCACAGCTTATGTTAAGAATAATTGACTAACAACCTTGGTAGTAATTTTTAAATTGAATTATTCACATGTCTGCACATGTAACACCATGAGGATCTTGGTAATGTGTGAAGGGAGTCTGTCTGTAGAAGCCAGCTCCATTCAGAGAGCAGAGTCTTTGTTGCCTTTGAAGCGAGGGACAATCTCTTCTGTCAGGCCTCATTGTCCCCCCCACACCCTCACGCTGTGCCTCCCACAATCCCCTCACACCCACCGCATCAAAAGCCCCTCCACTTAACGATGTGACACCCCCGCCTGACAATCTTCTCACCCCACCCCCCTTGGCCTACCACCCAATGTTCGCTCCCCACAAGCCAATAAAAATATATCTTTGTTGGCCCACACGTAATGACATGATCTTCTGCGCTAATAGGAAATAACCCTTTGCATGAAATTGTAGACTTTGAGAATACCACATACTGCGCCGTGTAAATACACAGTCTGCAAAAGGCCCATTCTCTGTAGCTATCTCTTCCAAAGGGTATCTATGGAGCTGTTGTACTACCAGCCGGAATCATAAAAGTACAGACTTAACCCCTGGCTCGTGAATGGCGAAGGTGGAATGCACTTTTTCTCGGCTTTTCTTCATCTGGTTTTGGGGTCAGAATTTGCTTATTATCAAAATCTATGACGCCATAATGCAAGGAGGGGGATCAACCTTCATTAGTTATACGAGAAGGGCACATGACAAAAATGAGCAATTTACTGTTTAAACGGTTATTTCCCTAAAGACTGGGCTAATTCCTCGCTAACTAGGGATCGACATAGGCATCTTTTATTCAATACACACTTTACAAATGTAATATTCATGCAAGAAGCCAGGATATTTATCATCCGATAGCCGATGCACAATTTAATTTCACAATTTAGAATAATGGGACGTGAGGTGAAAACCACAAGCGACCGACTCTGAGCGGTGTTTCCAAAAGGGAACTTCAGCGATGAGATCGCGACGATGGTAGAATGTACATGCATGTACATTCTACCAGAGATGTACATGTACGAAAACCACAAAAGATGCCTGCAATTATCTGTTCCTGAATCATAGAAATGATCTTAAAAATTAAAAGAGAGAGAGGGGGGACAGATGAGAGAGAGGGAGAGGGAGAGAGAAAGGGAGAGAAAGAGAGAGAGAGAGGGGGGGGGGGCAAGATGGAGGGATTGGGAGAGGGGAAGAGTGTGAGTGTGAATAGGAGGAAGAGAAGAATGGATTGAGAGAAAGAGAGGGAGAGAGAGGGAGAGAGAGAGAGAGAGAGAGAGAGAGAGAGAGAGAGAGAGGAGAGGGAGAGAGGGAGAGAGGGAGAGAGAGAGAGAGAGAGAGAGGGAGAGAGAGAGAGAGAGGGAGAGAGAGAGAGGGAGAGAGAGAGAGAGAGAGAGAGAGAGAGAGAGAGAGGAGAAATGAAAGGAGAAAGAAAGTGGGGGAAGTGTAAGGGTAAGGGTGGATAATTAGAGAAGGAAGAAGAAAGACAAGGAAGAGAAGAAGGAAAAAGGAATGAACAGAGAAGAAAGAAATGACAAGAGGGAGAGAAATGAATGGAGAAAAGGAAGGAAAGAAAGAAGAGAAAGAGGGAGAAGTGGGGGAGAAAGGATAAAGAAAAGAGAGATGAATAGAAGATGAGAAGGAGATAAGGCAGAAATTGATCAGTGGTGAGGTGAGGTAAGAGGGAGTGAGGGAACTGGACAAAAGCAAAGAGGGGGAGGGAACAAGGAGTGATACAAAATTACTACTCTGAAAAGAGAAGGTAGATATTTAATGTTACAATTAGCAGTACTTTGTGATTGGAACAATTATCATCTCATTCTCAATACGATTTCTTACCCTCCATCTTTGGCCTTTACACAGCTTAGCAAATAATTTGATGGTTTTTGCCATGGACACCACTTATCAAAAAATTTGATGTGGGTTTTTTTGCAAGAATGTAGACATCAGAATCATGTAAAAACCTTGTAAACCCTGTCATTAAGCCATGCAATCTCTTGGCCATATTTGAACTCTGATAATATGAACAAGCACAAACACAATGACAAACTAGAAAAACAACACAATTAAGTCTTAAACAAATTTAATCTGAACCTAATATGGCTCCCCTAGTGCCTTATCACATGGTCATTTAACAGTGTCTGATACATATGGCCTTTTTCAGATTTATTTTCAAGTACTTTGTTTTGATTAAAGTCTTTTTTGTCTTGGATTCAATTCATTACTAATTCTTATAAAAACATAGATACATGCTGAACTAATGATATCATGTAAATTGCATGCATCAAACAAGAGGGTGAAGTACATGTACCTTATACCTATTGTAAGATTTATGATAAAATTCTATAATTGTTGAAATAACAAAAGCGCATGTCTAATCATTTTTGCCCCCTCTCTTAAGTTAACTGGGAAATGCAGCCCTCTGATAGTACACTGTACGTGTATGTTGAATTGAAGGACAGGATCAGAGAAACAAATTTGCAAATGTTTCCAAGAAAAATCATGCCAATTATCCTTGAGGAAGTTATCTGCATTCTCACATCACTGTAATTCTGCTCCATAAATCCAGGCGAGACCAGTGGAGCTACATGTATACTGCCCTACTTTGACAAAAGGAAGCAAGAAAGAAACTTGTCAAATAATAAGGAGAAACCCCCCTAAAACAGAAGACATTTGAACGATTGAGTTTGTTGAGTATTTCAATAGGAACTCCTATCCATCTATTGCAGTACTTAAGTGCCCAAAATGTAAGGAAAAGTATCTCCTGTATTTATTTAGATAACTCTGAAAAATGTGCGATTTGTTACTTGCTTCCTTTTGACAGAGCAGGGCAGTATATGTTCATGTAGGGTCATGTTTATGCATGGTGTTGTACATGAACAATGGACAGTCTGTGCAGTAAGACATTGCCCACCAATGGAGTTTGTTCATGTAGGTTAATACTGAGGACTTCCTGCTGGTCAATGTGATTTGCAAACATGAATAACTCCCTAATAAAAATAGTCTGATTTGTGTTCAAGCTATTATAAACTCTATATGACTGGTATCTTTACTTCTATTGAATTGTTGATAACTAACATATTACTTTTTACAAATAAATTTTAGGCATACACCCAGTAGTAAGGATAGCGTGCTCCATCATTCATTTTTCATAAATTTACAGGATGGAGCACGCTATCTATACTACTGGGTATATGCCTAAAATTTCTTTGTAAATTGAAATTACCCCAGAAAGTCCTTTCACTAAAATCTGACATAGTACTGTTTGGATTTGTATAGAAATGTCCCAACATCCTAGCAGCCAGGGTAATAATATGACACAGTTTGTTCTTTTTTTTTAAAATCCTTTTATTCAAATATATAAATATATAGAACACAAGGTAACACAAAGTTCTTAGTTCAGTCAAGATAACTGTTCCTAACTGTGTGCTGTGTGCTGTGTGGATATTAGTTCTATCATGATCCATTGTAAGGCTTGGCCAGTTCCTGTCTTTGTTCAAGATGATGGAATCACCTCAAAAAAGGGGCTCAATACCTTGCTTTAGAGGACTTACTTCCTAATTGATTAACCAGGCTTGGGATAAGGGGGATTAGTGCCAAACAGATGGGGGATTAAGATGATCCTGTATGGGGATTATCTCCCAACCCAAAGCCATGCCATTCACCTCTAAAAAGGTGCTCAATGCCAATGGCTTTCGACTTTGATGTAATGCTAGTCTTATCATTAGACCCTGGTTTCAGGTGATTTTCATTGTCTTAAGTATTGATCTATTCATGTCATTTCATGACCATTGGCACTCAGATGTCTAATAAGCTAACGAGATTTTCAAGGTCTAGTAATAAAAATGTTAATTAGTAATATCTTAGAGGAAAGAAAGTGAGCCCAAACTAGCATAGTTTAAACTTTTAAGGTGTATGTACTGTAGTAATGCGTAGATACGTTTTAGCACCTCATTTGCTGGCACAACCACCTACAAAATACAGGCAAAGTGCATAAAAACATACAGTACAGAAACCCAAATGTATTAGCAGCTCCATTGACAGATAAAAGTAGCACAATACAATAGGCCCGTTCACACACAAGGGAAAAAGTGCGATTTAAAAATCGATTTTGTAATCGCGATCAAAATTTCAAAAAAATTTCCAGTGTGGACAGAAAAATCGCACTAATTACCGCGATCCTAATCGCGATCCAACTCGCACTATTAGTGCGATTTTTCAGAAAAATCGCGATTACTTTGCCAAGCGTCTCTTTGAATCGCGCGCGCGCGAAACTCTATTGGGACAGCGGGGTCAGTCTTCGGTCATGCAAGTTTCGCGCACGCACAATTTGGCCACTGATCCTTCTTTCCTTGCTGGGAAGTGCGATTTTTCCCTGTGTATGAACGGTCGAAAAAAAAAATCGAAATTTGGATCGCGATTGTAATTTCGATTTTCGGTGTGTGTGAACGGGCCTACTATCATGCTACAACATGAACTGAAAGCTTCAGAAAAAGATGTCCATGACACTTTGTTTATGGACACTCTATTTTAGGGGCTTGCATGGCCAAGACTAGGGGAGAAAGTGCAGTGTTTAAGTGCAGCCATAAACAACACAGAAAAAGCATGTGAGAAGATAAGACTGGGGCATGTAACACTCCCTTATGGGAAGAGGATTAGCTTTTATCTCCCCTTTCATCTTAATCTGAAAGGGATTACCATGCACATAAACTGTCAAGCCTTAACCCATTCTACATGGGCTGCATGTGTTTGCTGTACTGTGTGGATAGGGGTAGTGATAGTGTGGCATTCAATGGGTCTTGGTTGGAGTGATGTATGGTGAGGTACCATGTACTGGGGTTCAGGCTGGGCCTTATACTTTCTAGGTCTGTGGTTTGGGTAGAGCACTCAGGACAAACAATGTGACAGATGCTCTTCTAAGAAAGGTAATAAAAGCTGAGTGATCAGCAGAAGTTTGGTAGTTTCACATCAAGGAGAGGAGTGTAAGTAGGTTGATGAAGGAGAAGGAGAAGAAGAAGGAGAACAAGAAAGAGGAGAAGGAGAGAGAGGAGAAGAAGAAGGAGAGAGAGGAGAAGAAGGAGAGAGAGGAGAAGGAGGAGGAAAACGAGAAAGACAGACAAGCCATATAAAGACATGGGGAAGAACGAAAGGATATTTGAGAGAAATTTTGGGAAGATGAGGAGGTGTAACAAAGAGGGGGAAACAGATGGAAAAGATACAAAGAACAAGAAGAAGAGGATAAGAAACAGGAGAAGGAAGGAGAAATACAAGACTGGAGTTTTGAAGAAAGGAAGGTCCTACATGGACTCCATGCGATATATAGCATGAGGACACAATGGGAACCCACTCCTCAGCTGATTCTGCGACCCTCCAGTAGCAACTGTTACCAAAGTAGGCTATGATGTAGGTAAAAGAGGTTCCTCTTGTTCCTCTTTATTAACTCTAGACTTGTTTGGCCGACTTACTGCACCACAAAGACCAAATTAACAGGGGCAATCTTCAGATACTTCCAGACCTCCACCCATCAATACAAGAGGACTTGGGACTTGATGGGTGCAGAGAGCACTGGAGGGGGGCAAGATCTGGTTTTAGGGGGAAAGAATGGGGTGCACAATTGGCCCTTTCACCCAGGACTGGGGTGAGTGAGTACCTAGAGGCACGAAGGACAATCTTGAAGAGGTCTGTGGCTTCAGAAGTACTAAAGGAAGAAGATAACAAGGAAACAACTGCATGTGCAGCTTGAGAGATAATGCCCATAAAAGAAGTGCTGTCTGTCCATCAATTAACAACATGACACAAATAACACATTTGTATGGACCAACATGTATCAAGCACATGCCTAATTTTAGTTCATTGCTGTTAAAAGGTGTGAATGCATGATGCAATACATTATGATAATGCACAGTAATATGTTTACTATTGGTACAACCGCACATGTCTAAAATAATTGTCATCTTGTTTAGTTTAGGATTGAACAGTTTTGAGAGAAGTTAGTGTTGATTCAAATGTTCTCATTTGAATGTCACGTAATATACAAGTACTTTTATTGCTTATGTGTTAAAGTGTTGTTTATATTTTCTTTTTTATCAAAAGAATATTACAATTTTGTTACTGTGAGAAGGAGCAAAGTACAGTGTACTTAAATCAGGAGTGTTGGTTATCAAACCACACTTCTACACAACAATTTTGCTATTGTGTATTGCTAACAATATCATTTAATCACATGATTAAATTTGTTTTAATGAACCTACCAAATGACAGATTAATACTTTCTACAGAAAAGCTGGAAAACAAAAATATCAACCTACAAATTATCTCAAAAATACATTAAAGGAAGTTAGGTGCAATAAGATAACATGCCTGCAGGGCAACATTAAAAATGTTGTGAAAGATATTTCTGAAACATGCTGGGCACTATATCAGTTTACAAGGGCACTTTGCTATACATATCATGTGCTCTTTTATGCATTGCCAGAGGCTAAATCTCCCTGCCACTTTCTGATGTTCTCCACTGAAGGAAGTGTGTAAATAATAAGTTGTGTAAACAATAAAGAAAATACTGTTAAATAACTTAGTAAAAACTTACTTTTAGTGGAAGAAAATCGACCTCTGAATTTAATGTATTCTTTGATGCCTGAATGAATAGTCACGTACAGAAAGACCTTTGTATGGACAATTTTTTGAACATATTCTAATCTTGTCAGTTTTTAGATATATTGTGAAATGTCTGAAAAGAGATATATACTACCTTTAACTGCTATGCAATTCAGAAAATATATTATACATTAGACAAGCCTGCCATCTTCTGTGATTTCCTTTTCGTCGGAAACAAAATATACGACTTAATAAACGTCCCGGTAGCGTAGATAGATGACCGGAATGATAAATCAATTTCGGAAAAGCAGGTCTCCCGAAAAACAAGAGGGAATTCTCCCAAGCAAATCAGAAATCTGTTAGGAATGCGAGATTGGGGAGAGATAATATATCAAGAGCTATGGCCAGGATGGTGTATGATATACTGTAATGTTTGAATATTGTTGCCATTTCATTTCTTCTCCCACAGTGTTTCTACATATATATCTCTCTTACTCTTTCTCACTAATTAATTATCTCTCATTTTGTATTTCTTCTTTCCCCCTATCAAACCCTCTCCCTTCCACTCTCAACTTGCTGTCTTCACCAATGTTGCATCTATCTTTCATACTTTTAAGTCTCAGCAGTAGTTCTGGTGATACAAGAGATTTTAAAATGATATAATCTGCTCATATGATCATATATATATGATATGTCAATGGTCAATTGTCGATAATGTCAATTGTAAGGGGTTTCCGGTAAGAATTTGGCTAACGCCTGTATGTAGCTTCATCTACAGCTAGAAATGCACCTTGCGTATATTCATTGAGGTGAAAAACCCTGAAAAGTTTGTTCCAGAGATCTCATTTGAAGAGTATAACACAGCTTAAGTGGAGGTAAATAACTACAATTATTTCTAACTGACAGTTAGTTATTCAACTTAGCGTGTTGTGGGAATTTAGTCCCATGCACATATGCGCAAATTAATATTTAAAAAAAGGTGGACCATGTCTAACACAATTTAAATGAACAGATCTTTCTATTCAACGCATAATGTACCAGTTGGTGTTTTTTACACAAATAATTAACATAAATTCCATAGATCAGCAGTTTGTTAATTATGTTTGGCAGTTGGCATATATGTTGGTTGAACTCTCTCATTATCATGAAGACGTGAAATAAGCAAATGGGGTTTTCCAAGGCCTGGTAATGTAAGGCTTACGTCTCTCATTACCATTGGCATGAAGATGTTTAGTACACCAATGTGGTTTGCAAGGCCTGGTAATATAAGGGTTAACTCTCTCATTACCTTTGGCCTAAAGATGTGTAGTAAGCCAATGGGGTTTTCCAAGAGCTGGTAATGTGAGGATTAAGTGGCAAATAATTCCATCCAATCCTCTGCTGTCTTTATTCATAAGAGTACAGTCAATAACACTCATGACACCAGCACACCACTGCAGATCACATATATTCATCAACTTCATTATACAGGCAATATCAATATCATTTACATACATATATCTTCCCTAGATCTCATGTCACACACACTGAGATCCTACATGTACAGACAATCTGCAGTCCACTGTACAGCATCTCTAGCTGGAGGCACCGTCAAGTCATCAACAACAGAGGCTGCGTGAATGCAGAAGTAATATAAGGCACACACGACCAGAATAAGAATTATGCTCCTGTTTTGGTAATCACATTTCGGCATGCCAAATTAGTTAGAGGCTTCTCTCCGAAAACCGCCGCCAACTACGCGCCAGGCGGAGAACGTATCTCAGCCCCCCTTGCTCCCCCCCTCCTCCCTCTACCCCATTTCTCCCAACGGCACACTTTCAACAGTATATCGGTCCCCACAATTGGAAAACAATTTTTCTCTCTCGCGTGATCTCCGCAACATTCGGTAACACGTTCATCCTTGACCTCGAATCATAAAATTAACAGACTTTCCTCAGGAGAACTGATATACATGCTGCAATTTCTTATCAATGCAAATCTAACTTTGGGGAATGAGCGTAATGACAAATTGTGTCAATCAGAGCATACTCAAACTGGACTTGCTTTCTCTGATCACCTTCCAATCACAAAAGACTGGTACGCAAATTACCATATTATGGTAATACGAATACATAATGAGTAATTCAGCAAACAGCGGTTTGAAAGGCCAGAGGGCATACATTTAATTCCTCCCTTTTAGACAGTGGTAAATGTCATCTAGACTACCTTTGTGTATTAAACTACCAAAAAATATCTGAAGAATTTAAACAGAGAAATCCATGTCACAATTTATCCCCAACTAGGGAATACATGTCAACTGTGGTAAGAATTGCGAAAGAAAACTCCGATTAGAGAAATGTTAATGTGCAACTCCTATACCACTATGTGAACTTTCAGAATTACTCACTTCTGTAATTCCAACAAAAAATAATTTTGAAGGTGAACAAAAAATTATGTCAGGAGTTGCATAAGGGCCTAAAAGCCTTTCTCATTAGAGTAATTTAGCCACTAATAGTTAGTATACCTTTGCATTATATGTGGTATGTGCAAGCAAAAGATGACCTTTCTTTGTGTAATGCCACATTGCACTACACTGTAACATTCGTAGTATATGATAGGCTTAATTAGTGTATTGCATTATCAACATTGCTCATAATGCCTTGTATGAGAGACTTGGGGACTACCAATGACTACCCAAAGTGAGTAGACATTCAAACTTAAAGTATGCTTGGATATGAAAAATAATCAATATGTCCTCTTTTTCTTATGTATTGCATTGTCAATATGAGTTTGATATTGCAATGAAACAAATTTTTATTTGCAAATTTATGATTTTCCTTCAAATACTCAACAGTATATGACTGACTGTAAGGAAACCTTTTCTCTTAAGTATTCAAATTTTTAAGAAAGAAAACAAACTATAAATCTTATAATTTCTTTTCAGCTCCCATACCATATACCAGTGCATAAAGGTATCATCTTTTTTTAAGTTAGTTAAATCTGGAGAACTGAGAAACATGTATGATATGATATGTCAGCACAGAAAATGCTACTTACCAACTAACTGGGCGATAATAATCCATTGTAGGGCACTGCTAAATGATATTCCAAACGCCATGGTTTAAAAATTCCACACATCTATGCAAATTTATGTGAGACAGTCGATTCCTCCGAGTACATGAAATGATGTAGCAGGAGGTCGTGGTGACACACCATATGTATCCAACATCCAGTTTGGCTCCACAGTTTAATTACTGCTTGGACAAAGCAAATATATTCCAGTCGCAAAAGAAGAGGGATCAAAGTTTAAAGAGAAGAAAATCTGCTGAAACACAGCAGTTATGTAGAAGACAAAATACCAGCTTGGCAGAAGGTATCATGTGCGAGTTTCAATTCCCAAAGGAGAAACAGAGTTTCTTCTGCTATTCCTTGATGTGATTACCACGCAGTCTGTTCAACAAGAAAGGCTTTGTTTTTAGAGCTGGTAGCAGCATTCCAGGGAGAAAGTCTTACAGGAACCTTTACTTAGCTCCATCTATCTAATCCATGCAGTCCTTCATCTAGGGTGACTGATACCGGTGTTGACTCTCATCTAGAGCCAAAGCAGCTAGAGTAACACACAATACAAGATGAAATGTCTCCTTTATGGTCTCTTCAAGGAAAGTTTCATTCCTTCTTGGTCAAATCCTGTTTCAGGACGAGATGGAAAGAGGGGTGGTGATTAGGGAGATAGATGGAAGGATGGATAGATGGAGAGGGAGAGGGAAGAGTTTATGAGGGAGTTAGCTCCAAGCAGACACCCTGATCTGCAGCCTGGTGTCAGGGAGTCTAGCTAGCTCCGTCTCGGTGGTCCTTGGGTTCATTCAAACCTCTCTCTCTCCCTCTCTCTGTCGTTGTCGCAACCTGCCTGGCGATCGCCCTGGCTGGCCGGCTAGCTGGCTGGCTGGGTAGTTACTGCCCCAGTCACTAGGGGGGAGACCTACACACAGAGACCGCTAGCTACCACGCAGCAGCGAGCAGGGAGATAGATATCTGGTCAATGTCAGGGCCTGACAGGGAGTGATAAAACCCAGAAAGAAGGTACTTAGGAACTGGCTCCAACAGACATCAAAGTGAGATTGGGTGATGATGATGATGCCGTCCGATGTTTCCTGGTTTGATGAAACAATTGACCAATATTGGCTTAGATTCTTTCTCTCTATATTTAGTTGTGCTTATTCAACCAAATATTGCTATCACCTCAAATCTCAGTCAAATTCAATAAACATTAAAGCTGTTAAATGCCAAATCTTGTTTCCTTCTAAATCTTCAGTTGAAATCAATCAAATATTAACATCCTAATGTTGCATTGAAGATGGATGAAATCAAAGTTATCTCCTAGTTTCTAACTTCATTGGTGCTTCCTTTTTCTTCCATAGCTTCAAACGATTTCAAGAAAAGAAGATATCTTGACAGGGTGGCAGGTGACTGTCAATGAGATGCGGAACTCTCAAATAAACAAATCTGAAGTTTAAATTAGATTTGCATTCAACGCTTGATGCTCACGAACTGTTCCTCTTCATCAAATTACTCTCCAGTATAGATGACAATTATTCAATTCCTCTCCTCTTGTCAAAATTCTGTGATTTTTCCTCAAGAACAAGCAGACAAATCTTTGCAGATGAGCGTCAACCAAAAATTCTGCTTCAAAATCCCAGTAAAGTGTCCACACGGGCTTATTTAAATCCAGGTGTTTTTCAGCGGAACGCTAGCAGGCCTGTCCCCCAGAACTCCAGGCAGGGAGAAACCCACCACACCGTACACTTTCCTGGTGCTGAGCGACTGCAGCCAGCGCATTGATGCCAGTGCCCACAGTGTACACCACACGAATGCTCACTTCTTCCAGTCCACTTTTTTTCTACCACACAATTCTTGGCTTTGCAGAGCGAACACACACACACACACAATGCATTTACATGCTGGACTACATAGCCAATTACATCGCACGCACATACATTATAGCAGGGACCCGCTATACACAAACACACACAATGTGGACACACAGGGATTAACTCCATTGGCTTAGCACACAACACAGTCACACTCTCACACAACACAGCTAGTCTCAAACTGCAGTCCTACAGCATACCAGCATGATCTATCTTCCACAAACATATGATTCTCGGATCTGGGTATTACAAATCAACTAATGTACGCATATTTATAGATGATATATACATCTTTTTGCTTTTTATGATTGAAATAATCAAGTTTAGACAACTTCTTTCAATATTTGAAAATTTACTACTAGTTTGTGCCTGAGTACACAGACTATACACTTTTCACCACCTTCATTCTGACTGGCAGAAAAAGTATTGAGTGCTGCATATTCATGAGGGGCTATACCCATTGATGCAAGGGGGTGCCCAGTTCAAGAATCTCCCTGAGGGACAGTTTTACCTGGAAAATCAACTCAATGCTCGCACACACTCCAGTGAAATCACTGGTTCTGCGAAACCTCAAAATGTTCTGGCACTTTACAAATCTCTTCAAGGACCATCTTCAATACCTGAATAAGAATAATATATTATCCAGATGATATTTTAAGCAGAATAGCTCATGAAACTTTACTTACTATCATTGTTTGATCATCGTGCAGGTTTCACACCTTCATATCTACTGGGAGGTAGAGGTTTTTTTATACAACTTTTCAAGGTACTTTTGGCTATCCAGGCAAAGGAGCGTGTTTACAAACTAGCAAATGGAAGAGAGGTTCCAAGCCTTCTATCTCCCCTCATTATCCATTTCTAATCATCTATTTCTTCATGAGTCTGTTGTGCTGTTTTGCACCAATACACACATGACACCTATTCTATCTATCTATCTATCTATCTAACGGCTGCAGCCGTGATGCTGTTCACCATGTAGCGCCAAGTGTCCCTGTTTGTCATTAAATTGGGGATGTCAGATGAGTAGCATTGGAGAAAAGACAGTGTGTCCCCTCTGCAGGTGAAAACACATTTTTGTGTAACAACCACAGAAAATGGAAGAACATACTCTATCAGAACTGCCCTCCCAATAATATAACTAAAAAATGACTTTAAGCGAAATTATGGCTTGGGCGGGTCATCTGTATGGTGTGTGTGTTTGAAAAATAAACAAGGGATAGTTTTTCATTTTCGCTGAAAATATCTGTAAATCTATGACTGTGAGATTTCATACACATCATTGTTAGGGTATATTGCTGATTCGTGCCGAGTCTTATGACTTTTGCAAATGGGACACCCTGTCTTTAAGATGTAACAACTTACACTTTACATTCCATTACAACAAGCTGTAAATCTATATTTAGTTGGGCAATTTTCCACCAAAAAAATTAACCTGATGATTATGAACATTCAATGAAATCAAAATATGCTTGAACCACCTAACTGAATGAGTAATGGTATAGTCCAACGTATTTGTTTTAGCCACGTTAGACGACATATATTAACCCACTGCAAAACGTAAACACACACGGCGGAATCTCTCCATCTCTTCTGGCATTCCTTCTCAATTGTTAAAAACAGGAAATAGAGTGACAACAAATTTAGATGTTACAAATAAGGGATGCACCCTCCCATTTTCACATTACATTATTCTTGATATTTCCCATAAATATTGGCTCCTAACCAAATTTGTTTGACAGAAAATGCATTGACCTCTCCATGATAATGCAGAAGCACAAACGCTGACAAAAGCCCCTGTGTCCCGATCACTTAGCCTTTAATCTTATTACCCTGGCTGCTATCTTTTGCCTATTTCACTCTAAGAAGACAAAACGTCTCCCTCTATTCGCGATGGAAGCTCTGGGCTGAGGGAGAAACGCACAATAGTCCTGACATCAGAATTACAAGTTGGTTGATAGAATAGAATGACTGAGATAACTACTAAATGTCAAAACCCTCCAGCATTAAAAGCTGCACAGCGGAAAAATAAACTGCGAAAGACGATGGCATTCGGAGAACATAATACATCTCTCTAATTGCAAATCGTCTGTTTGAAAGGGTTCGGAACGGCGATGTGGGCTACAAGAATTGGCACTCATTATCATATTCAGCAATGTGGATTGCAACCACTTGCCTTACGGGCCTAATTCCGTTTTATGGGCATAGTTTTGTTGTCACAAAAATTAATTTTTCTTGGCAGTGCCCGTCTGCGGGTGGAGGAAATTCTGCGGCAGATGCAGACCAAAACGGGCCGGAGTCATTTAGGAAGATGGACTGGAGATGGGATAGGACGAGAGATCAAGAAGATGAGAAGATCTTTGTTTAATTTGTTCGTTCTGAGGTCGTCCGAGGGGTAACGGAAGCAAGGGAACGTTGGGAAAATAAAAAATGGCGTAGAGTGGATAAAGATATGTATGGTAGTGTGCTAGGGTGCCATGCAAAGGGAAAGCTTGTTATGAATTCATGTGAGGGCCCATTCATGGGAGGAGAGTGGAAAAATGGAAATGGGAGCCATCACACTTAGATTGAACTCCACGAAAGTAATTCTCATTTGGATGGCAGTCTGTTAGTCTGCTCCAGAAGAAAAAAAAGTACTTGCCAACCACACATATCACAGTGAAGAAAAACACTTTACATACTGTCTTTTACATACTGTGAGACTACAAGTTCTATATTATGATTGAAGATAATTCAATGCAACCATTTCAAAGCTGATAGCCTGAGCAGTTAAATCGCTGCCTGCAAAGCAGTAGATTGCAGGTTCCAATCCTTCCGGTTCCAAGATTTGTTTCTGACTTGTTATTCATTCATTTACAGGATGGAGCATGCTATCCTTACTACAACTGAGTGTATGCCAAAAAATTATTTTTTAAAATGTCAGAGCTGTTAATTACAATTCTAAACAATTCAAACCTTTCTTGCTGGAACAACCAATTATTTGCTTTCTGATGACCATTTTTACCCCCCTTTTTTATCTTGATCCTCAAGACAGTTCTTTCATAGAAGATGTGAGAGATGAAAATATTGCTTTTGTTGGTGACCACTTGCAAATCCATTGAACAATGACCACATGGTCCCATTTGAGAATTAATTCATCACTTAACTAAAAAAATTCCAAAACATCCATTCGAGAAATATACAGTTCAAACATGTCTACCAGGACCACTGTCTGTCAATACCATTCAAGTTGAATCCTATCAGAGCAGAGCAAAAAATATGACCTGTTTATGAAGATTGTTTTTCTGTTTTCCTTGGGTCATTGTCATAGACATGTTTTATTGTATAATTCTCAACAAACGTTATTTCTGATAACGACAAAAGAGAGGGCAAATGTGTAGCTTTGGAATACCACCAAAACAAATAGCATGATAACAATGATGTTTATATTCATTCAATGTCTTGTGGCAAAATCCTCTTTCAGCAAAAGAAAGACCTGGGAACGTCAAAATGAAACCCTAAATTCCTACACTTGATCCATCTATGTACTCAGGCTATGCGATGCTTCTCGGGGTATCGCCACGGTGACATAAAGTGGGGCAGATTAAACCATCCCAATTGAAACCGCCTGGGGAGATAGATGAGAAATAGACATTATTTGGCTGTCATATTTACAATTTTGATCATTTATCACATTTTTTTCTCCTCCGTTCATTTGAAGCAGGTGGAACTGGGGCTGTATCGTTAGACGCGGCGGACAGAATGTGCACAAAACATGACAATCATTTCTCACTCTGCATCACTTTTGATAATTTTATCAAGATTAAATTGCACTTTTTGTCATCGGTAGCTTGTCTTATCGGCAGTTTGTGCACTTTTCAAATTGATGGCTTACAATGTAACCCAAAATAGAGATGGGTGACATCAGTATTAAACCTATGGGCATCTGAAGAACATAATAGGCTTCAGTCTAGAAAGTTGGTTTACCCAGACAACATGCTATGGCTGGAAGCGGGATAGACCTTACACAACAGGGGACTTTTTTCAGCATTGAGCATTCAATGAAAATAGAAGATAGAAGAGCTGTACATAGTTAATAATTCCAGATTCCCAGGGACAAATGTACAGGTGTCATCTCACAATAAACACATAATCAATTTGGCAGAGTGGAAGTCCATTTGTCCTATTGAAAGTCCTGAAAAACAGCTCAGAATTGTTGTTTTTTTATGAATATTGTAAGGAGTTAGTCTTTGTAAGTGATTATTCCTGTGTGGTTCTAGTGGTTGTTTTGGAGATGTTTCCTCATAACCCTGCAGCCTGAAGGACAGCCATCAGCTTAAACTAGTACCAGACATGTGCACATGTGAACAGTAAACTCTAGTGCATTAGTATACAGTAGTGCACAAGTGCAACTACCTAAGCAGGTATTCTGCGCAGTGGAAATATTATAATTTCTATTGTTGTTCCATCAAAGGCCAAAAAACATGGATAAAACAGGAATGAAAAGAAGGGGAGGAATGACAGAACCAGGGAAAACAGGTCATTTTTTTTTTGCTTTTCTTGAATTCTCCTTTTTTTTGTAGCTGGTAGCAAATGAGTGTTGCCCGCAGCGGTTCAATTTGTAGCTAGTTTTGTTCTCCGCTTTCATCCGAACCTGCGTCAACATGGCGCGACAATGGCTACTGCACAGCCTCCATTCACAGGCGCAATTCATCCGAACGTCCCTCTCTAACTCACAAAGTTTAATTCTACTTCCCTCCACTGTACTCCTCTCTCCCTCTCTTTTCCCCCTCTCTCTTTCTCTCTCTCTCTTTCTCTCTCTCCAAAGCAGCGCACAAACACATCTCCTATCATCTCTATGGTAATCAAACCCCCCTCTTCTCTCCTCTCTCCAACCCTCCTCTCATTTCTTTTCATTCCTCTCGGCCATTTTCCCAATCGCCTGTTATTTCAATGGCTTTACGCCTCTCTATTCTGGAGCATTCCCACTCAAACACATACTCCGCCTCCCCCTTACCCAGAGCCCTCCTCCCTTTCTTCCTTTTTCTCATGTCTTTTAACATTCTTTCTCCTCCTCAAAAGTGCAAACAAACCTGAGGGCCTTGCCTGCGCCCTCCGCTGGCTGCAGTGTCTCTTCAATTCAGAGAGAATGTGATTATTGATTTGGCTAAGAAACTAGTCAGGCATGAGCCCATGCCATCTTATTGACTGAGAATGAAAACAAATGGGTTTCACTCACTTGTTTCTCTATCTTGCCAAGTGATGAGTTAGGTAAACTGTGGAAAGACTCTCAACAAGTTCATACAAACTATTTTAAGCAGTTTCTATGGAAACGGCATCATCTGTAAAGGAGCATCATGGGAGATGATGTATTCAATGGAATGTGAGGTAGAAACCAGGCAGTTTACCCATGAATCTCACACTCATTGAGAACCGATCAAGAACCGTTCTCTAGATATTTCTGGGTCGAGAATCTCTCTCATTTGTATGAAGAATTCTACTCACAAGTTATATAATGGCAGGGCTTACAGATAGTTTTCACTACCTCTTTCACTCTCTCTCTTTCCCTCTGCTTCCCCCGCCCCCCCCCCCCCATTCTATTTCTGTCCGAGACAATCAGAAATGCGATGATAGGGTGAAATATTAGGCCACCATCTTAAGACACCAATAGCGACAAGTGACTTTTCCTCCAGCATCAAATCCTTCGATCATCCCCAATATTTAAGTCCGTGAAGACAGGGTGTCTTATCCCCCTTCTACCTTCCAGGACACAGCTGGATAAAGTTTCCACGTACTGGGACTAAAGCTTTATCTGATCCAACATGTTGAGCGAGTGTAATAGTCTTGTTGCTACGTCACACTCCTATATATATATAGTCCTCCGAAAGCAATACAGGACAAACAGGAATATGATAAAAGCATTCTATTTTCTCCAAGTTGGACATATGGAAAGATAATTGTGTAAACTATGCAAACAAACCATGTAAAGAAATCCTATAATATCTATAGGAGCATGTCATCCTTGTTATACTAGTATAGCAGTACATAGACAATGGTGCGTCACTTTACCATGTCTGAAATAAAATAATGAAAAACCCTGATTAAAGACTAGACTAAACCTGGCAAGCTAAATCTCTGGTTCTTTGTCAGAAATGAGTTTCTGAGCTGGGCTTGAAACCAGTGCTGAAAGCTGGTAATTTCCCCTCTCATTTTTGTCATTTTCCCCAGGAAAAGAATGTCTCAATGATTTAAATTGAGGAGGAAGTGTCAGATTAACACAGGATTAGAGATTTGAGCTAATTATTGTAAACGAGTGTTCCGGGTAAAAGCACAATCCAGACGACAAAGCTGTATTTAAAAAAATGTAGACAGATTTAGTGGTAGACAGGACATACAGGTGAGTTTCCAAAGGTGTTGTACAAAAAACAAGATAAATCTTTTCATAATTCTTGAGTTTATTACAGATTTAACTTGTAACATGCTTAAAGACAGGCAGACTAGAAAGAGGGAGGGAAAAAATGAGAGAAAGAGACCAAGAGAGGGAGGGTGGAGACAGGAAAAGATGAACAGGGGTGATGAAGGATGGAAACAAGGAAAAGAGAGGGAGATGGGAAAGGTAAGGGGGATATCAAGAGGGGGGGGGGGGGGGGGGAGAACAAGAGGGTGATGAGAGAAAGAGACCAAGAGAGGGAGAGGTGAGATAGGAAAAGAAGAACACGGGTGAGGAAGGAAGGAAACGAGGAAGAGAGAGAGAGAGAGGGAGGGGGAAAGAGAAAGAGAGGGAGATGAGAGGGAGATGAGAGAGAGAGAGAGAGAGAGAGAGAGAGAGAGAGAGAGAGAGAGAGAGAGATAGGGGGAGAGAGAAAGAGAGGGGGAAGGGGGGGGGGGAAGAGAAAGAGATAGGAGTAGCAAAGATAGCAGAATCAAAGTGGAGGGGGAGACAGACAGAAGGAGGGAGGGCTTGTAGACGTCTGTTAGGCAGGTGGGAGAGACAAGATTTCCCAGGATTCTCAGAGATTTGATGAAAAGATAACACAAGGAGGGAGAAAGATTAAAGCTTTGTAGATAAAACATGCTGATCAAAGCCCAGAATCTGCTCCACATACCACCACTGTACAGGTAGATTAATTCTGATAAGAAAGAAAAGCGTGAGAAAAATACAGCTACTTTCTCTTTCTGCTCAGGTTTATAGGTACCGGTAGTATATTTTGAAATGTCAGCAAAATCTGACTTCTTTTCCATTTGCAAATAATAATGATCATTACCACAAATATGTATGAAAATTTAAGAAAACTATAAATTCACAAACTGGATTTCTTTGTTCTTTCATGTGGTTCATTTTATGTTTGACAGATTTCAATGAATTTGTCTGGAAAAGGAGTGCAAAACTGTTTATATGAATCATTCCTTATATGTGAATTAGGTACCAGAGATTAACTTTCAGTAGTGGTCATATAAATATATAAAAAAGCAACTTTCAGTTACATGTGGTGGGTACAAGCTAGTGTGCAGATGTAGATTCAATCAAGTCACATGTGTCTGATATATAAGGCTAGAGCTTCACTCGCTAGTCAGAAGGCCAGTACAGACATACAGATAGTAGTCTTTATGGTTCAGACTCTGTTACGTGGGCATTGTGCCTGCAAACTGGGTATGATGGGAAAGCATACCATTGCAGCCTTACTGCCCAGTAATCTGCTTGAGATACCTGGCTTCAGCATCGATACCAATGGGTTTCAACAGCTACATTACATTCCGACTCTACCATAAATAACCTCCCTCCAGACCTCCTCCCCCAATTTTATTTCCTTCAAATATCCCCTCATCTGGTTTACAGGCATGAGCACTTGAAAATCAGAGCCCGTGTCTGAATGCTACGACTAAGCATGGTCATAGAAAACACAACAAGTCCATGAGAGACAGTCCAGGCCAAGTCTACTCTTACTAGACACATGTTTTACAGGAGTGTTACATAACAGGTTAGTACATGCACAACTTCCCTCATTCTCATTCTCATATTCTAAAAATAGGCTAATCAATGCACAAGTCCAATGTTTTATTTTGTTCAAACCTAAACAGTTGTATCACTCCCCCTTGTCTTACAAAAGAACTGAATGGAAGTATACAAATATTCTATTTCTAAAGTTTGAAACACATTAACAAGAGGAATAAATTGGTGATCAGCCTGGCAGGAGGCTAAGCAGCGAGAGACGCCTGGCTCTCATCAGAATGCTTACCTGCACATTCCAGATCGCATCTCTCACTTATTTAAAGAAAAGCAGACGCTGAGCCCAAGAATTAATTAGAATTTAACCCCCTACCTCCCAAACAACCCACCCCCTTTCTCAAAATCCACTCAACCCAGCTCCCAAGCAAAACTCATTTTGGTTGTTCCATAACCTATGCAAGCAGGGAGGGACAGGCAGATTGTTCTCATCCGTCCTGACTGCTATAGCAACGCTGAATAGTGTGGGGTGCTGGGACTTCCTCAAGGAACGAGCTGTACAAGGGGATTGTGGGTAATATGGTGGAAAATTACATTTTCACTTGGCTTCCCACAGCAAGTTTAGTTGTTACTTTTCTTCTGTGTATCATCTTGTTTCAAAGGTGTAAAGATTTATCACTCAAGCTGTTCACTATATTGTTCCCTTGCTGTTTAACATTTACATTATCAGGCTTTGAAATTCCCATTGGCTTACTACACATCTGCATGTCAATGGTAATGAGAAAGTTAACCGTTATATTACCATGCCTTGATAAAATCCAGTGGCTTAGTGCACACCTTCATGCTAATGGTAATGAGAGAGCTAACCATTACATTACCAGGCCTTGGAAACATCAATTGGTTTACTACAAATCTTCATGGTAATGGTAATGAGAGAGTAAAAGTGTATGGGATGGTAGTAGGATGGAATTTTCACTTTCTTCCAAATTGCTGGAATGTGTCTAGCCAGAGTATGACACTCTGTGACCATTTCTTGCATTTATTAACAATGCTCTAAATAATCCCTTCATTACAGCTACCACACTAACCTGTACATTGATCATCCATCATGTGTAGGTAGAAGGAACAACAGTTGAAGTCACAGAGTTACCATGGAGATAAGATAAGATAAAAAATAAACAAAAGTTATGAGAACATGTCATTATCCTCAAGTTTGTTCCTGTCAATGCATTGTACAAATCAAATACATCATATTACATGAAATGTGCAACTGTACATTGAATGATTTATTTCTATTGGATTTGCGATGAAAACGTAACTTCTAATCCAGTTTGTTGTTGATTTGGAGTCAAAGTGTTTCCATCTATTAATTCTATCACTTACAAATTGTACTTTTATTTTTTTTATTTACTAATGTGCTCTCTCAACTTATTCACCTCGCACTCATTCCCTCATCATCACAACGTTGCTAAGCGAGTGCTTGTCAGCTTGTGTTTCTATGGCCTGTTTTATGTTCTCTTCTCTCTCACTCTCTCTCTCGCTCTCTTTCTTTCTCTCCCTCCCCCTCCATCTCTCTCTCTTTCTCTCTCTTTCTCTCCCTCCCCTCCATCTCTCTCTCTCTCTCTCTCTCTCTCTCTCTCTCTCTCTCTCTCTCTCTCTCTCTCCCTCTCTTTCTCCTCTTGCCATGTCCCCTCTCCACATCCATCTGTCCGTCTCCCTTTTCTCCCCCATTTGAATCCAATTCAGCGTTCCGTGTGGGGCAACCCGAGATTAAAACGATATATCTGGGGGCTATAGCGGAGGGTCGGCAAGGCTCAAAAGGAGGTGATTGCCGAATTTGTATTATTAATCATCCCACCGTTGATATGTTGCAGAAATATTTCCATGGAGAAGACAGAGGGGAGGTGGGAGAAGGAGGGATTAAAGATAGATATTGGGAAATTAATGACAGTGGGAGGAGGCTCTCTGGTTCGATTTTGAGATTAGAGGATGATTGGTAATGACATGTTATTGGAACCACATGTGAGAAAGCAGAGTTTTCTATTTTTCTCTGGTTTCCATCATTATGATTGATTTGGGACAAAGGTCTACAATCACCTTTGTATGCAGGGAGCGTGTGAGGGGAGGAGAGAGAAAGAGACGGATATACATTCACAGAGAGTGTATCATGAAGAGAGAGAGAGAGACATAAAAGAGAGATAGAGACAGAGAGATGGTGAGACACACGGACCCGATAAGACAGACATAGAGAAGGTGAAAGAGAGAAAAACAAACAAACATAGAGACACATATACAGGCAAACAAAGATAGACAGAGAAAGAGAGAGAAAGAAAAAGAGAGAGAGAGAGAGAGAGAGAGAGAGAGAGAGAGAGAAAGAGAGAGAGGAGGGGGGGGACTAAGATGGACCACTTTTTTCATGTTGTGTTGATGATTCAACTTCTCCACAAAAAAAGACAAACAAGTTTACTTTCATCATTCCATTCACAAGAATCAAAAGAGGAGTCCTTCCAACGATTGCTCCTTATAGGGGTTGTTCTCACTGGAGGAGCATTTTCTCTCAGAGGCACAAATTTACACCATGCACAACCCCCTTCTCATTCAACATGTACATACCCATCCATGCATCAACCACACACAAGCCCAGCACAGCTAGCTTGGGTGTCAGGCTGTTAGATATTTATGATCCCAACTGATGAATAGGGTCTAGAACTCTTTAGACTAGTCAATGTATCATTCTCCTCTTTGATCAGTCTGCCTTACAGCCTGGAGTGCAAGCTAGAGAAAGAATTATGAACGATTAGTCTACTGCCGCCAGACCAGTTTATTGAAAATTATAGTTTGATTTAAAATGCCTAACAGCCTGAAAGCCAGGCTAAACACTCCCTCAGTGAACATCCACCCTCAAACAAACCAAAAACAAGGATTCAGCATCAAAAGGATTCTGGAAATAGCCATGGTTATCATGGTCGTGTGAACATGCCTGGGGCCTTGAATGTATCCACACAAAGACAGACCAATCTCCTCTCAAAACCATGTTTCTCCTGTTCATGTTCTGTTTAGATATAAATGCCCCAAACCTGTCTGGGCAAGGCCACCCCTCACAGAGAAAACAGGCCTATCTATTCACAAAACCAATGTGCGAGGGGGGTCTATTTATGTCTGTGATTATGCTCAAAATCTGTGACACTTCTCATGTTTTCCACAAAAGAAACGTTGTATCATGAAAATCATCCAAGATGGTGGTCTGTGGGCGCTGTAACTGGCAGAAAAACTTGGCAAGCATCGCCATTGTGTCGACTGGAAATTTTGCATCATAACTAAAAGGTGCATTTAATGTGTAATGTGGTATATCTATTTCCTTCAGAGACAGATAAACATTTTTTTAGTAAAATCCTTCTTCAACAACATTTCTCCAAGGAAGTTCCACAAATATGATCTTGAACAGCAGTTTAATCATTCAAGTACTGATTGCACACATCACCCGCATTCAAATATACGGACAAAGTACTTAAAACAAGCTGACATTGGTACGTTTCTGGGGGCTGGGTATACCTCGTTCTCGAGGTACAATGGTTAATTAAACATTCTGGGTTAATAGACCTTTTCATTTTGAGTGAATGATACTTGCATTATTGTGAAAAGGAAATCCAGCTATTTGTTTGCTTTCTGAAACACCTGCTGAAAAGTGATTTCCCAGAACCACATCATCAAACTAGGGAGAAGAGAGGAAGAAACAACAGAGAATAATGTCTACAAGGTGAAGGAAGAAAAAGAAAAGATTAGAAAAAGTTAATAAAGACAGAATGGAGGATAGGGAGGGGGTAGGAGGTGGTAGAAGATTCAACATACGGAAACATTCTTATAAAGTAAAAGAGATGAAATGAAATGTTTTTGAATGAGAGATGGAAGAAACTTAGAGACGTGTGAGAAAAACAGCATGAGTGAGGAGAGAAATACAGAAAGAAAGTGACAGAGAGAGAAAAATATTTTACAACATTTATGTCAACATGGTGTGACGGTTCTGCTGGTACTTATATTTCATGAGATAACATTTCTTCACATCTCACTCCGAGTTCTTCACTTCTCCTTTTTCGAGCTAAGCATTTTGCCTAATTCTGTTTTTCTTGCTTTCACCGGGACACCTGTAATTACCTTTCACATAAGCAGCCGCAGGACTTTCCTCCCATAACCCTACAACTGCCATCGAGACGAGAAAGACGAGGAATAGAGAGAGGGAAGACAGTGGAAAGCGAAAGCTAACGTAAATTGATGGTTTTTCTTTCAACGCTTAATTTGGCTAGGTAGCTACAGCGGCCCAGTCAAAGCAAGTACTACGAAAGGAACCGGAGGGAAAGTTTTCATAATTCTCTCTCTCTCTCTTCGTTATTTGGCCTGCCGTCATCTTTTCAAATGAATGAATGACTCTGTAGAAAGCACGGAGGCTGATTCATTTTGTTTCTATATTTCGACATCCGCGCTGAAAAGGTCAGCTTTATTGCTGCTCCGCATGCATACCTATGTTCAGCTTCATTTTGTCGGCGGAATAAAAATGAGTTGCTTCTCTTGCCATGTCCAGAGGGGGGTGGAGGTGGGGGGGGTTCGTTCTCTCTTGTTTTATGACAACTTTTATCGCAAGCCAGGGGAAAGAGGTCAAATTTCATCTAATTGCCAATGTGCCCAGATCATTTGGGTCACAAAAAATGTCAAAAAGACAGAATATTCAAAGAAACTATTGCCATCACTGACAGGAAATTATTACAATGATTGTCACACCCTCTTTCGCTTCTTACCCCAAAGCAAATTACCCTTTTACCTTTCCCCTGTTTACCTGCTTTCAACATTTATTTTCCTCTCTTGCAGGCTGGGCAACATAACAGTGCTTCAGCAATATAATTCTCTTTCTCCTCTTTTTCCTTTTTCTAAATGAACAAATGGGCGATGTTCTACTACTGTACAATACTGTCAAACTATTGCCATAATAATCATATTAGGTTTTCTTTGAGACTGATTTTTTTTTTTTTGCCTTGCATTGAGCAGTCATTAGCTACGACCTGGATTTATGTATGTACGTTTTCCTTTATAGATCCTCGTATAGAGAAATTAATTTACTGTTGATTGATTTAAATACTATATTTTATTGATCTATCAAATATTAATGAAATGAATGCTGAAGATCAATCGGTACTCTGCCCAATTATAGGGAAGTTAAATGCAAAGAATAATGATAATTACATTTTAAAGGTGCTTCATATGGTCTTTCCTAAGCACGCTGGATTTCTAAAACAGTAATACATAATATGCCATGATGATATATGATAGGGGCTTAGAGATAGACAACAACATTGTAAATGTAATGCTTGATTTATTGTGAACGTACAAATAAAAGCATATTTTTTGTTGCGCCAGCCAATGTGGACATAAAATTGAATCTTAAATCTTGAATCTTAAATCTTGAATCTTGAATCATGAATGCTCGCTTGGTTTGTGCTGTAAATCCTTCCTTCCATCTGCACGCACCAGGTGTATTAAACCAGGATTAATGTGAGACCCAAACAAGCACTGCAACATTTATGGATTCAGTGTAGTGTTTTTATCACTGGCAGTTAAATTTTAGAGGATGTTTGGAAGATGTGCATTAAAATACTCACTCTTACATGTATCATCTTTCAGTGAGATGTTCAGATGTGACTTTTAGTAACTCGTCATTGGAACATTTTTTGTTAATGCACTTAAAACCATGGTAACATGTTGATTTGATAAATGTTTAAGTAAAGGGCCAGGGTCCCTGTGGCATAAAACTTACCATTGATGGTTACTTTGCTTCCAATGGCATCTTCCATGGAAATCTTCAATTTGATTGGCTGTTGAGCGATATTGCCATGGTAGTTACCAATGATTGCAGAGTTACCATTAATGGTTAGTTTTATGCTAACAGAACCCAGATGGGTAACACTTTCTAGAAGTTGGAGGAATTACAGGATTTGTGAAATATGTAACTTAAGATTTAATTTTGAAGTGGGAATTTTCAAAATGCTGCCTTTGTACCGGTGAACGATATGTTAATGTCTATATATTGGAAAAACAGTATTTGTATTCATGTATGATTCATACGGAGGTGCCTAAACAACATGTTGTTGTTAAACACGTGCACAAACAAAGACACAGGCATTGGTGACTTCAATGCTACCAGCCAAGAATGTGGAAATACCTTGTTGGAAATTGATCTCCATCAAAATTATATGTGTAATCCTAGTTGGGGAGCGACCTCTGCAAAGTGCAGATGCCACTACAATTAAATTCGTCTCCTCATAGTTTCAGGGAAATAAGGAAGGGCAAAGAATTTCCTTCTAAAATTGACTGCCTATAATGGAAATTGAGATGGTTCAAGTTTTATTACAATGTGATGTAGTAATGACAGATTGAATTGAATTATGCCCTAATTGTAATTTATGACAGGAATATCATATTTCTACTGTCTATCGGAAATCAATATGTCATATATAAACTTACATTTTTTTCCTTCCTCGTCTCATGTATTAGTCCCATCTTTCACATTTACACAGAATGTTTCATTCACTTATTTGTTCGTTGATAGGATTCATCATATTCTGTAAACATGTTTTCCAACAATATTTGATACATGTGTTTCAATGTTTGCTGCTAAAGGAGAAGTTGAATAAAAACAGACATGAATTGGGACTCAATTTATCCAGTAGTGTGCCAATATATTAGAGCTAGTCTTTGGTTACAGACTCACTAACATAAAAGCGTTTGTTCCTGCAAACTATACGCACAGCGAGATCCATTCTCCATTGGTCGTGAGAACGTAGCCTCTAGAAATAGGGGGTATGAATTCTCCCTGTGGGAGGGGAGAGAGATCATTGGGTGTCACTCAATCTTGGCCTGATATTTGCCCTAGAAATCCTGCTTCTTTCTACCTCGTTTTTCTACTCGCCCTCAATCCTAATGTATCAAATTTTTAATGGAGATTACTGGAATGGCCGGGCTTAGAAACCGAGTGGTCTCGTCTCAATACTCTGAGCAAACATGAATGATGTGACGTAGATGTCACATAATACACTCGTGCTTGGCAAGCAGTAAAACATTGATTAAATAATTACTGATCTATGAACAGCCTGGGTTCAAGGCTGTTAAGACTATTTCTAAGCCGAACTGCAAAACAGGGTAAATTATTCACGTAATTAGTCAAATTCCCTGTTTTCTCCTGATCTCAGTCTGTCCAGATAAGGACAATAGAGGGATTAGTCTCCTGCAGCCAGACTATTTATTGTTTAAGTTTTTAAATTTAAAATGCACCAAAGTCTCAAAACCAGGCTAATTCATGACTCAAATTGGTATGTGTTTTAACTTTCACATTTGCTTTTTGCCCATCTCAAACACACACATCATTTAGTAGGATGATGTCAGGTACTAAAATGGATATCAATATATCACTGATGACATAAATGGCTGTAAATTACACATGTTCAGTGTGGATATATAGTGTTCATGTCTTCCTTCATGTATGCATTAATTAGTACACTTTAAATTGCACAGAAGTCACAGTGAACATGGTATTTTGTTATGCGGACAAAATTTCAAAGCGTCCCTTTTACATTTTTGTCCATGTAACAAAAGAGCATGTCCATAATGAGTGTTTGATTTCTACGGTTGAGGCATCTCTCATCAGATACCTCACAGAGGCACACCACACATTTGAAATTGCAGAGTTCTTTGCCATTCACTGATAGTTGTGTCCTGAAGATTCCTTGGTAGAAATGGAATGGAGGGGGAGGAAGGGGTGAAAAGTTATCGTGGGGAAAGTCATTGGATCGGAATCCCCTGCCACGAATCTAACAATGATGGATTTGTACTTGAACGTTAATGGGTGACACGAGACAGAACGAGTTTAACAGGTCCCGTTCTTCGCTCGTCGCTGGCTCGTCGCTGGCGGTGTTTGGGCCCAAATCTCCTGATTGGGGTAATTCCGGATGGACTAGACATACCCTTATATGGTTATGGGATGATGAGCGTAAGCTGACAGAGTATCAGGTTTTTTAACAATTACAGGTCCTTATCACCACTCGATATTTAGCATGTCAAGAATTGCAAAAAGTACAGCACTCACCACTCTCCAGATAATATCATAGATCTACATGAACTAATGGCATAAAGAAAACATTGAAATGTCATTTTGTTTCAGCCATTTAGGAATGCAGGCCCAGACTCATGTTACATTTGAATTTTCACTTAAATTAAAATTTGAAATAAGAATTTGTGTGTCCATTACCTGAAGGAAGGTGTCGGTATAATTTACATAGTATTTTCATCCATCACTATGACAAAGAAAGACGCATGTAATATTGTAACATTTTATTATACATGGATGTGACAGTAGTGCAGTTACATAATACCACATTAGAATTTTTAGCACGGCTGTGTTAAATGACTGAAACAAGAGCGAAACATATGCATGAACATATTGGACAATTTTCCTAATGTATTTTATTGATGTGTAACATTACCAAAGTGGCAGTTGAACAATGAGCATAAAACCACCTGACTTAGAAGTGAGCATATCACAGGTGGATGAACTATGTTACATAACTGGTAAATACCATTTTAACCTACTATATCGCACAATTGGCCCCATGTACTTTTTTCATGATTGGGTCGCTCACTAATGTAAAGAGACATTTAATTACAGCGTGTTTAATTGATCTGCGCTTTAATCCACTTTGCTGGGTATGGGGTGAGGGTGAGAATTTTTGCTAATTGGATTAGCGAGGAGTGAGACAGGGCTGGATAATTATCTCATTAGAGGAGAGAGGTACATGATGGTAATTTGCATACCTGATGGTTGGAGATGGGATGGTTGGAATAATGAAGGAATGAAGGGAGGAAGAAAAGAAGGACAGGAGAAACAGGACTCAGAAATGATTCCATTACAAGAGAGAGATATACATGATGGTTGGAGATGGGATGGTTGGAGGAATGAAAGAATAATGGGAGGAAGAAAGGAAAGACAGAAAGAACAGGACTAAAAAAATTAGTCATCTTTATCATTAAAATGAGAGAAATACATAATGAAATACATACATTATGCACATGAAAATTGAGGTGGGGATGGTAGGAAGAATAAAAGAAAAAATTAAGAAAAAATGGGGAAACAAGGCAAGGTGATTTACTATCTTGTATCTATACACTGACAGTACACCAGTTTCATTTCATCACATCAATTTTTTTAAAATAGATTTTTATTGAGTTTATTCAACTCTGTCAACCCACTCTTGCGGTGTGAAGGGACATAAAAAGAAAGTCAACATAAGTTCAAGTAATAAACATCATATTCTTGAAATTAAAACATAAAAAGATATCAAACCTTTTTTTACTGGCATCCACATCTAGCCTAACATTATATTAAATCCAGGCAAAAAGAAAATAACACACTGTGTCTGTTTCTGCAGACTATGCGCAATATGTGTTCCAGGAATGTGGAGATAAGATAGGATGGGTTGCACAATATTACCTAACGAGAACCCAAGGGGGAGCAACCAAACATTCCTCCCTCCTTCCTTCCCTGGGATAGGTGCCCAATTAAAGGGTCTCCTTGTTTATAAATTAAATAACAAGGGACCACCTTCAAGATAGCAGCTGGCTATGTTTGGTTCCTGGTGAGTGGGGAGAGGAGGAGGATGAAGGGTAAATAATTAAGAGTAATTAGATTTAAGAGTCAAGATGGAGGGGGGGGGGGGGTGAGAAGACCGCACCCCTTGGTAGGCTAGTGATAGGAATGATGGGGATGGGGATGATGGGGATAATGAAGATGATGGGTGTTATTGATGATGATGGTAGTGATGATGGTGGTAACGACGATGTCTACGATGATGATGATGGTGACAAAGAATTTGGTAGTGGTACTGACAATGATAATGATGACAATGATGGTAGAAATGATGATGATGATAAAGATGATGAAGATAATGAGGATGATGATGAGGATGATGAGGATGAGGATGATGATGATGTTGATGATGATAAAGATGATGAAGATAATGATAATGATGAAGATGATGATGAAGATGATGATGATAATAATGAGGATGATGAGGATGAGGATGATGATAATGATGTAGATGGTAGTGATCAAGGGACTGGACATAATGATCATAACAATTAATTTTGCGGTGGGGATTGTGGTGATTATGAGGAGGAGGAGGAGAAGGAAAAGAAGGAGGATGGGTGGAAGGGGGAGGAGGAGAACACTAAAACAGGTATCATTCTGAAATTTAACATACTCCCAGACTCTCTGAACATTTCGGCTGATAAATGTCTACATCATGGTAGTAGTACGTTTCCATGACAACACAATATGTGCTGACAAATGGAAGAGTAAAGCTATTGTGCAACCTGATTGACACGATGCGACTGTGAATTGTCATTACATTCATAAATGGCTGAATCCCATGGCCCACAAGGTCTGTCCTTTGATACTGCTCTCACTGTCATACCTCCTTGCGTATAGACCGCTACCTTCCAGGCACGGAGAATGACTAACTATGCTCATCTCGGCCGCACAAACTCCCCCTTGTTGCTGACATGATATTGTTTACAAATCTAATAACCCATCAGGGAGAAAGACGATCTTCCTAGCAACCAGCCAATAATGGGCCCCCTTCACACTCAAAATATCACTCTCAAATACAATTAATCCTTTTTGTTACCAGAACCTATTTGCTCTACTAATTTACATATTTTCCCCAAAACATTTAAAACATCAAATTTCTCTCTTAAAGACAGCCAGTCCCTTTTTCAGATCACCACAAAACCGTCGAAACATTGGCAAAACAGATAGAGAAGTGTTAGCAAGCTCTATATTCACAATTTGAAACTGATACGTAGTGTAAAATTCAAATAATGCACGTAAACAACGTCTGATTAAGAGTCTTTACCCCAGGCTCTTAGCAGCTTGTGTTAAAATATCTGCTTTATTGATTAATCTGTTTATTAAATTATAAAACGCATTATGGAAAAAAATGTTCCATGGAAGGAATCATCTCCAAAGTTTGGTAGTTACTCATATAATTAGGATTTCACACACGCATAATAACCACATAGATACTGTAACAAAGACTAATACTTTTTTCGTGGTACGAAAAAAGTCGGTTTGAAATTTAACGGCTGAAATTTTTTACATATACAGAAAGCTTCAACGTGCTATATTCTTAGAAATGGTCTTGAATCACACTTTCTTCAATTTACGATCGTGATAGACAATTTCAAATTTTAAGCTTGCAAAAGGGACTGACAATCTTTAACCTGCTGCTCAGGTTTACATCTGTAGGCTTCGTTAACACTGATCCCGTCAGGATCTCATAATTTGCCATATAAGGAAGTACAGTAACCAAGGGGGTGTGGCTTACATGTAATTGCACCATATAAGGAATTTGAAGTTTATGCAACGCCTGTGGTCTGTTATCCGTGCTGCAGATTATGCGGGAATCAGCATGCTAGTATCTGAGTGAAGCCAGCAAATACTAAGGTTCAGTAAAGAACAAGCTAAATTGATCGCTAAACTGGCTAAAGCCTCTCATACATAGCTCACATTTCCCACAATGAATATTGGTGTGAGTCGCCCATATTAGTTTAAAGAATTACTCATGAAGGAAGTAAAGTGTGAAAGGACCTAAGTTAGTATGATTTTAGGGGGCATGCTCCGTGAGCAGCAAAGGGTCATTTCAGACTGGGAAGACCTTTCCAAAAATAAATGAGATGACTTCTGACTGAACACAAACCCCATGGGACATCTCAAATAACCAGATGATCTTCCACTGAGAATCACAATCAATTGGCAGCAGAAATATATCAGATATTCTCTGAGAATATTAATCCCTTGCATACTAAGCAACACTGCCCTCTATGGGATTCGTGTGTATTATTGGTGCAAAACTGCATCAATTATGCACAGAGGTTCATGTGTGTCTGTCTAACCCACGGATTTACATAAAGTCCTAGATGGCAAATCTGTAGATAAACATGGCAGACCTTTGTAAAGGCATGGGTACTGATATGTGTTGTATGACCACAATAAGAGATGGCATGTTTCGGAAGTGTATGTATGGAATCTATTGGATTAGATATAGTGTCAAAATCTAGAGTATAGTATAATCATGACATAATAAAATGCTATCCACACTCACTTATACGATTTGTGTGTTTTACTGGCAGAACTTGTTACAAATCAATTGTTCATATTCTTTTCAGGGATGTTCATGTCTTTAGCTGACAAGGACCACACTTATATGATTTGTAACAGTCCAAAACAAAATAACCCAGCATCTTTCCAAGATGTTTTTATTACTTTGTTTGCTTGTTCACAGAAATTACTGGCTTTTTTTAAAGCAGAGTCCATTTTTATCAGGATATGCAAGGAAATATGTGGAATGCTTTTGACATTGAAATGTAGTGTAGAACCAGTGGGCTGCGTCAGATTTCAGGCAATGAATATCGCTGAAAGGGGCTGGATTTATAGTCTAGACCACCCCATTTTGTCAGCTTTATTATCAGAACATTCCCCCAAGCATGCTCCACATTCCCCTTAACAAAGGATGTTGACCAAAACATGACAAAAGTCTCAGTTATAAACTCATGCCAACATTTTAATCCCACAAAGGTCAACATTTGATACATTGCAATGCTACGATATTGATTCACTTACCTCTTTTCATTGACTAAGTTTGCTTGGATGATAAAGAGAAACTAAGCTGCATTTCTTTTTAAAAATGTGTTCCAACTAAGAACAAATCCATTTTGAATGAATGTAGTATTTCTCCTTTTAATGCACTCATCACATTGGATATTATATATCAATTTGACTTTTTGTTTTCCCAATTTATTGCATGGTTTTTATTCGTGAAGTTGTAGAAATTAGTGCGGTGGAAAGGAAATGGCAAGCAAGAATGAGAAAGCAGACTTTGTCTGCCAAGCATTGGTAATGAGGGTATGATGATCACTACAATGGCTCTCTGCACTTGAAAAACTGACACAGATTTCAAGGCAATATATTTTTTCCAATCATCTGTCAGTATCGATCACAATCTTCCTTCGCCGTACTCAATAAGCTGGCAGGTATGTTGCATGAATCATTATATGGGCTTTTATTGGATGAATTTGGGCTGTGCAAGGTACTTTATAAGTTCTTCTTTCGGTTGGATTAATCAACAAGGTATTTTATTTCCTAACGAGAAACATTAGTGATGAATAATTCTGAAGAGCAGAAGAACTAATGAGAGAGTGAGCTACTGTAAGAGATTTGTTTCGGTCTGCCCCTAGCAACCCACCTCCTGTCACCAAGAAGTAGATCACAGATTGATCGACCTAAATCGGGAGTATCCAATGTCCGCACAAGCCACCCTCTGACCCCTCTAGACATTTCATCTCCCGGCCCAACTTGCCCCCGCTCCCCACCCTTGCCCCCCTGCTCCCTAAATACGCACCCCTTCTAAGGTATCATAAGCGCCCCTGGATAGAATAAATGTGTACTTTTAATATTCCTCCTCGCAATCCTCCACTCGTAGGGACAGCCGTCCAAAGCCGTCTCCCGATCAAGAAGACAATCTCTTCCAGGGGTAAGAACCTGAATCCCATAGACGGGCGTCAGTTCCCTCTGGGTGCCCCCTTACCGACCCCCATGTTCCAAATCTTTGCACCCCTCCGGACACTCCCAACACCCCTTAATGAATCCTGCAAGATCGCCCCCCAAAGAAACTGCTCCCAGATCTATCGCCTGGTGCTGTCCATCTCAGGCCATCTTTTGTGCCAACATCAAACAAATAAGACAGGTGGAGCAACAGTCATATTTACCAGTCTTAACCCGGGAGAAAGGCGCTGGCCAATGCCCATTCTTCGGTATCAATGGTAACCACTTAGGCCTAATTCTTGTCCCATTTCGGCACACATATTAATAACCCCGGTATTTGGAGTGAATGGCTTCTGCAAACAAAGAGGCACTGGGTGTATGTAGGGAGGGGCCTTAGCAAAAGGAACCCTCTTTGGAAGCTGAGGCAGTGGTAATGCGATCTGAGAAAGTAGGTTTTCATATCTCCAGCATGAATAGTTTGCCCTTGGTCAAACTTGGCCCAGACTCGAGGCAATGGTGCTTGGTCTGAATCGGGACAAAGGATACTTCAAGAAACAAACAAATAAGGCCGTCCCACAAAAAAAATCCTACATCACGAATGGGCCACAGTTTCTCCTACTACTTTGCAATTTGGTCTGTGATATTCCCATTTTATTTAATTACCATTTTTGTCTTAAATCTTGCCAAGGGGTAAGGGTCTGAGTAAAGGGTCCAGGGCCCTGTTGCACTTGATGGTTGTTATTGATGGTAACTTTGGTTTCTATGGAAACCTTAAATTTGATTGGCTGTTAAATGATGTGTCCATGCTTAGTTACCATTTTTGGCAGTTACCACTAATGGCTAGTTTTATGCAATGGGGCCCAGGTAAAATATAGGTATATGTATGGTTCTGGTGAAGTCTATTTAATAGAATGAGATAGTTTCAATGTTTGGCGTCTATATAAAATGGGGATTTGACCATACTGGTGTAGACCAAATAGCCATACCAGCTTTGACGACAGGAAGTGGTGAGGAGACACGTTCACATGAAGATCTGTGACGCATTGCACTTTTTCACCCCTTCTTTGTTCAACCACAATATTTTCTAAACCTAGATTTCCACTTTCTCTTACATTTCAAATGTGACAGGAATTTCAAAAGAACAAAGTCGCATCTGTGTGAGGTGTACCGCAAATCAGCCACTTGCGTGTGGAGCATTTTCCTCAATTTAGTTTCAAATGGACTCAATTGCATTACGAACACAAAACACAAGAACATCTAAGAACTCCTTCAGTTTACACCGAAAGAATGTACCACATTTGGAGGAAATATTGGACGCTCCAGCTTCAGTGTTTATTTTCATCTCAAAAAAGGGGAACTTGTCAAAACAGATGGTTACTCACAAAACGCGGGAGGAAAAATTTAGAATAACAGATACTCTGTCACTGAATGCAAGTTTCTGTTACAAGAAAAAGTGCAGGAAGTGACAATTTTCTTGGAATGTTTGCTGTAGACCAATAACGCTCACTGGCTGGAAGCAAATTATCTCTTAAATTTGTGGATTGACGAAGCAGCAGAAACGTAAAACCGGAAGGGATGAAGATACAGAGAGCCTGTTGGTGTAAAGTGCAACATGGAATGATGACATATTCTTCATCTTAATACAAATGGTCATGAGATTTGTCTATGTGCTGACAAGACAAGCAATAAAAATGGCTTCTCTTCCATATATTCCATAAATGTTTTTTTCAAAATATTGTAAAACTTTTACCCTTTTTTGGACAAAGGATATTGTACATGTACCACAAACACATCTACAAAAACAAAAGTTGAACTCACCTGTTGATTATGAAGGTGATGAAAGAAGATGGTGTTGCCAATTTGAGATCATGAAATGAGAAACAAAGATAAAGACCACAAAATATTAGAATGTAACATATGATAATGAACTGACATGCTACTAAGGGCAGTAACCTTCAGGTGATTCTTCTGTTTTTAAAGTTGGCTTTTTATGGTTGATACCGGTACAAAGCCGCAACAGACTTTAAGTCAACATTCTACGAGACATTGACCTTTACTGTCTGTGAGTAATGGACAGATAAAGGCATATTTTCTGAATAAAATCAACAAAGCTGATTAAACACTCCACAGTAATATGACCCTACGATTGAGGACATCACCTGCAAGGGGGAGCTCCATTTCACAAACTACTCTTTAAATCAAGGTACGCTGCACATCATAACTCAATTTTATTTAATCCATATATCAATATTTCCATAATTCATATTTCTATTGTTATGGCATATTTCATATTTACATAATTCATATCTATATTTCCATAATTCATGGATCATCCAATCCAATTCATATTTTCTAAGATGATTAATATTCATACTCCATCGTTACGGATATTATGATTTTTAATAATACATATTTCTATTGTTTAGAACAATGGGGATTAGTTATGACGTTAATTCATAAACACAAATATAATACAATCATGTTGGTATGTAAGCATATATATATATATATATATATATATATATATCATTTAATATAATCTATATATCATATCTACATCATGCAATACCATTTATATATCATATATATATTTACAAATATCATATATCATATCAATGATTCCATAAAACAATGAAGTACTTCAGAAAATAATTTACACTCTAACCTGAAAAGGAGGCGCAACTTTCCTATTTAGATCTAAAAAAAAAAGTCAATTTCTGTTTGGACATGGGAATGACCTCTTTTTGATCTAATCAGTGCCTGAGCTGAAGGGGTTGAGGTGGAGTACATCGCACCGGTCTTTTGTGGTGTTTTTGGTGGAAAATGAGTCATATTTTCTGACCCGGGGACTTGTTTATCCATCCGTCTGAGACATGAGAGGGGGCCAATTAACAGCAGGCATGTCTGTATGTGTCAGCAGAAGTCAAAACATTCCACGCCACCCAACAAATTAATCTGGGGCGTGAAACTGGAGCCAAACTGGACTGCAAGAACAAAAGGGAGGGCTAGCTTGAAGAGGGAGGAAGGGCGGAAGATGATTAATACGGTGGCAAATATGATTCGGAAGTTGAAGGAGAAATATGGAGATGAGTGAATATGAGTTGGCGTTAAGGATTAAATCTTGCCGAGGGGCGTTCTGTGATTGCTGCCCTAGAGGGGGGAGTCCTCGCCCCCCTACTCTTCTAGAAATCTCCGCTGGGGGCCGCGGGGAAAAGAGGAGGAGCTCAACAATTTGGGAAATATTCCCAGGCCCCCAGGAAAAATGGGAAATACCCTTTTTCTGTCAGTTTGAAAGTGGGATTTCTTGAAATGATTGAATGAGCATGGAAAGTTTGCATTCCTGAGGGTGAGGCCGTAAGTGAAATTCCAATTGATTGAGCAATGTTCAGACAAAGAATCACGACAATAGAATTATCCATTTCCAGACAAAGAATGAAGAAGAAGAAAGGGAGGCTCGTTGGGAATTGGACTGTATGAAGACATAACACAATAGTCTGCACAACAAAGTCAATAAAGCCAGATGACATATCCTCATGCCATCGAATGGGACGGCAGCGTACAGACGGCAAACCAAGACAAGCCATCGTCAGGTTTGTGGCCAGACGGAAGAGGGATCAATTTTTTGATGCCCGCTTTAAACTCAAGGGCAACGACCGCTACAAAGGACTCTTTATTAACGAAGATCTGACCACCCTGCGCTATGCTGTTCTCATGACTGCAAAGAAGGCTCCCCGTGTTAAAGGTGCATCAACGAAGCATGGGACAATAATCTGTAAAATGGATGACGATAGCTACACAGTTCTTCGAACCCCGGATGACCTCTTTGACATTGGACTGGACAACATCAACTACAGGGATTTTAAGCTCCACCTTGTTGATTAAATATGGGATGTTGGTATCCATAGCACCACTCTCATAACACATAATGGATGACCATGATTCAGATTTTGAGGTTCTAAATTATAATTTAACTCCAGATTCATTTGATGAAACTTTACACCAACCGATAACAAATTCGTTTTCTTTGACTCATGTTAACATTCGATCATTGGGGAAGAATTTTGATGAATTGTCTTTTTTATACGACCACACTTTGAAATCCAAATTTGACATTATCTGTTTATCAGAAGTATGGAATATACGTAACACAGCAATGCTAGGTATGTCAGGATATACACTCGAGGTAAAATGTAGGAAGGATAACGCGAGAGGAGGTGGAGTGGGAGCTTACATTCGTTCATCCCTTAAGTATAATATTCTAGAATATGAATTATTACATGCAGAAAGCCTTTGGCTTGAGATTAGCGTCAATAAAAAAAGAGTTGTTGTTGGTATAATATATCGGAAACCCAACACTGATGTTTCCGAATTTCAAGATAGCCTGTTAAATGTACTAGCAGATCTAAAACTAGATAAGACAAATTGTTTTCTGTTGGGAGATTTTAATATTGATTTGCTGGATAAGGAGGACAAGGTTGAGCAATTTGCAACAGCGTTGAATTGTACAGGTTTACAACAATTGATTGCATCACCGACAAGAGTAACAAATTCATCATCTTCTCTAATTGATCATGTTTACACCAATTTCAATGCTTCTACTATCCATGCGGGTGTTCTAGAAACTGATGTATCTGACCACTTTCCTATATTTGTGGTTTTTGAAAATTGTAAATCTGGAAACAAAGGTTACCAAAAGAAAGTAACAAGTCGTACCTTTAAGAATTACAAAATTGAAGAGTTTCATGAAGATCTGGCCAAAATCAGATGGGATCTTGTACTCAAGGAAAATGACATTCACAAGTGTTATGCCAACTTTTTTGATATGTTTAAAAATATTTGTGATAAACATGCCCCTGTGTTCACACAAAAGTCTATGAACAAGAAAAATGTAGCTAAAAAACCGTGGATAACGAAAGGGATCCTTAAATCCATAGGGAAAAAGCACAAATTGTACTCTAAATATAAATCATCAAATTTTGATGTGCAATATGAGGGAAGTTATAAAAGATATAGAAATACCCTGACCTTAGTTATTAAAAATGCTAAACGTAAATATTATAGTGATATTTTAGAACAAAACAAACACGATACCAGTAAAACATGGAAGACTATCAATGAGTTACTAAATCGAGTAAATGCCTCAACAAAATCAACTGATGTTCAGAAGTTAAGAATTGTACGAAATGGAGAAAGTACAACTACATGTGATGATTGTGAAATTGCTTCTGAATTTAATCAATTCTTTGTAAGTGTAGGACCAAATCTAGCTGATGAAATACCAGTAATCGATACAGATTGTACATCGTATTTGGGGTCTAAGCAAAATAGGTCATTATTTTGGAAGCCAGTGACAGAAAATGAAATGTTAAATCACCTACATGCTACCGATATGAGGAAAGCATGTGGGTATGATATGCTGCCTGCACGGCTCGTAAAAGATGCTGCAGTTTATATAACGACACCATTGACTCACATTATCAATTTATCATTACAAGAAGGCAAATTTCCTGATGCTTTAAAGATAGCTAAAGTAATACCTGTTTACAAAAAAGGGTCCAAAGAAGTTCCAGGAAATTATAGGCCAATCTCAATATTGCCAGTTTTAGGGAAAATTTTTGAAAAGATTGTTAATAATAGGTTAATGGATTTTTTAGAAGTTAACAATATTTTGCAGCAACATCAATATGGCTTTCGTAAAAAATATAGTACAAAGTTATCGATTATCAATTTAACAAATACCCTTTTGAAATCACTGGATGATGGGAAAATCACACTCGGGCTCTTTATTGATTTTCAGAAGGCATTCGATACCATAAACCACAACATTCTCCTAAGAAAGCTATCACACTATGGAATACGTGGTGTCGCTTTACAATGGTTTGCAGACTACCTTTGCAACAGACATCAGTTTGTGAAATACAAAGATACAATGTCATCTAATTTGAATATATCATGTGGAGTCCCGCAAGGATCAGTGCTGGGACCAACACTCTTTTTGATTTATATTAATGACTTGCCTAATTCCACTCAGTACTTTAATTTCAGATTGTTTGCTGACGATTCAAATCTGTTCCACACTTTTGAGGTGGGCAAAGCGGAGATTGATATGCACTTAGTTAATACGCATTTGGAAAAAGTCCAGACATGGTGTTATGCTAACAAGGTCACAATCAACCTAAAGAAAACTAGTTACATGTTGATAAGAAGTAGAAGACGATCTGTGAAGGTTAACGGTGCTCTTGAAATATCTGGCTCAGAAATATCTGAGGTAAATATGGCCTCATTTGTAGGACTTCAAATTGATAATCACCTTACATGGGGAGAACATATCAAAATGGTTAATAAGAATGTTCGTAAAAAGGTTGGTATTTTATTCAGACTCAGGCATTTTGTCCCACAGAATGTATTATTGATGTTGTATCAGGGGTTAATACAGCCACACCTTTCATATGGCATTGAAGTGTGGGGAAGTACCTACGAGACTAACTTAAAATGCATATTGTATTCCCAAAAGATGGCAATGAGAGCAATTACCTTTAGTTCATGGAGAGCTCATTCAAGACCTTTGTTCCACAAGTTAAAGATACTGGATGTTTACAATCTACACTTCTTGTCGGTTTCAACTTTTGTATATGATTTAGTTAATAACAACCTTCCTCACACTCTAATACAATATTGTCAAGTGATAGATCACAGGTTTGCCACTAGAGGAAAAGATCAGGGACAGCTATATATACCTAAGTGTAAAACAACACAAGGCCAATTTTCAATATCTTACATTGGAGTAAAATTATGGAATCGTATCCCAAAAGACATTAGAGAAATGAAAACTAGAGTTGCTTTCCGAAAGCTGTTAATGAAGTATTTAATGGAGCTTTCAGTTTCAACAGGAAACTGTTAAATTGTCGCTTGTTGTGTTTCCCGTTTGTGTGGAAATCAAGATTGTATGAGATGTCTAGATTATTCTTCTTTTTCTTTTAATTTTTACAGCAGTATGACTTAAAGTAGTTGTCAAGTATAGTTTATAAGATATTACTCTTATATCTAAGAGATATTTTACAATAATTTACATGCATACTTCTTTATACATGTATTCATCATTACCATTACATGTACTAGTGCTTACGCAATCAGTAGCCAAAGATGATTTTTTTGTTACTGCCGTACTAATGAATTAAAGGAATCAGGCTCGACTAGCACTTGTGCTAACTTCTGATTCCCATTAACAACATTCACTTATGTATAAAATTGTGTACAATGCTGCATCATAAGTAATATGCTTTATTTCTACATCCATTGTTAGATTCATGCCAGTTTTGTTTGATAATTTATTTCGTTCTTTCTTTGTTAATTCAGTCAAGTACATACAATTTCTTGGTATTGCTATTGATGATGTTGAAGTTGTTAATAAATTCAAAATTCAATTCAAATTCATATACATGTATGCCTCACTGATATCTTAGTCGGACAGAAAAGTTGTTTGTCTACAGAAAATCTCCCAGGGAGCCCTGTTTAGACACGTGGTAAGATTTTTATATGATTTTTATATCTGCACAACGTACTCAGGTACTGTCAAAGCTGCTTCACCATACACCGGTATTGAAGGACCACCTGCCTATAGAGACCATATTTCTTGTTCTCCTTGAACAATGTTTCTCATTGAAACCTGTATTCAAGTACCCTGTACATACAGACCACCTGCTCAAACAGACATTTCTCGTCTTGCTCCAGTGTACCTTATATACAGGTCTCACTGTAGTTCGCTCAAATCAAAACACACCTGAATCTTAGCAGAGGTAAGCTTGAATTTGCTCACAATTGTGGAGTTGACTTTGTTCATGCGTGAATGAATATATGGTAAGAAAGACAACCACGTAAAGATTGGTACAATTGAACCAACCTGTTTCACTACAGAAACAAAATGATCCATCGACCTACAATAGAATACATTAAATTCACTGCAGAAATGGTCCACTATACCCAAAAGGTGACAAGAAAAACTTCCTTTCATGCTCCAGGAAAGGAACTCAGCACAAACCGAGAAAGACTTGCCACAAAATCACATCTCTCGCACTGAAGACATGCAGTCACAGCGATTACAAACAAATCATTCATCATTCTGTCAAGATTACTGGGACAAACGGAGAGAGACGCAGTCAGCGGAAACCGCCCCAAGCAAAAAAATGGTTGGATAATCCACTATTTCAATCAATTTGTCAAGTTGTCACTTTATTTTCATTTTGTTTTACTTCTTCCATGAAGAAAAGAAACACAAAGGCAATGCTACCTTATATGGGAGATTAAATGGAATCTCAAACCACGAATGGGGAAAAGGAGAAACTTGTTGTTTGCTTGACTACAAAGTTATTATCACGCTGAAAACATACCTTTTATCCATAAATATGTCACATGAAATGGCCATAAGTTTCAAATTCTGCAGTCAGTGAGTGATTTAAATCAAATTCAGCCATGGCGCATGATATCATCACTCCAATTTTTCTTATTTCTACTGCTCTTCTTTCATATGAATATTTCTGAAATTGAAAAAGATATATCACAAACTGGAGGGAATATTGTGAAATAATATTAGTGAGAGGGGAGGGATGGGGGATATATTGACAATGCACTTCACACAATAGGCATATAAGAATCCTAATCCTTTGTTTCTGCCAAACATTCACTCTACCAGCTTACTCGTGCAATGTGTCATGACTTTAATTAAAAACATCTTTTTGTCATCTCACTTTGGTTTATCAAAATATGAGCAAGAGAGAGAGGGTTGGGTACTAATCAGACCAACATGAATAGCAATGTTGTTTTAATCTAAAGAGCCCCAAGGATGTTAGGGCACAAGTCACTTTTTTCTTCAGATAAACCTCATTTCCATGAAAATTAGATTTTGGGATATGATTGCATTAGTGGAGTAATAAAAAAGATATGGTTTCACATCATCCTTTTGACATCATTTCAGAAAGAAAATATTGCTCTTTTGAAATGTCAAACTTAATGGCTTTGATTACACTTAACCAAAATAATCAATGAGGTATTCAAGCATGTAAAATGATTTTTTTTTCCATGCCATGATTTTTTGCTGAGGAGAATGTACTCCAGCTTTAGCTACCCAATATTTCTACCATCCTTTCTCCTGTCACTCCCCACTCCTTTCTTTCACTCTTTCTCTATTGCTTTTTCTCTTGTCTGTGCCGATCTCTCTCCCTCACTACACGGTTATCGCCCCTCACCCCTCTTTACATGTATCTCATTGTCTTTCCCCCTCTCCCGCTCCATCTTCCCCCATTTTCTATATTCCTCCCTTTCTTCATCTCTCTCCTTCTCTATCTCTCTCCTTCTCTATCTCTCTCCTCTCATCTCCTCCTTTGTCTCTGCACCCCTCTCATCATTTCTACAGTTGTGAGGGCCCACACTGACAGGTGAGTGGAGGGATGCGGGGGCCCTAGCAACCACTTCACGAGGGTACTTAGAGCACAAAGATGTTGAACAGGGGTGCGAGATAGGCGCTTAGTGACGCTAGGATCGGGGTGGAGAGGGTCACCATGATCTGATGTGAGGGAGTCAATATAGGGAAAGTCATCTACAGAAGTGAGGAATTAGGAGAGGCAAAGCAAACAGGGGTGCCAGTTCTGGAGGGGGTGCTTCCTCTACAGAAGGGTACAAAGATGAGGGGTGTGGTATCAGGGGATAAGGAGGAGACAGGGGTGAGAAGGAGAGGGAGAGAAGAAAGAGGGAGTTGGGAGAGGAGGAGAGGAGAAAGAGGGAGTTAGGGAGGAGGAGAGGGAGGAGGAGAGACAAAGCAAACAGTGGTGCCAGTTCTGGAGGGGGTGCTTCCTCTACAGAGGGGTTAGAAGATGAGGGGTGTGGTATCAGGGGATAAGGAGGAGACAGGGGTGAGAAGGAGAGGGAGAGGAGAAAGAGGGAGAGGAGAAAGAGGGAGTTGGGGAGGAGGAGAGGGAGGAGGAGAGGGAGGAGGAGAGACAAAGCAAACAGAAGGGTGCAAAGATGAGGGGTGTGGTATCAGGGGGATAAGGAGGAGGAGACAGGGGTGAGAAGGAGAGGGAGAGAAGAAAGAGGGAGTTGGGGGAGGAGGAGAGGAGAAAGAGGGAGTTGGGGAGGAGGAGAGGGAGGAGGAGAGGGAGGAGGAGAGACAAAGCAAACAGAAGGGTGCAAAGATGAGGGGTGTGGTATCAGAGGGTGGGCACAGGGGGAAGAGGAGGAGGAGACAGGGGTGAGGAGGACAGGGAGAGGAGAAGACAGAGGAAGTTAGAGGAGGAAGAGAGGGAGGAGGAGAGAGAGGAAGAGGGTTTGAAGATGAGGGGTGTGGTATTGGGGTGAGGGAGGACAGAGGGGAGAAGAGAAGGAGGAGACAGAGGTGAGGAGAGAGAGGAGGAGAGAGAGGAGAAGGAGGAGACAGGGTTGAGAAGAAAAGGGAAAAAGAGAGGGAGGAGAGAAACCAGGGAGGCAAGAGGGTGGAATGGGAGAGAGAATCAATATGGGTGGGGAGCAGGAAGTGTAACAAATAAAGGGAGAAGAGGGGAGAGGTAAAGAGAGAAGGAATTAATGACAGCTAACAGAAACTAAATCACTAACACAGACGCTAGTATAATAATGCATGATAAAACCTTAATAAAAAAGGTTGATCCCCATCAGCACTCATGATTAGCTGTCACTTTTGTGAATTTTTACACAAGATGCACATGCAGAACATGAAGAGTCAACACTAGCAATGATGGAGTTAGTTTAAGCTTTCCAGCAGATCTACTACACTGAATGAGCATTCTGTATGAGTATGCTGTATGGAAATAATGAACAAGGTTGATAGAACAAGGTTGATAGAACAACCGTGACAACCATACTGTCAATGCCAAACACATCTATTATTAGCGGATCAAAGAGAGAAAGAACTTTAGAAAGCATATCACAAGTCAACAGAGTCGCAGCAAGAGACATTAATGGCATCATACCATTCAACTACTGGGCTAGTAGACATGTGTTCTGTTTAGTCCTTTTGTTCTACATGAATGTATGCCTAATTCTCTTTAGGGGCGTCTTCATGAGCTCGAGCTGGGCAAAATAGCGAGCTTGTTCTGATCGGGTTAGCTAGTCAGATCATGAAATAGCTAGCTATTTGCGTCTTCATTAGCCAGATCAGGCAAAATAGTGAGCTATTTGGTCGAGAAAATTTCCCAAGAAATCTTAGGCTAGATGGAGCTAGCTCGAGCTAGTTAGGAGCGTCTTCATTAGCCTGAAAATTTCTCGATCCCGGCATGCATCAGCGCCCAGGAGGCATTGTCTACGTAATAGGTTTTTACACGTGCGTGAATGCGAGCTTACAACCGAAGCCATGCGGTCATGGCCTATTCCTGTCGAAACTCTGGATAATTTATGCAACCCGAGCTCGAGCTTACGTATCCCGAGTTTCGAGCTAATGAAGACGCAATTGCAACCTCAGGCTAGTTCCCCGGATCAGAAAAATAGCTCGCTATTTCGTCTGATCGGGCTAATGAAGACGCACCTTTTGAGTCTTCTTTAAATTACCGTGGCCCACATTCTTTATCAATAGTTCTATATCTTGCAGCAGAAACATTACTATAGGAGATTCTGTTATTGCACATTATTATAACAAGAAGAAATGACTGAGTAGAATAACATTTTCTCATTGCTACTGTCATTCCGTTTCAGGGTCAACTCTAAGTAAATATTTTTCTTCTTCTTCTTTGACTCCACGTTCTCATAAAATGTATTTTGATTTTATGTTATTTTCATTATCATATGTGCATGTTACTAATATTTCTGTAGATGTAAATATTGTCATGTTCTGTTACCTTTTTTTATGAAGAATGAAATAAAAAAAAACTAATTCAAATTCATTTCACTCTCTTAGGCACAACTGATACACACAAGTTGTAGAAAATGGTTTTTAGTCTGGTATTGACAGAGTTAAGCTAACATCCTTGTTGCTTTCTCCGTCTCTCCCTTCAAATCAGTCTCTAATCCGCAACCACTAATGAGGATGTCTCAGGCCGTGTTTGATCGCGCGAACGCGGACGCTTGTTTACGCGGCGGCGCCAGCGACACCGTAAGGTGATGCGGTTAGCAAACCCATCAACAAGGTACTTAGCACGGTGCGCAGCACTCGCTACACGGCCGCGGCTGATTAGCCTACCCCTACGCAGCCACGAAATATGGCTGACAGTGTTTGCTGAGCAAATATGAAAGGGAAACGATCTGTGCACCCAGAGAATCCAGAGAAAGAGGGCTTGTAAATTAAAGATGAGGGGGCTGGGAATGAGAAGAATTGCTTCTGGAAGGGCTATTTCTGTCTGTGTGGAGTAATTATGGTTGATGGAAGAGACGAAGAAGAGGATTAAGAGAGAGAGTTTGTGTCTGGGGATGGTATCGGGAGGAGCACGCACATGCTCAATGCTGGAAACCATGGAGGAGGATGCTTGAAGGAGAGCTAACATTTGTGCACATGTAGACCATACAGTGAATTTGTTTGGCACTCAAACAATTCACCCTTGGAGTGCCAGATAGACCTGTGCTCCATGGGATTTCTGTGTACTGGTAGTAGTGGTGAAATAATCAATGGCTGGCGCGTTCAGGGTTCAGAACACAAAATTTACAGAGAAGGAAAGGGCAAATGTAAATCAATTTTATCTTTTTTCAGTAAAAATTTATCTACAATGTTTTGTAAATCACCTATAAACAGTAGATGGACTTATGGGAATCATTTAAAAATTACATGTCCAGGGCCCCGTAACATAAAGTTTTGCAATCAATTGCACATGCGAAAGACAAATTCTGATCTGTCTATCAAAAAGTTTGCGATTTTGCCATAAAACCTAGGATTGGGTGGGTGGCTGGGAAACCTCCTGACCAAATTAGTTTGGAAATAAAAAGAGATTTGCCAGATAGACAATTTTGTTATGTATGCAAATTTTATGCATGTCGTTCAAATAATACATTGTTGGTAACTACAAAACTTGTCCAGGATTTATCCGACTAGCAACAACTAATATATTAAGAGTGCATTCCATCTAAATCTAGTATACGGTACATGTGATTGTACTACCCGTTACGTTGCACTTCGAGAAAAAATTGTGAATGCATTACGAAAATGGCTTGTTGGGCTGAGATCGATAACGAAACAAGTAGCTGGCTATTTTAAGATGTGACTAGCTACCCTGATCTTGAAATAGCCAGCATTTTTACCAATTTTAGACAACCTTGGTGGGTCTAAAGTTCAAAGATGGGTTCATCCTTTCTCACCAGTCATGAGCACTTTGCCTTCATGTTTTCTTCATTAATTAGAGCAGGAGGCAGTGTGTGTGGCAATGTAATCACATGGCATTGTGGTATTGGCCTATTGTCCAAGCATTATTACTCACACCTCTACTTCCAATACGCTTTACGCAGGGCATGAATACAATAACCATTCAGTGTCAAATCAATGGCACTGTTCATATTTGAAATATTATGACAAGCTTTCCCTCAAAATCCTTCTGACACTATGAACATGGGCTTATGTTATGCATACAAACTTTCAAAGGGTCCCTAATAAATCTTGTTCGCATAACAAAAAGACATGCTCAAAGTGTGAAATCCGAGAACTCGGGTTCTTTGCTTTCCTTCTCCAAACAGTGTAACCTACCTATGATAGACATACTGCTGGTGAGAAAAGATTAAAAGTGTAAATTAAAGGGCATAAAATGTGACAAATAATTTATCTAGACCATATGGTTCAACTAATTCATCAATGTTGTTTTTATGGTGTGGAATAAACATGTGGCTTCAAATATTAATTTGAGAAGAAAGTTAGAAAATTTGTAACAAATGCTGCAGTGATTACCCATATTTAGAATCTCATTGTGTACTTTGCTGGATGTATCGATTAAGACGATTTCTTAAATTAAGAAAGATTTGTTGGTGTTGGTGTAAACGACCCTAACTTGTGACTTTTCACAGCCTTGTATTACTACCCCAATCTTGGTGCCAATTACAGCTTATTGACACAGAGATGAGCAGCGGTTTTGGTCCTATCATTATACGTCTGGGTGCTCTATTAGCACTGCACTACTGCACTTTTCTCTCTGAAGTCTTTCTTGTGGTGAAGCGACCTTGAAATGATCCATACACAAAGGCTAATAATGCATTAATCTCTTTAACATGGTTCTTTCATGTTTGCGGCTGTGTTATCATACCCCAGGTGATGCCTCATCCATGTCTCACACAGTACAAGCTGTAGTTTTAGATCCAGGCTGTCAGTGGTATTTGTGGATACACTGTATATGCATACGTATAATAAGCACTGTCATTGTAACTAACAGTGTGACCACAGACATGAAATGTTATACCCAATCTCTATAAAGAAACATCATTTAAAGATTCATCATATAGTACAGAGAATCTCCACACACAAACGAATCTGTGCCCAAACTCTATAAAGAAACGTATTGGTGCGTAGATTGCAATTGTTGTTGTTTTTTATGCTGTCTGCCTGTATTCGGTGAGTGCGAACTAGTTTGAGTTGATTGGGTCAGGTCGCTGTTTAAGCGAGCGGTCACGCTAAGCTCCACCCAGTTATATACGACTTACCGTTAGTAAATGTCCACACACACAGTGAACCATGATTCTTTATACCGTTCAAAACGATGACATAGTTCAAAACGATGCCTAGACCCATGTTACTTTATACAGCATTTTGTTATATACAGCATATTGTTAGTCAGCATTCACACACAGATTTTCGGTGCATAGCTTTACCGCTCCACTATGGGAGAGAGAGAAAGATAGAAGAAGGGAGAGAAAGAGAGAAAAAGAGAGAGAGAGAGAAAGAGAGAAAGAGAGAGAGAGAGAGAATGTGAAAGAGAGGGAGAGAAAAAGAGAAAGAGAAAGAGAAGGAGAAAGAAGCGAGAAGGGAGGGACTGTTAATGGCAGCAAGTGGAAAAGCGAAAGGCAGACTGCGCTAGCCCGTAGAAGAGCAGGGAGGGCTGAAAGTGACAAGGAGACAGTACATGCAGCCATCTCTGTAGTAGAGACAGACAGAAGAAGATGCAGACAGACAAACAGACAGACAGACACAAAGATGCACCAAGTCAAGGAGAGGTGACTTGTTCTTCATCCTTTAACCCAATCAGGACAAAAGACTTCTGGAAAAGATGACAGCCAGGCGAGGCTGGAGTCCTCATCAGCGTTTCTAAGCAAGGAGATGTCGCGGGAGAAAAGGCAGCAATTTAGAGTCGTGGAGAAGCCATCCTTAATGAAGAAGCTCTGGTTTAGTGATTGCTACGTATACAAGAGCCTTTTTTCCTGATACTGGTGCCTAGCAAGGCCTGTTGTTCCTTGCCTGATATAGCGACCAGCAGTCACGATGATGGAGAGATGATGGAGAGAGGGGGTCATTGTTAAGGACGAGGGATAGGCTTCTATTCTTGGAGAGAAAGGAAGTTGCTTTGTGATGAAGTGGAATAGAGAGGGTTGAGAGAAGAGCAAAGCACACAGAGAAAGAGACAGAGAGGTGGGGAGATAGAGAAAGGGAGACAGAATAAAAGAGAGGGAGAATGGGAGATAGATGAAAAGAGAGGGAGAGAAGATGACATTGAGAGGAAAGACAGAAAGGTTAGGAGAGAGAATGAAAAAGAAGAGAGCAAATGAAAGAGAGAGAGAGAATGGTAAGAGAGAGAGGGAATGGGAGATTGGTAGGAAGAGAGGGAGAGCGAATGGAAGAGAGAGAGAAAGAAGTGGGGAAGAATGAGAGTGAGAGTTAGGGAGAAGAGAGATAAAGAGAGATGGGAGGGATAGAAATAGGTGACAGATAAGAAAGTGATCGAAAAATGGGAGGGGGGTGGGGTGGGAAGGGGGGGTGCCTTGTCCATCAGCAGCTATTTAACCTCAAATAGCATGGAGGCAATGACATATGAAAGGCAAGTCACGTAAATGTTTTTCACCACACGTCAAGTCTGTTATTTCTGTGAACAGAAAACTTCTTTTTAAACTTTTGAGGTGACATGGGCAATTACAACTTTAAAAACCATCTTGTCCAATGAAACAGTCACAATTTCAACTATTTTGCACCTTACGTCAGCTTCGGTTTCAAAACATTTTGTTAAAAAATGAGAAATTTATTTTCAAGGGAAAATTCCTCTAAAAAAGCTTCTAGTCCAACTCAGTCCAATCATTCTCTTGGCAGATTTTTGACGATAAATCAATGATTAATTGATTATGTGACATAACTAAGAATAACCAAAACTAAATGATATGAAATTTAAGACTAACTGCAATCAAAACAAACTATTTTAGGTACTACATATATATGCTATCATATTACTTTGAAAGGGAAAGACCACTATGGATTATAAATGATTTGAGTAAATAAGAGTATGACAAATCCAACCTCTGTACAATTAGATTAAGGATAAATAAATTAATAGATTATACCAGTATTTTATGATTTTTTATATTTTAAGATTCATTATTTAAATGTTTGTAGAAATTCCTAAATTGGTTTTAAAATGTTATTTGTATACTTACTGCAATATAATATTAATATCTGAATAAGGTGCCGCGCTTATCACAATATGACACATCTCTTGTTGCTTACACATCACATGCCCCCACACCTCAACACCTTTAATCACAATCTCCATCACAAATTGCTCTGCCGTATCAGTTGCCATGACAACCCCTTCACTCTCCAAGGTGCCTCGTTCCTCCATGCGGGGCGAAGGCTATCACTATCAATTAGTCGCTCGATTCATCTTTGGTCAGAAATGGTCCACTTTTTCTCAGGATCCGCATAATTTTGCTCATTATTTTAAGAGTGTTATGAGGTTAAAATGATGATAAACTCCTCGGGGAATGGATGGTGAGATAGACGGAGAGGTGAGATAATTAGATGGACATGGGCGATAGTAAAATGAGATGGGCCGGTATTTTTACCTGGAGAAGAAATTGACCTTTAACTTGGCGGAAAAAATATGGAAAAAAAAAGAAAAGAAAAGAAAATGTTTTGAGGGAAAGAATGAAGAAAGCATAGACAGTGATAACACAGGATAATACATACTGAGAGAAAGACTGGGAGAGAGAGAGAGAGAGAGAGAGAGAGAGAGAGAGAGAGAGAGAGAGAGTGAGTGAGTGGGGTATATGAATAGAGGAGATACTAAATATGAAAACTTGCAACAGACTGTACTTAAAATATCATACATACACACAATACAAACAAATCAACAATGATAAAGAAAGTAGAAGGCAAGAGTAATTACACTCAGATGTCGAAGAGTTGGTCTAGGAGAAAAAGCCGAGGCAAGACAAGTAAATAGAGAAATTAAAGCAAATTCAAAAAGGTTTCATCCGCATCTGACAAAAGCAAAGAAAGCCACTGGGCACGCTGTCAACCTTCCACACTTAACATGTGACCTGAGATCGTGATTCAATCAGAGCGAGAGAGCAGGACCAACCTCTCTGTCTCTCAAAGATGAGGGTTATTCATTAAGTTAATGATATCAGCGCATCAAGCTAAACACTGCCACCCATAACTCGTCAAATTACTGAAACATGCCAGATGCAAATTGTAGGAATCAGCATGTAGTCACGCAGCCAGCTAAAAGCACGCCAATCTATTGACGCTGTTATGATCCATCCTCTTCGTATCATGGAGGATGCGGATCGGGTGAAAGAATGGCTGCATTATGTCACGGCATGAGAGCTCAGCAAATTGGCAACACAGGAAGACTCAAATCAAAAATACTTTCATGAATCCTTGCACCTCCCTTCCTGTCTCCTCCTCCTCCTCTTGAATCTCCACTTCTTATGTTGTGTGTTGAGCCTGGGATGCGGTGGTTTCTGTGGCGACAGGCTGAGACCGCATCCGAGGGAACGCTCCGTCTCTGTCCTGGTATGATGGATAATCAGTGGTTCTGATTTGATCTAACGCTGCACTGCTTCTTGCCTTGCCTACCGTTGCACCCTGCCCTGCATAGGGTATTGACTTCCATTGGATGGGGGAATGTTACTCCTAACAAACAGGGTGTTCCATTTGTAAAAGTCGTGAAACTTGGCAGGAATCAGCAGTATACCCTACCGATAACATGTATGAAATCTCACAGTCACGCTTCACAGACGTTTTGAGGAGAAGTGAAAAACAATCCGTATTTACATTTGAAACACACAGACCATACTCTCCATTCACAATCATATTATCTCTGTTAGGTGGCAATGCGGGCTTTACTCCCATTGAACACATGCACTGTGGAGCAGATAAGTACAGACTAAAGCACACAGCAGTCTCCTAGTTTCGGACGACCCACCCCAAATCTCCTCAAAATCTACTGATAGCTATAATTTTGCTTTAAGTCAGTTTCCATTTTTATTATTGGAAGGGAAGTTCTCATAAAGTATCTTCTTCACCTTTCAGTGTTTTTTTTTACAAAATTGTATTTTTTTAAACTGCAAAAGGGACCCCCTGTCTTTTAACTCCTCAGGTATTACACACAATCCTGTTGCTTCTGGTATGCAAGGGCTTAGCTCTTCTGGCAACAGGTGCAATAATGAGAGCTCATTAGCTGTTGTCATGGTGCCTACCATTGATAGCAAAAAAAAAATGATACATCTGATATGAAAATCTAACATATGAAAGATTATAGTGTACTTACAACATCTCTAAAGACATCTAATCAAAATCTTATACAAAATATTACCATTACTATGGGAAACATTTGCTCGTTATGGCACATTGATGCATTTCCTACATACAAATCCTATTGAGCAGTCCATTAATAACAGAGGGTTAACTGAAGGTTTTAACCCCTTTATGTGCCAGACCAAATTGGTAGTATCTGATTTGCATGTATTACCTGTCCCAGAATGCACCACTGGCATGTAAATACTTAAATGTTGAGTCCTCTGACTAACAGGTTTCCCTAACGATATTTGCACTATTCATCAGTGAGCATGCCACGCCAAGTAGGAGCCAGGCCTCCACTGAGGTAAGGCCTTTACTCACTGGTTTACTTTTCAGATAAGTTGTTGTCATTAGAATATCAAAAGAAAATTATGTTTACATAAAGGTAAAATTCATAGGATATCGTTTACAAAACCATTACGATACAAGCAAGGATGTGTTTAACAACACAGATTTGATTTGTTTGTAGGAACATGGCGGAGAATGGGAGACAGGAAACCCCCTCATCCTAAGCTCTGATTGATGATTAGTGCTGAGGACCACAAGCAAGAAATGCAAATTGAACGTCGATCAGAGCGAACGGAAGCGAGGGAGAAAGGAGAAAGAATAATGCCACATTCCAGCCCTCGGCATCCAATTTGGGCTTGGCACGTTTGTCACGAGCCCCCAATCCTAAAATCAATTAGCGACAAGTTTTTCGCCATCGAATAAAAGGTGTGGAAAATGGCAGTTTGCGCCTACCGCTAATTCAGCCGCCAATAGTTCCTCGTTTGAAGTTAGGCTTGTATTTCTCACTTTTTACCCCCAAAATTCACACCCTTTCCTTTCTTCTCTCTCACCCTTTGTCTGTATTTACCCCAAGTCTGAATTCAAAGAACTTGTATTTGCACACATTTTTATGATCTCACCACACTTATCTAGTTTTTTCGCAGCATAAAACCATCTCACATGATATTTTCTTGACATTTATTTCAACTTTGATGATGGGAGGGCTTGATAGATTTGGGAAACAACAATATATGTCACCCTGTGGCATCTCCTTACCATCATCTGCTCTGTCAAAGTTTGATCGTGTTCTCCTACACTCCCTCCATTTTCATTCCCTCCAAACCTTTTCTTCCCCTTCACAAGTTAAATAATCCTTAGAAGTAGAAGTTAAAAAAAAATGAAAAACAGCAGAAGCCAAGGAGGAGTGCTGTTATCATTTGTGCCACAAATAGATCAAGAATAACCCCCTCGATTTATTTGCATCCCCCTTCCTCAATCTCTCTCTCTCTGTCTGTCTGTACATTTGTATGTTTCTTTCTCTCCCTTTATATGATTATGTTTGCCTCTCGCTGCCTCTCCCCCCTCTCTCTCTCTCTCTCTCTCTCTCTCTCTCTCTCTCTCTCTCCCTTTCCCCATCTTCCACTAATTTTCTGTATCTCTTTCTCTCTCTCTCCCTATCTCCTTTCTCTCTGTCTCTCAGTTATTCCATCTGTCTATAGAGCTATCTGTCTGTCTGTCTGTCTGTCTGTCTGTCTCTCACTCTTCCTGCTAATTCCATCTGTCACGTTGGAGACAAGATGGTGCAGTCTGCATACCCTCCCTGTTCATGGTGGGGCAATGAGAACACAGCGAGATGAATCTAGCTGTCGCTTGCAATCACAACTCCACTTGCTCTGAATTTACACGCAGCCACGGGACACTGACCTCCAATTTAGGGACTCAAAGCTATTTCAAGAAGAACAAAACATGCTGTGAAGATAATCTTTATTGCTGTAATGCTCTCCAGAGAACTATTTCATGTATTAAGGCATTGCTGACTCAGCAGAAAGTATGTTTATATATGTCAGGATTCCCGGAATTTGGATGATAACATTAATGATTATTACAAGGATGTCAGCTTAAAGATCATCCTCTTTTTCTCTCTTTCACTCTCTCTTGAAACCATGATGATTACTTGCACATTATTGTGTTTATCCCTCTCCTCCTCCTCCCAATGTGTTTCATCTCGTAACATCAATATCAACATCACTCTCATTATTATTATAATTATGGTTATCATAATTGATACATGTACCATTATAATTCTATATTCATATAATAATATTCACTCACAGATTAAACCATATTGTATATGGTATAACAGCAAAATTCCACTGGTATTTCAGAAATCTTTCTCTAAAACATAATAAGGAAACGAGAGAAGAGTAATGCTAAATATGTTACTCACTGCGGATAAATAGCTACCGATAATCGTTTGTCTCGAGATGTAAGGTAAACGGAATCGTAAAGCTCACGAGAGTAGAGTAGTTCAAGATACATAAAGAGCCATACATGGGACTGAGTTGTTAACCCTCCCTCTTCCAGATCAAATGATGCTCTATGGGATTTGTGTCCATCATTGACAAAAAAAAATACATATAAAGAGTTAAAGGAGACATAAAGTGCAACAGGTGGGACTGAGGCGGGAAATAGACATAAAAAGACATACACGGGACTAACTGAAAGGGCGGGAGGCCTCTTCACAAGACGTGGGACTGATTGCCGTTTAATAACGTCCCATCAGCAGCAGCCTGTTGAGCCACGGCTCTGCTTCATTACACGAATCAACACCCGACGGAAAGTACGTTCTTCATTTCGAAACGAGGAGACCCTTTACTTTACATGTGGTCAGGTGACTGCCGAGGACTTGGCGGAGTTTGGCCCGCGGGCGTGCATCGTATTATGGAGCACGGGATTCAGAAGTGATCACAGGATGAAAACAGAATCGCAATCAGAGCCCATCCATTGGCATACCCCTGCATGGACTTTTCAAACGTTTGATGCTTATGTTCTACAATTGATGACGATTCACATCTAAAGATAGATGGAACCTCTTCTTTCTATAAATGTCTTTCTCTCTTTTATATACAAGCATTTGGTCTGGCAAGAATTCTGTATAAGCTGTACTACACAAGCATGATTCTACTTAGGTGGGAGTCTATGCATAACCTGTAAAATAAAAGGAAACCATATCTGTCTAAAAATTGTGGTAGTCCCCCACCCCTCCCCCCCCCCCCCCCACACACACACACATGTACACACACAAACATCAAACAAGACCATTTTTTTTTATCCCTTAGACCATGGAAGCAGAGCATATCAAATCTCGAATAACATTCAACAAATTGTTTAAAATGTTGAGAAGTTTATGACATACAAAAGTCTCCTTCTATTTCTGCCTTGTATATAATATATGTCAAACACCTAAACATCGCTATCACTATTCCCAGGTGAGTAATGAAGACCAGGCTTCCATGGGATTAACTCATTCTGTCTCCTACAACATGATGGTCTATGGGGGTTGTGTGTGTAATCAGTACAGAGACTGCGACAGACGGGCATACAGAGGTAAGTTTGGTTTAATGCTGGTGAAGTTCATGTGAGCAATGGATTTACTGGGAAAAAATCATCAAAGAGCTTGGATTTCTGGTTTGAAATGGAGGGATGGATTGAGATAATGAAGGCAGACAGTTCCAATTCACTTGATTTAATCCTATCATTCTGGTCTGTGGGGCAACGTGTATTCAAGGCAAGGCTCACAGGTGTGTCTCCACGACACTAAGGATAGAAGGAAACCTAGATTAGCCAGACTGGCTTCTGCAGAATTTACTCACAAACTGGTGCAGACTGGTTCTGAACCAAACACTACTGGAGTGTGATTAACTTCAGAATTTAAAACAAAGAATCCAATTATATTTCTGCTTCTTCTCTCCAAAGGGATTGCATTCTTCTATTATATACACACTTCATAACAAAAGCCCCGTTCATATACCATATACCGCTATTATTACCGATGCACATCGGTAAGCAAGTTTCCAGCGAGCCACAAAAGCACCTTTAATATAAACCCCAAAAGCCGAAATGTTGCGGTGTTTTGGACAGCTGGACTCTCTCCAAACCGATGGTAACATGCTCCATTCAGCCATACGAGCGGTAGGATTGGCGACCCACATGCCAGAGTGCGATGCAAAAGGCGCAACATTTACGCCTTTTTTGTAGACTCAGTTTATAAGATTCGCTTACCGAAATATTGAGGTAGTATTACTAGGTCTCGATCCACGAAAAAGTCACAAAATAAGCAAAAAAAAGGAGGAAGCAAATACCGCATTATTTGAACGATTCCCGTTCATGTACGCAGCTATCGGTAATGCATCGGCAAAATTGCCGCAAATGTTAAGCCTTTTTGGCGGATAGGCGGTGTATATGAATGGGGTTAATGTTAACCCGTTGCTCATGGCTAAATTGTCAGGCTTTGAGAACTTCGGTCCTGTAACTAGAATGTCAACATTTGACATGGAACTGCAGTAACCAAAGGGGTGTGGCTTAACTAGGCCCACAACAAAATTTGAGGTTCATTCATAACCTGTTGTATATTGTTAATACAGCAGATTTTGCAGAAGTCTTGCTGCTCAGTATCTGAGTGGAGAAAAGGCAGCCTGCAAATTACCATACAGGCTCTGTAAAGAACAGGTTAAAGTTTCTTCTTATTTTTTCCCCTCACAGGTCATGTACTTTCGTTTCATCCACAATCGTAATTAAAGATGATCTGACAGTGCAACTCTCTCACAACTTGGAATGAAAATAGTGGGCACATGTCAGGCTGTCAACCCTTGTGAAGACACACCTGTGGTGAGGTCAGAGGAGGAACGAGAATGAGCGGAGATATCATCGAGAGAACGAGGGACTGATGGTAGAAAAGTGCCAGACTCCCCCAACCTCAGGTACTCCTCCATGCGTGAGGACAAAGCATTCAATCGCAGATCCCAGGATGATAAAGGAAAAGGATTAACCCCAACTCCAATTCATCCCTACAAACTGACATAAAAGGCGGAAAACGGGGGATAATATCGAAGCATATGATACGGCCAACAAAACGGGGAAATGGTGGAGAAGGGGGCGGGCTAATATGTCTGTTTATTTTCAAAATATGCTTGGGGGGATTCAGAGGGCTGGCCCGATTAATAAAAGGAGTGAAAAGTGGTGTTCTGTGGGTATTTGTGCGGAAAAATCAGATTTTTCACACCTCCCTGGGCGATATTTATTCAGTTCTATTGATTAATCATGACGACCCTTCTCTCTGCTGATGAGAGGAATTGAAAGCAGTGCCTTGACATATCATTACGAGGGCAGGCAAACACAGAAATCAATTAGTGGGACTGCTGTGAATTTCTGCAGGTCGTATACATTTCACCTGGCTAGCGGAGCCCAGTTTTTCTTATCGAAAATCAAGAAATACCTCAGGTATCATTTGAAATATTCATTCACAATTTTTTCATAAGGGAGGAATACTTGAAGAAAGCATTTTATGAAGCGATGCTTGATTGTGATGAAAGAACACTTCGTGAAGGAGTATAACAAATGATTATTGTTTAGGCCTACATGCAATCATTTAGAACTGTGACTCCCGTTTGTGAATGCAGCTATTGGTAGTGCATCGGCAAAATTGCAGCAGATACATGTATTGCACTTATTTTGCGGATAGGTGGTGTATATGAACAGGGTTAAAGATACAGGAAATGATTCCCACTGATAGCGGCTCTAATGGCGACTGTTGACCTCTACGATGATTAGTGTTTCAGCAAAGGAGAACAATCCTGGAATGAGGGTGGTAACATATATAGCCCCATCCCCCATGGTACTTTCCTAATTATTGCTTAACTTCACTCTTTATAATGTCAGGGGTGTTAAGGAGGAGGTAGGATTGATATGGTTGCGGACCATTAGTCAGGCAAAGTATTGAAATCAAATGAAGCTTGCATCGAATTTACACGCGAACAAAGGGAGAGCATAGAGAACAAAGAAGGGGAAATATTCCGAGGCTGAATTAATTAAAGATGTTAATAGAGGGGGCATTTTCTCAAGTTGGAGTGACAAAATCTGGTGCATTTACATGGAGTGAGACCCTGAAAGACCTAGCTGCTTGTAGATAATTCTTTGCGAAAAAATTTCTGAGCTAGGGCCCTATTTACATTACCCCAGCCTCGCCCGAAACCCAACACCATCAAAACGCCATTCAGGCCTGGGGTGTATGTATCTCACCCCAAACCTAACGCAATGACAAAAATAAGGGTACTAAACAATGGAGAAGGAGAAGATTTGACATAAAATCATGAACTGCAAGGGGAAAATGGTTGGGAATGATTTGCATTCTTGACAAGCTTCAGAGGGGTGTACCCTCCCCTCCTATTACCACCGGGCCAGAGGGGTGATTAGGGGGCGAGGATTGGTCGTCGGGAGGGGGGAGGTCGATTCCTGGCCTTTATGGAGGAGGGGGAAACACAAAACAATGTTGTCAGTTTTTGAGATCTGGCCCCGCGAGCGCAGACCTTTCCACCCATTGAAGAGCGGAGGCAGAGGATGCGGAAAGGGTGTCGGCTATCACCGTGGAGATGAGGGGATCCAGTCTGGAGTGGTGGAGGGTGATTTGTAGGAGGGGGGATTAGGGGGGTTAAGTGACACCAGAGAGGGGTAAGGAGATACCGGTAGAAATACGATAGTCAGCAAGAGAGTGGGTTGGGGGGAAATAAATCAAATAACAGTCATTAAGGAAGGTAAGGTTAGAACATAAACATCAATAACAATGGTAATGATGGCAGCTATTTAGTCATAACAAAGACTATGTTTTCTTCAAAGTTCAAATGACAAGCACTACTGTCTCCTACTGTTCACTTGGACAAGGCAGTAGACTCAATATTTTTGTTCTTCTTGAAAAGGTTTGCGAAGCTATGACTGCCAAATTTCACACACGTTATCGTCATGGTACACTGCTGATTCCTGCCGAGTTTCAAGAGTTTTGCAAATGTGCTCCCCTGTCTGAATAGAATTTGTTTTGTCTGCAAAATGGCTCCACTTCCTCCGTCTCCATTTTCCACAGACTATTAAAATGAAGAGAATTGTTTTTGCTTTCTCTCTATGTATCTCACAGGTCTCCAATACCATTGGCGCTGTGTATGATAATCAGTCAGTCTACTCAGTCCATTCATGGTCAGTTCTTTGTGTAGTCCAGGAGTCAGTGGTCAATGGCCACACATACAGAGTGGACATACAAGGCCATCATGTAATGACCACTCTCCTCACATTACATGCATGTTTGGGGAGCTCCTCTTACTCCAACACCTGGACCCTGTTTTTTCATAGATTTTCAATTGTTGTACCGTACCATTATTGGTTACTACCATGGTATCAGCCAATAGGCTTTCTGCTTTCTTGCTGTTGCTATGGCTGTTACCATCAATGGTTAAGTAACAACAGTTGAAAACATATATATATTATATATTTATAATGGCTGCCACTTACAAGCTTTTGAGTTTGAACAAGCACATGTTTTTCATTTCATACAAAAGTGTGTCTTTTCAATACCACTTCCACCCGCCCTCCCCATTTACATTGAGCTCTAAATCCCTGCTGTATGTAACAAAAGATTATGGGGTATTAAACACAGCACATAAAAGCGGTAGCAAGGTCAAAATTAGCACAATTTCCCCCCTGGGCCAGCGGCCTGGACAATGTCATCACTGCAATCAGGGGCAGCTCTGGGGCTTTTTAAATGCAGGAGGGGGCTGTAACTCAACCATAGGGAACTCTATTTTTGTGTTGTTGTTTTTTGTTGTTAAAGTTGTTGAAAAAGCAATGGCTACACAGTAGTCAGATATGAAAACTAGTCTAGTTATAGTTACTAAAATGTACACAGCTGAATGCACTTTAGTAATTGTTAGTCAGGTTTCATGAATATGGCCCCAGATCTCCAGATTTGAAGACAGATCAGGTGGAGCTTTCCCCCCGCATTCATGCACTGCAGAGCGGAAATCTGAAGAATATGGTATTACATATTTTATAGGTTGAAAGACAGATCTAGATGAGCAGAAATCACATGGGAACAAATTCATCATGAAGCTTTGCTTAAATGGGGGTGAACAAAATCAACAAATATATCAGGTTTCTTATATTGCAAACATGGGGGGAGGGGGAATTCCCCTTCACCCCCCCCCCCCTCCCGACCTTCTCTGTGGTTTTAGGAGGCCTTTTGTAGTTTTTGGTCCATTGAGTGAAAACACGGCCCTGGACTACTTGCTAGAACAAGGTCTAACCACTTGTTCTTAGCTCAGAATGTGTTCCCTTCACCAGACCAAGGAGTGATCCAAACAAGGTCAGTTGGAACATTACACATATTTCTATGTTTGATTTCTACCATTTTTCCCTATGGCCTTCACCAGTAGGGTGCCCCCCCCCCCCCCATCCCCCCACCCCCATTGAACTAGTCTAGTGTCCAGACCTGATGGTGTATTATTGACATGTATGATGCTGAGTCAAAATTGACTATTTTAGCCATTATCACTATTTGTAAAAAAAAGGTTTGGAATCTACATTTCAATATTGAAATTATGACAATTCTTTTTTTTTCTTTTTTCTTTATTGAAAATAAAACATTAAAAAACACAATTGTTTTATTTAATAAAAAAATCCATGTAACTTGAAAGGCTTTTGAAAATGATATCAGTATGTGTTAACTGATATGTTTCATAACCTCACAGGTGTTATGACCATTAAACATTATGAAAATATTGCCTCTTACTGTAAAATAATATAAATTCATGGGCCTTAGCCTGACATATGTTAGGACCATTTATTGGTAAGCAGACATGTTGGTTTATGTCTGAAACACTGTATGTTTGTGGCTGCAGATATGAGCTCTAAGCTATGCTGTCATTGCCCATGTCCTTGGTGTGCTTATGAAATTGATTTGTATGTCTAAGGCTTGCCCCAAGAAATTCCCCAGACTGTCATAAAAAATAACTATTCAAACTACTTCTGGTGCCCCACATTGACATTAAAATGTGATAAATTAGCATGGAATGTCTCAACCACTGCTGAGACAAAGAATGAGGATAACAAAGCCCAATGACCCATTTCAGACCCAGTTTTTATCCACTGAACCACTCTGGTGCTTTAATCCACTCCTATAATTTTTATCACGGTTTGGTTTTTATTCAGACATACCCCACACATGCATGCAAATATCACACACATAGGGGATATAGGCACATAGCAAGATACATCACGATGTGAATTATTTCTGTGCATTGATGTAATTAAAGTGTGTGCACAAGAGTGACTTGTACATCAAATGGCAAATTAGCGTAATCGTGGGGGGTATGTATTAGGGAGGCTATACATCACTGAGGGCACTCCTTTGAGTTGGAGTCTTAGGGGGAGGGTGTGTGGGGGGGGGGGGGGGGTGGAGAGGGGGCGGAGAGGGGCGGAGAGGGGCGGAGAGGGGGTGGAGAGGGGGTGGAGAGGGGGTGGAGAGGGGGTGGAGAGGGGGTGGAGAGGGGGTGGAGAGGGGGTGGAGAGGGGGTGGAGAGGGGGCGGAGAGGGGCGGAGAGGAATAGACAGGAGCAGAACGGGCCCTTATCAAAGGCGTCTTAGCATCATATTGTTGGCTGTTGCCATGAATATATAACAACAATCAGGGATTGATCACAGCAAGGAAGGATAATTCCTTGATTCATGTCATGTAAAAATATTAATCATGCCTCCCAAAGTAACAATTAACATCACAACCTTACATTTTGATGATCTTTTTAAATTGCTCCTACTTATAAGAAACAATACTCTATCCTCTTTGAAATCCATATATAGGCAACACAACACATTTTAAAATAATTTATGCAATAACATTAACCTGAGCATGTCTTAAAAATCGTCTCAAGTTTATCACATGTTAAAATGCCAAGGCGACTTCAATGCCTTGACTCCAAAAGGAGTAGGAAGATAAGTTTGTGAAAAACACATGTTTTCATACTGTTGGTTTCATATTCAGAAAGTTGTGACTGGCCTTTGGCTGCTCATGTATTGAAATATCAGGTCTAGCTTATACAGACAGACCAGAGGTTGGGGAGAAGAAACAAGGTCTTTCCTTTCAAGGAGCTGAATAGTCCAGGCAGGAGAAGTTACTGGGAAGCCCTACATATTTCTGGAGTATCATTCTCCTCACATATAAAGATTATTTCTCAGCATTTCAAGGTAAAATGACACATTACCAGACAACAATTTGACTAACACGTTCCTGTTAAATGTGGACTGAAGATGGTATCATTAATAATGATATTTGGATTACTGTCAAAAATTTACTACAAATTCCCCTTTTTCTTGAAGACTAATTGATTATTCTCTTTCAAGTTTTAGCAGATAAAGGTTTCTCAGCTACCAGGCATGTCAGGAGAATGAAACAAATTGGTATTTTTGTCCACCCTGCCTTTATTCAGTCAGACCATGCTTGGTTTTCACAGACCCAATATTTGGCGTAACTTCAAGGGATTCCTTTAGAAATTGACTGAAATCATGTTAATGTCCAGCTTTCTGGATTCGGTCTTTCTCTCTTCCCTGTCGGCTTGCCACCTCCAAATAGATGTACCTCTGTGTCTCATTTCGTGTAGATGTCTCATCCCCACCCCTTCTTTCTTGCTTCATTCATCTTTCTCATCCTTATCTCTCTCTCTTTCTTCTCACTTTCATTTTCAACCCCCTCTGTCAACATGTCTTCCTCCTTCATCTCTTTCAATTGTCTTCATCTTCATTCTTATTTTCCCCGCTCTTTTTTCTCTGTCCATCTCCATGTCCACTTGAAATTGACTTAAAGGGATAGTTCACCCCGAAGATAACTTGGTTTCAATAGAAGCAGAAACATAAAATAAACTTATTAGTGAAGGTTTGATAAAAATCGGTCAAAATGATAAGTTACGAGCTTTTGAAATTTCAATTTTGTGTAAGGTGGTCTCCCATATCTTGTTTACAGTATAATTATATAAATTGCTCTTTTTCTGTTTTTGACAACAATTTTTTTTTTATGCAGATATGTGTGAAAAAATGTATTTCTACTGATGTATTAAATGCATATTCTTTGAGTAAATGCACGTTTGGAAAGTATTGTATACAAAATATGGGCTGGCCATAGAGCTCCTTGCATGTGACGTCACAAAATCAAAACTTTAAAATCTAATAACTTTCTTATCCTCTGACAGATTTTCACAAAACCTGCACTAATATGTTTCTTTCATCTTTCTGCTTTCATTAAAACCAGATAAATTTCAGGGTGAACTATCCCTTTAAAGCGAAATAATCACTATCAATAGATTCTGAGAAGGTTTTGGGTGGTCATTTGAAACCTATAGCCTGGAGACCGGAGAGCACTATGCGCTATCTGCTCAACGATGCATCGCGCACTGACAGGGACAATATGATTTTAAATGTAGATTATGCTCACTGTGTATACAAGCATAGTTTTTCACTTTTTTGAAAATGTTAATGAAGTTATGACTGTGAGATTTCATGCATGATGCTGTTAGGGTATACTGCTGATTCCTCCCGAGTTTCATGACTTTTGCAAATGGGACACTAATACCCAAGCATTATCATAAATTGCCCATGACAGTACACAGGTAGCCAGCTCTACACTTACTGAGGAACTTTACTTCCAATATTCATAAATGGAGGCAATATAGAGGGGAAATTGTGATAAAAAGGGAAAAATTGGTACTCAAACCTCACCTTTTAATCAGCCTGCTTTGCACTCATGCTTATTTCATAAAGAGCATTGTGTTTTTAACGTTTGCTTACAACTGTCAAATTTTCCGCTCCGATGGGCTCTTTCACACTTCTAGCCCTTAATTCGTTTAGCCCACAATGGACTCTAGCGCTGTTTAGACACGTAGGCTTGTTTTCGGCGGAAGTGCCGTGAATGTGTGAAGTAGCAACCCCCCCCCCCCAACAGCCTCTCTACCTTCCACCTGCCTCCCCTTTCTACCTGTTTTTTTCCCTTTCTCTCAGAATTCCCGTCACAAACGAATGACCCACATATTATGGAATATCTACCAGTTGATATGAATTGGTTGTGTGTGTGCATAGACTCTATTGTTGAAGGAGATGAGGGGTTTTTTGACCCCGCTACAAAGTACAGAATATAAACTTTATTGGAAACCTATATACTAGACAGAGCAAGAGGGCAGCATATAAGTAAAATCAATGAATATTTGCCACATTTCTCTTGAGGTGTGAGGATATTTGTGTACATTTCTTTTCAGATTACGCACGATGTCACAAAAGAAGGACTTACAAAGGCCTGTTTAATCCTGAACATCTGCCATCATAACGTGGGGATACAAATTTATTGAATAACATCTACGGTGTATTCTCCAAATATTGATATAAGTAATGACAGACCAATCTATAGAAATATAGCCCACTGAATATGGAATTTCATAATGCTATAATCATTCATTACCTTAATGTATTTTTGTTTGTATTCATCTTCATCCAAATGTCCATTTGTTCATCTTTCATTCATGAATCATACCATTCAGGAAAAAAGTTATACATTCAACAAACAATATTCTAGAAAACACAAATTGATTAAGTAAAGAAGTAGACAATGCTTCTACATGAATGATGAATTATCATTTAAGAGGCGCTTTTCTCATTGGCTGCTCAGAAATGTTAAAAATCCACAAGCCTAATCAGACAGACAGCACCCAGTTGAATCCATCTCTGACCGTATGATGACTTCACTGCAGTGTCCAAAAACGAGACAAAATTGGACGGTATCGCTGTGATGCCCACAAAGGGAATGCATATCGTATAATCCCCAAATTGGTGCACAAATTGCGGCGTATTTCACTCGTGAGATGTGTTGCCAGTGTCTCGCTGCTACCTGTTGACAAGAATGGGCCGGGAATGTCGCCCTAGTTCATCGCCTCCCGTGGGAATGCAAGGTAAAGGAAAAACGCTCGGGTTACTGAACAAAGACTAATGTTACACGTCGGGGCTGCAATTCACCTGCAAGGAGATTTAAAGGTGGCTGCCAAAAACGTGCATATTAAGCTCCGCATTTACAATTTTAGAGAAAAGAGCTAAAGAAAGCTTGAGTATATCTCCTTTGGTTTGTAGACAATCTTGGCTAGCACCTTGCAAGCCAGAAGGAACGCTGTTTTCAAAGGTTTAAGCGTATTATCAGGACAAAACGCAACAGCCAAGCATGCTGCATTGATCCATCAGGTACCAGACAAAATGCTTCTCTATGGCATTTCATGCAGAGAAAAAATGAAACAGGTGCGCTCAACAAAAAGTGAAGCCACTCAAACTCAGGAGCTTCTTAATCCATGTCTAGAACATTGGGCTCTGATTCTTCTTTTAAGACATGGATTTTAAAGCAAATGACACATTTTAATTGCTTGTTCTGAATCCATTGAACTATACTTTCATTTTGAATGTTCATAATGATTGATGTGTGATTATCACTGTCTAGTAATAACCACTCAGCATGATTGCACTCAATGTTTTCATAGCCATTCTCTCCCATTATCAAAATCAGTCCTTCATCATTATCTATTCTTACTCCTCTCAGCACCACCATCACATTATCAAAATTATAGTCATTACAATCATCATTCTGACGTCCACTTTTCAAACTCAACTATTTCTTTCTCCTTCTTACAATCAACTCTATATGTATCTTCTTCCTGGATTACTAAATTATTATGGCAATCTAGCTACATGGGAAAAACAGTTTCAAATTTATTTTCTACCCTTCAAGGGATCAGAGGGTCTTTAAACCACAAACGAAAAAGCACCCCAAAATACCTTTAGACCTAACATCACAGGGCAGGGTAGATTCAAAATCCGGTCTAAATGGGTGTTTGGTGCGACCACAGAGCGAAACATCAATACAGATTTGCTGTAACGTTAGACTTAGCCCGTGGACCCCAAATACGCAAGGGATTATGTATCCTGCTTCCATTTTCTGCATTTTGCTGGTAGCTAGGGTAGTCAAAAGCAGAATCCCATTTTAGCAGCCATGTGACGGTGGGAAATACAAAATGTAAAAATCATTTAAACCCGTTTTTAGTGAGCGGCCATTCTGTACCATTATGAATGGATGGAAACTACGAGTAGGTTCTTTCGTTGCACTGACAACATTTATAAGGGACCGTTTGAAATCTTGTTTGCATAACAAAAGACCATGTTAGTGAGATACACAAATTCTGTTCTCACAGTTTAAATAGAGTAAATATATTAAATGTGCATGAGGAACTCAAACAAATTATGATCAATTTCACCTTCTTACTTTCCTGGACACAATGTTGAGTTTCAGTAAATGCATACAACCTGAATAACCTGTTTGTAGATTGAAATCAAGTCTGAGAGGGTTACAAGAAAAGAACAAGGCATTAGCAATATTGTGTCTCGCCCACTTGCGAAAATAACCAGAAATATCGCGATCTCCGTTGCTACGCAAAAGAAAACTGAAACAAACAAATAAGCAACTTTAAACAGACAACATCAAAATCAGGTGCAAAATAGTGACTTTGAATAAATTTGCATAATTGTGCATGAGTAATGTTTGCCTAAATCTACATCAGTAATGCTCACACATGCTCACACAATTCTGTGCACAAGTTAGGAAGCCTTCACCAAGAGTCTTGCAAGTAAACTTTAATGTATGACCTCAAATGACCTTTGACCTTATCATGTGACCTCTTACAGCACAATAACATGCAGGTGCCCCCAGTGCATCCATCATCCAAGTTTGATTGCCATTGTAGCAACATGTGATGAGTTATGTGTGATAAGAGAGTCTTGCAAGTAAACTTTAACGTATGACCTCAAATGACCTTTGACCTTATCCTGTGACCTCCAACGGTACCATAACATGAAGGTACCCCCAGTGCATCTATGACCCAAGTTAGGTTGTAATCCAAGCAACCTATGTGAAGTTATTTGTCAAAAGAGAGTCTTGCAGGTAAACTTTAACGTATGACCTCAAATGACCTTTGACCTTATCCTGTGACCTCCAACAGCACCATAACATGTAGGTACCCCCAGTGCATCTATGACCCAAGTTAGGTTGTAATCCAAGCAACCCATGTGAAGTTATTTGTCAAAAGAGAGTCTTGCAGGTAAACTTTAACGTATGACCTCAAATGACCTTTGACCTTATCCTGTGACCTCCAACAGCACCATAACATGAAGGTACCCCCAGTGCATCTATGACCCAAGTTAGGTTGTAATCCAAGCAACCTATGTGAAGTTATTTGTCAAAAGAGAGTCTTGCAGGTAAACTTTAACGTATGACCTCAAATGACCTTTGACCTTATCCTGTGACCTCCAACGTCACCATAACATGAAGGTACCCCCAGTGCATCTATGACCCAAGTTAGGTTGTAATCCAAGCAACCTATGTGAAGTTATTTGTCAAAAGAGAGTCTTGCAGGTAAACTTTAACGTATGACCTCAAATGACCTTTGACCTTATCCTGTGACCTCCAACGTCACCATAACATGAAGGTACCCCCAGTGCATCCATGACCCAAGTTAGGTTGTAATCCAAGCAACCCATGTGAAGTTATGGATCATAAGAGAGTCTTGCAGGTAAACTTTAACATTTGTGACGGACGACGGACGACGGACGGACGACGGACGGACGACGGACGGACGACGGACGGACGACGGACGGACGCCATTTGGATCCCTTAGTCTCGCCTTCACCTCCGGTGGGCGAGACAAAAATGGTAAGAAAATTGAAACGACATGATCAATGCCGCACATTTTGTTGCAAGAAAGGAAGATGGAGTATATCTAATAACATTCTAACAAGAGAGAGAGAAAGCCTGCAATATTTTAGTTATTGATTATTTTCTGTAATTACAAAGTATGGTGATAGTGCATCATTTCTATGGCAATGCTAATGCTGACTCGTCACAACCTGCTCTCCTTGTATACTTTAACCCTCTCAATATCTTTGGAACACAAGTGTGTAGACAGTAAATTTAAAATTTAGGGCTTGGTTTTGAACAGGTTAAAATGTATGTAAAACAAGAATCAGCCAGTTGTCATCAATACAACTAGCACAATCACGTATAAATGTTCACAAAATCTTCATAAGATACCAGCACTACAGCGCAGAGAAAACATGTTTCTCTTGTAACAGATCGATTTGATTTGATTATTTCTATATTTTGGGCATCTATTTCCACAAGTTTATACCCATCAGCTTCTATTACTGAAAGCACAGCCGACGTACGGAAGACAATATACATTATGTCTTCATTAGGCAGAGCTTTCAATGCTAATGAAATAAACTCACTTTTCAGTCCTCCGGCCATCAGGACTGCAACAAGGGGTTGGAGTGGATATGATAACATTTCTGTCAGGATTGATTTGATCAGGCTGGTGTCATCTTATGACATACATCTTCTTGAACTACCCCTGTTCATATTTGCCACCTATCAGCAAAATAAGCGCAACATTTGCCGATGCGTTACCGATAGCTGCGTATGCAAACGAGAGTCACACAAACAATGCTATTTTGCACATGAAGACCTATTAAAAATACAGCAATATTACAGTAAGTGTATCTTATAAACTGCGTCTGCAAAATAGCCGTAAATGTTGCAGCTTGTGCATCGCGGTGTGGCATGTGTTTCGCTAATCGCAACACTGGTATGGCTTAGCAGAACATGTCATCATGGCTTGTTTGCGCTAGCTAGGGGTGTGGGGAGAGTCTACCTGTCCAAAATACTGCAATATTATGGCTTTTTCAGTCAATAACACCAGCTTTTTTTTTTTTTTTTTTTGCTTCCCGATGTGCATCTATAGGTAATATTCTGGTGTTATCATGATTATGGTACATGAACGGGGCTTCTGATACAATGTGGGTGGATACAGGATTAAGTTTACACAGGGATTATTGCATCATGTTGAAGAAGAGGGGACAAGTCTCAACCCTTTCTTTACTGAGCTTCCTATGTGGGCTGGCTTTTGTCCACTCAGATACTAAGCAGCACGATTCCCTCATCATCTGCTGTACAGACAATAGATGACACGCTACAAATAAACTTCAAAGTCTTTATAGGGCACAATAACTCGTACCCCTTTGGTTACTGCAGTTCTAGAGCAAAGTTTGATATCCTAACTTGACCAGAGTTCATGAAGCCATAAGTTCTAACTGGTGGATGGGGGCTTTAACTTTGTCGATGAAAGAAATAGAAAACATTTGAAGATGTATCAAATAAAACAGCATATATTGCTGCATCAGATGAATATTTGGGTGTTATTTTGTGATTTGTATCACCATTGTCAAGAGATTACCCAGCAAAATGAAAATGTGTAATGATCACTACATTCTAAATTGAATCTTTCTTTGCAACACACTCAAGTAAACTTTGTGTACAATAATACTAACACACTAACACAATACACAAATCATAGATCAACATTTGAAGAGATACACTTATGAACGTCGATCAGCATTGTTCATAAGGACAAGAAAACAGCACTAGTTGGTGTTCAAGATTTTTATATGTATTTTGAAGTTATTCTCAGCAAAGAGGAATGTCAGATTTGAGGTGCATGGCGATGCCTTTGAGGGAAGTTGTGAAGGAGCGATGGAGCGATGGTGCGGGGGTAGAGGGGTCTACATACACCCTACCCAGCCAGCCTGGTGCAAACAGCCAACCACCGCTGGCTAGAAAACAACACCCAGTCCTTACACACTACAGAAACAAGAAATAACAGCAGACTACATCCAACAAAAAATCAGCATGGACAAACACTAACATGCCCAGCTTTGTAGTACTATGCCAGAAATTTAGAATCAAGCTCACAGTTTGTGTGTGGGTAGAGAATCAAACAGTGAGATATACATGTAGAAGAGAGTAGTTAATTTTCTCAACTATGTGTGCAGAAGTGAGTCAACCTCTTATGAATGACAAAGCTTCTTTTAATACTGAAAACAACGTAGTTTGGCTTTAAAAACAGGATTTTCAATCATTTTCAATTACAGCTTTCATAAAATGATCTAAAAGGAAAAGAAGAATTTTGAGGCATTTTTGAGGCAAGTATTTCCGAATTGGAAAAAATTCTAAATACTGCAAAAAAGGAATTGCTGGCATTTCTGTATTTGACAATACCTCAGCAAGCAGTAAATGCAAGGTTTAAATTTCTGTCTGGTCTTCTTAAACTTGGATGACTTTCACACACATTGACCATCAGATCTTATTTATACCAGAGTACCAGTCAAAAAAAAAATCATAACTACCAACTCCCAACAAAACACATATTCCATACCAGAGATATATGATATTGAAGCACAAAGACACTATATTACTTTACAATACATAATGTGTACATAGCATGCTTAAGCATCTGAATGAGATTTCCATCAAACATAAATCGTTGGCATGACAACTCACCTGTGTGGTTTCAAGCAGCAGTTGGTGGAACAAAGAATGTAGACCAATGAGCAGGATGGGAAGTCAAAATCACATGGAATGGAGAGAAAAAAAGTGGGGAAAATACAGGTTAATAACCACTTCTAAATCAATGATTACCAATGATATACTTACAACCTTGTCACATGAATTACAACTGTGATGTACTGTAAGTTAATAGAGACAGCGATATGAGCAAACTCAGGTATCGCCTATGGCAATACCAGGCAATTTTTTTTTTCGACAGTGAGTCAATGTCTTGTAACTACATGATGGCTTTATTATTACAATTTGCTTTCATTTCTTACATTTTACTATCCATTACAAACATTTTTACATACTTTAATAATGAACCAAACAACCTTTCAAAATCTGAAAATGATAATTCTGCAATGAAAGACAGATACATGTAAACTGTTAGTTCCAAAGGGGAAGAGAGAAGCAACAACCACGTCAGTAGTGATTATTCTTCGCAACTCAGGACAATAAGAAAGAAAGATGTTATAGATGACAACATACAATACAATGGGAAAATATCAAAGTAGCTACAGCACTCAATTTCAATTTGAAAGAGAAAGAGAAAGCCGAACACAGCAAAAGAGCTGAATTGAAAAATATCATTGTGGTGTTGAGGTTTCTCAAACTGACATTAAACCCGGTGTTTGTAGACAACCGCACAGTTGGCAGTATCAACCGAACCCAGAGGTTATCCAAACATGTTCCGCGACTGGAATTTTAAATAGCTGACCTGTGTCAACAGTAAGGATAGAACTTGACCCAGGCTCAGCTTAGCGCCTCGCTACCCCAAACCCAGTTAGTAATGGTTTTCTGCTTCGTTTGTGTCAAATTAAAATGCAGGATGGAGTCTTAAATGAAGGCTGATTACCACAAGAAAGAGTGGATACAGATGTACAGATGTAGTCGACTTAGATTTCAGTGATCTGGGATCCATCACTTTGATGATATGAAGTTGGTAAATTTTGGACTGAACTGCATGGACCAACTTTGATCCCTTGCTCTTCTGTATGAGTGTTGGCGACCCTATAAATATATGAGTCTCAGTTTATCTTACAGAGCCATTTATTAAGATATTTATACCCATTTATACCCATTAATGGGAAAACCAGTAAATGATACAGAGAAAAGGGTAGAGAGCGACTGGGAAGGGGAACAAGCGAGTAATGTGAACAGGAAGAGGAGGAAAAAAGAAGATAAAATGAAGGGGGGAATTAGGAGCAAGAGGAAATGAAGAGAAAGAGGACCAAGCATAAGAGATAAATGAGGAAAGATGAGCAAGGATGGAGGTGGGTAAAACAGAGGATGATTGGAAAGACAAGGGTGTATGTGTGTATGTGTGTTTGTGTGTATGTGTGTGTGTGTTTGTGTGTGTGTGTGTGTGCATGTGTGTGTGTGTGTATGTGTGTGTATGTGTGTGTGTGTGTGTGTGTATGTGTGTGTATGTGTGTGTATGTGTGTGTATGTGTGGATATAGATCATGGATCTCACATCTCCCACGATAGATCAGGTAGAGAGAGAGAGACAGACAGAGAGAGAGAGATAGAGAGAGAGAGATAGAGAGAGAGAGAGAGAGAGAGAGAAGTAAGTACATCTTAAACCGCAACCTCGGTGGGCTCACAAAATCGTAATATTACCATCAATATCAGCTCAGAATACCTAAATCTACTTCATCTAAAATAATCAAAAGACAAAAGGAAGAGTACCTCTCCAACCAATTGTGGAATGGCTGGATGGATAGATGCAAAGATTTATTTTGAAACGGTCTCTCATGGTCAGAGATATCAATCTGGCTCCTCCAGGCTATAGTAAATATTGCTCAGCAGGGACCTGATATATCCACATGTTGTTGTCCCTCAGGGTTCGTCAGATGCTTGTCTGAACCCCCCCTTTTGACAAATGGTTTTGACTTTCAACAAGTTGGCCTTCGGGCGCTATAGAGCTTGCATACGAGTGAGGAGGGTATGACATAAGGAGAAAGTAGTGAAATGTCTCGTGCCGAGAAAACTCGGCCACTTGCTGCTGGAAAATCTGCGCGCACTATACGGAACTTAAAAGAAGGACTCTCATATGAGAGGAAATGCAGCACAAATATTAGAAAAAATCAACAAACAAACTACATCCTGTTTACCTTCCTAGCTCTACCTATATCACTCCTTCACTGCAGCACACACAATACACAGAAATCCAGAAATTCCGACATTTCATCTAGTGCTCAAAAGGTTAGATGATATCATAAGAAAAGTTGATAAAGGAAATCAAAACATGTCATATCTTGAGGCACTTAGACTAGATTGGAGCTGAAACTGTCAAAAGTCACATTAAGGAAAATCCATAAACACAAACCTAATAAGAGCAGTGATGACTCCTAATAAACAAATGGTCATGTAGATTAAAAAAAGGAACACAAAAAAGATCTATGGCAACATCAGCAGAGAACAATATAGAAGCGATCAAAAGAAGAATAGAAAGAAAAGTAAAGTCCTAAGGCAAAGAGAGAAAAAGAAACAATTAAAAAGTATTTGACTAAATGAAGAACAAGAAGATGGGGAAGAGGATGATACAAGTTTCATCGAAATCAACATCTTTGAAGAGTTGCTTGACATCGGTGGCAGCAGTGGGACACAATGCAGAGAGAGAGACAGATAAAACAGATAAAAACTATTTGAATGAAATGAAGAACAAGATGGGGAAGGAGGATGGTAAAAGTTTTATTTAAATCAACCATTTTGAGAAATTGCATGACAATAATGTTAGCAGAGAACCGAAAATAGGAGTGATAAAAAAATAATAGAAAAAACTCTAAAATCCTAAGGCAAAGAGAGAGAAAGAAACAGTTGAAAAGTATTTCACCAAATGAAGAACAAGATTGGGAAGGAGGATGAAAAAAGTTTCATTTAAATCAACAACTTTGAGGAATTGTCTGAGGTTGGTGGCAGCGGTGGGACATAATGCCCGGTAGAGCGATGGCAGGCAAGGAGGCAAGCAAGCCTGTTTGCATGCCAGCCACGCCTCCAGACACAACATAGCCAGCAGAAATTAGTTGAGAAAACAACAATGTGTCAACATTCTGCAGCAGAGCCATCCTGATGGGATGTTGCTCCTCCACTGGTTGTCACTGACAGCGTAACCGTGGGTTACCCCCACTTGACTCGTGTCACAGTCCGCTGCCTTGATCTTCTCAAAGGCCACAGAGCTCCCCTGGATATACAGACAGCAGACAAATCATTCTCCACTCAACTTTGGCTTAGATAAAATGTATAAATGTCATTTAATGATGCTATAACCTTTAAACTAGAGCAATTTGACTGACATGCTGTCAATAAAAAAGCCTCTGCTTCTTTGTTAGCTTCATCTGGTTGAAGTTGAAAAACTTTTGTGCTCAGAAAACTTGTAGGTTTGGTTGAAAATAACTATTGAATTTCTCATAATTGCAAAAAAAAATCATTTTGGGTCATTTTAAGTCAAATTTGGCAAAGTTCATTGACCTTTGACTTCAAAATTATTTCACTTTTCATTTAAGCAGTCATTCTTGTATCAAATTTAATTAAAATTGAATTATTTAATTTAGTTATTGGGAAAAGTATAAGATCATCATTATCATTGACCTTTGCCCTCTCAGCAATTTTACCCAACAATTCTACCTCCATAGAGTAATCCATCTTTACACCATGTTTGGGAGGCATGGGATTATTGCATGTGTATTTATTGTGAAAAATGGCAATTTTCTGGCAATTTTTTACAAAGTTCATTGACCTTTAACCTCAGTCAGAATTGACCCCTATTTTACAAAAATAATGTACCAAGTCTGAAGCAAACCTGCTGAACAGGTCTTAAAATATTGCCTGAACAGATTCGGGACGGATGGACAGACAGACAGACGACTCAAAAACATAATGCCTCTGGCCACCTCGCGATGGAGACAGAACAAGTATTGCGATAACCAGGTAACATATGTTTCATGACATTTCTTATAGCTCTCGGTGATCAAATATATGTTATTGGCACTGCATATCAAGGTTGAATTGTCTGTCCTAGACCCAATAGACACCAGTGATGGTTAGATGAGAAAAGTCACAAAGTCTGGGAGCGAGACTCCATTTACTACTTGGCAAAGAGTGTGGGATTAATGATACAAACAAGATATCTCATGTCATGGCGGTCACAGGAATTGAATCCACAACCTCAAGACTGTCCGCTGAGAGGTTGACCTAAAAGGTCTACTGGCTCAGCAGTGTGTAAGGGTGACCATCCCTGACTGCTGGGGATTCAATGATGTACTTTATGTTTATGAATGACTTCTGCGGCCACTGCAAAGTCATCTACGCCAAGAAAAAAGTATTTCCTTTCGCCACCTTTTCTCGACAACATCCACCTCGTTCATGTCAGCAGCAGATCGACAGGGAAGGGAATCCGCGGAACGGTCCATCTCGTTGCCGGCGGCAACAGGTGCACGGATGATGCATGCCAACATTTTACTGACGCAACTATTTGCCGAATTAGAAATTGAAATTTGGCCACTGACTTTGCATCTGTCTGGCGCCACCATTGCTGAGTGCGTGGAGCGTCGGGCTTGATGGTTGAGATTCAATTTTGGCGCTGGCAGTGACTGCATCCCAGACACTTGGGTTTCAAGATGGTGACGATACAAGATCTGAACCTGTGTCATACCTATAGGGCTTAGAGAGTCCGGCATACCATGGGTTAAAGCCTACAAGAGTCGCTCCACCCACGCACGCAGGAACAGTTTTAACCTGTGTCGGAACATAATGTTTCCAATGTATTCCATTCTCTTACTTAATTTCCTTAAACTATGTTACACTTTATTAAAACTGTATTAAAATACATAAAACTTACATGACTGGACTGCCCAGAACAGATTCTCTTAAAGTGGTTATATAATCAGTTACTAATGCCTGCACAATATGTCTGTACAGCTCTTGAATTTTTAGTTCAGCTTAGGAATGGGAACAAATCAAATCATATAAAAATGAGTTACAGTACTTCACAGTGGGCAAATTTTGCAAAATGAAATGCAATTATTCTGCTAAGCTTCATTATCTTATTGTTTAATAGGAAATATTTGCTTATAACATTTGAGTAAATACCTCATGCAAGTCTTGGAGAAGGACCCTTGTCAAAACTATGCTTTAAGGTTGAAGATTTCAGGGATAAACACATTGTGTCATCACTAGACTTTTTCAGTTAAATGACACGCATCACGTGCATTATACCCAATGGTCTGATGTGAGAGTTTAAGACTTTGTAAAGAAGCAAGAAGTCTTCTGAGGGGTCTCTTCAGGTTTACCATCCTTTCCATGCATAGACATGAGGGGGGGGGGGGGGGGTAGGCTAGATGGAAGAGGGGGTTGAGTTGATGGGAGAGGGGGTAGATGGGAGAAGTACATGTACTGGAGATGGGGAATGGGGTAGGAAGGCGAATAGGAGGAGGAAGATGGAGGCTTATTCAAGAGATGTGACTTGAGCGGAGAAGGGAGAAAGTTCCCTGGGAGGGTGTTTGGCTGTGTTTGGCAATAAAATCAAATTGCTATTTCCCTTCAAAGGAGCAAATTCCTGTCCGATTGACAGAAGGGCTCGCGGATCAGTCCAATCTCGAGAAGGTGTGACAACATTCAGCCCGTAGCAATAGCCTAACGTTCAGACCCTGGCACATTTTCTAATCCAATATCTCATATCAGGTATATAAGGTTCATGCGAGTCTGGTACAAACAAGAGTAAATCTCCTCTTTCCACAGGATGTGTAGGACGTGCACTAGCAATGTATTAGTCTACTCCATCAGACCTGTAAACGATTTGTTCCGTACCTCAGAGAATCAGGATAGGAAATGTCCAACAGTCTGGAAGCAGGCTACTACAGCAACAGCCTCGTGAGAACAAAAGCCAAAAACGTTAAAAAAAAAGCCACATGGGCTGCCGAGAAGGCCAGGAAAAGGACGCGAAAAAGAAAAGAAGAGGGGAAAACTGGCAAACACCTTTGTGGACTGGCCGCTGGCCAATCAAAATATAGCCCCCTCGGCTGCCGTAATGAATTTGTGAAATTGGGATAATTGGTCGCTTGGGACAGGCGGTTGAGTATACTCCCACGAGAAAGTTTGCTTCCTCCACCGCCCTCCTTCCCTCCCTTCTCCTTTTATCTGTGTTGGTATTCTGCTACGGAGGCAAGTTTGGATATGCAGGGGGCAAGTGTATCAAATGACAAAGGCTTCTCTAGGATCTGGAGGGGGGGGGGGGGTCTCAGCTTTTAAAAGTCGGGGAAAGAGAGTGCACGCCCGGAGGTTTCAAGACGTGTTCAGGCAATCACAAGTAGACATAGCAGCAGTTTGGACTCCCACTCCAGGCATACATGATGCATTTACTTTTACAAAATTAGCAGGGAAAGTCCCGAAGATAGACATTTGAGTTTATTTGAGAGCACAAAAGAAAATTGTAGGATTCTTTTCTTGATTTTTAATCTTTAATTGCAAAAAGTGCGATGAAACACGGGGTGCTTTTAAATGAAATATCTGAAATAAAAAAGCAAGTGGTTAAACTTGCATCCCAACTCCTGCAGTAAGAGATGAGTGCTTTGTGATGCATGAAGGCTCGTTGCCATGGTTATCCTCTTCATCAAATTCTCTGCATAACGCAAAATTCAGCTCCAGTGCTTTTTAAGAAGCAAACTGTGAGCAATTGGTGTATTTTATTATGTCCGAGAGTCACCCTCAGGAATCGAGAATACTGAAGCGAGAAGGAAATTATGGAAGGATGGAATTTAGAAAAGAAAACACGACGGCGAAGATTGCTGTGCTAGACAAAAGCCATCAAATCAAACAAAGTAAAGTGTGACCTCGAGTCATCCCCATCTTTATGCAAATATTTCTGTGAAAATGTAAAAAGGAAAATAAGCAAAGACACGTAAACTCAGACACTCTCCACTTCCCTCTGTTAAAAAAAAATCAATTTCTCTCCTTGTTAGAGTTTTGCCTCTGGAAAATTGGGAGTAAATTGAATGATCTTAGACAGGGAAAAATGCAAGGAAATGGGCTAACGATCGGTCACAAAAATTTCTTGGGCACATGGTCTTGTCAATTTATGTTATTATTTAATTAGCGTGTTTTCTGCCCATGGGCGAAGCAGGCAAAGTTTGGCAGAGAATTCTCCAAATTTAGCACGGGGTGATTTTTCCTGCATTGCCTGAAGTACACACACACGCTCTACCATTCACCTGGATGTTCAAATGGAATATGATGTGCATTTCATTAATCCGGTATCTAAGCAATGCTGTATGCTTTCTTTCCTACGCGCTCAAATACGCAATGGAGTTGACCTCAATTTGTTGGGATGATTTCAGGCATTTTCTTCTTCCTTTTTGGGCAGCTGATCTGCTGGCCGGCCGTAAGGGAGGGAGGCGGAGAAAAGACCGGCTTGATTAAGGTCAACTGACCAGTCAATCTTTGTTGAAGCAGAAAAGAAGATCTCTCTTTTCTTTGGACTTAAATTCGAGTGCAAAGCATCATTGGATAAATCTCCCTGGTGATTAAACAATCCCTTTGCCCTTGCGTGATCGATAAGCCTAACTTTTTTCTTTTATACTTTTGAGTAGGTAATCCACAAAACATAGAGGACAACAAAAAACACACACTTTAAACACACATATATTTAGACATATCTACGCTCATAAACACACAAACGGCTATTCATACACAGACAGACAGCCACTACAAACATTTTATTCTTACTCTACAACTTTTTTCATATTGAATGAGATTTTTTCTTTAAACACACATACATGTATAGTTTAGCCAGACATACACTCATAAACACACAAACAGCTATCTCATACACAGACAGACAGCCACACACAAACATGATACAATACAATATTCTCCATATTGCATGAGATTTTTTTTTCTCTCCTCTCATTTTTGTCTTTGGGTGAGGACGGGGAAGTGGTCTTGGAGCCTCTAGAAATGGGTTCTCTTCCTTGCCATCACTCCTCACTGTCCTCCTCATCCTTATCTCTGATAGATATCACTAGATAGGCAGCCAACCCATCCTCCAGCAAATAGATGACGGCTAACCATGAAGGATGGAGAAATCGTCACAAAAAAGATTGTCTACTCTCCAAGGATTGGGCACTTAATGCTCCAAATGCATAGTGTCGAATACAACACGCAGGCAGACAGGTATTGGAGAGTGGCCACTCCAAATGCATTGCGCAATCCCTACTGGAGCTTATGAATATGTATGAGATCTATCATGACTTGTGTTTCAAAAGGTAATGGATGTTAACAATGCTATGATGCATTCTCACATTTGGTGATAAATATTTTGAAAAGTTTAAAATCTATGAGTCAAATTAGGCAATTTCCTCCATATTTTCATATCATATTGATATTATATTCATTTGATATTCATGCTTTATTCATATTTTGTAAATATCACATATGCATGATGTTTACATAAGATCTATATTGTAGTTATAGTATATTCACATCATATTAGCATCTTCATATTTATTCATAGCTTATCTATATTGTATAAAGTATGACTGTAGTATAAGATTAGTCTATTAATAAATATTCATATTTGTTCTGGCACATACATCTAAGTAATATGATATTCAGGATTTCTTGTTTAACTCTCTCATCACCATTGGCATGAATATGTATAGTAAGCCAATGAGGCATTCATGGCCTGGTAATGTAAGGATTAAGTCTTGTCAAGAAAACATTTTCTTACTTTGTATAAAAACGGCTGCTTACTTTTCTACTCAGATACTAAGCACCACGACTCCCATGCAATCTGCTTTTCAGACAATGGACAACAGGCTATGAATAAACTTCAAATACCTCTTAGGACACAATTAAGCTACACCTCTTTGGTTACTGCAGTTCCATGGAAGGTTTTTAACATCCTAACAAAGCCAGAAAATCTAACTGTCAGCAACGGGTTAACAAAACTCCTGCAAGCAGGTTTTAGGAGTGAGATTTCATGAAATCTTTCCATGATTTCTCAAATTCAAGTGAGGTCAACTGATGAATTTCCCTCCTCCAAACATAATATCTGTGAGCTAAAATTTTGCAGAAATAGGCAAATTTAGAGGCGTTTAATAAGTGAGCAAGAGCAAGGAGGGGGAAGATGGAGTGATTGCTGTGTCACAATTCATGTTGCACAGATATTTGCCCCCAAATCATTGTGACATTTCTGAGTCGCAAGAGCAACAACTTTTCATCACTGAGGGGTATGGGGCATATGTAGCTTTAACATTGTCATTTTAAGAATGTGACGTTTGTTCCCCAAGGCTATTATCTTGATCAACATGAGGCCACCATTCATGACTGACACGAGAAAAGAAGTCTCCCTCCTCAGAAGTGTGAGATGGTGGAAGACGATTCACAAGGTAGAAACAAGATAGAGAGAGAGGGGTGGAGGGGGAGGGGAGAAAGAGACAGAGAGCCAGAGAGAGAGAGAGAGAGAGAGAGAGGGGGGGGGGAGAGCCAGAGAGAGAGAGAGAGTGGGAAAGAGACAGAGACAGAGAGAGGGAGGGGGGATATAGAGAGGGGGGAAAGAGACAGAGAGAGGGGGAGAAACAGACAAAAAGATGAGAGAGTTAGATGGAGAGGGTGAAAGTGGGAAGAGAGAAAGAGAGCAAGATACAGGGAGCAAGGGAGCGGAAGAAAGGGAGATAAAGCAAGAAAGAGAAAGAGTGAAGAAGAGGAAAAGGAGAGGAAGAGAGAACTGAAGAAATGTGCTGCCAAGAATAGGATAGCAGGCTATATAAGAGAAGTGAGGTGACATTTTGAGAAGAGGTCAAAACTATGAGTGATACCTGAAGTCCTGCAATCGACAAACTTCCCTGTATGTGTGATGAAAGGTGCAAGCAGCGCTTCGGGGGAATCCTCAACATTCAGTAATCAGAGGAAGACAGCTTGGGACGCTTCTTGCCGTTCAGAGCAAGCTGCCAACACATGACGGAAATTACAGTCGACAGAGGCAACAAGAATTGCTTCTGACGAAGCTGTGCTGCCGTTTCTTCAGACAGCAATGTCGATTCAATCTCCACTACAGTTTAAATGCTCAGGTAAATCCTAAGTGACTTTCTGTTACACCACGTTTCTTCTAAACAGTTATCCTCGAAAAATATATCATGCCACGCCCGAAGGATGTATTTTTTTTCATGATGTTTATTTGAGGAAATAAGATCAATACGATGAAGGGTAAAGTTCATTTAAAAAGGAGTTTGAGCCCAGCTCTTTCCCTCATTTTAAGCAACTTCCCGTGATCAATTCGCCAATCAAGTGCAAAACGTTTACCCAATGGCTTGTTATTACACGAGGAGAAGAGATAAGAGGACCAGCTTCCCAGCATGCAAAGGGAAATTTGCCGCAAATCATTGCCGTTTTTAGCCGACGCTGATCATAGTTGAGGTTTCAACAACTGCAGCATGACCCAGGGGAGATCTCCATAGATATGACCTTGTCTGCAAGTCAGAAGTTGCAATTTGTTCACTTGGTTCATTTCAATATTATATTTCATGTTGAGATAATAAGATCTTTATATGCTTTTATCTTGTACCAAGGCAATATAGGAAATAGATTGATCCCTTGCTCATGGTTCGATTTCCTGGCTTTCTGAACCCTGGTCCAGTTAGGATGTCAAAATTTGTCATGGAACTGTAGTAATCAAAGAGGTGTGGCTTAATTGTGTCCTATAAGGTATCTGAAGTGTCTTCTTAGCCTGTTGTCTATTGGCCGAACAGAAGATTGTGTGGGAGTTGTGCTGCTGTAAGTATGTGAGTGGAAAAGAGCCAGTCTGCATTTATGTGGGCTCATTTCAGGAGAGGTTAAGACATAAGATGTTTGAGAAAGACACACACTAAAGGGTAAAAGGCTTATGTCATTCATTATCCCTGTGTCTTATATCTAGGGTACTGAACCACAAGGGTAGCATCTTCAACCACAAATAGCCTGATAGTTCAGTCGTTGGGTTAGATACCAAATTTTTGTCTGATTTGTTTTCCCAATCATTTCATGAATGAATGAAAACCCACATGGCACATAAGGAGTTGAAAAGTAACGATAAACACACAATTCTTAAGAAAATCACTCCTAGCGCTAAGAAAATGATTGAAAATGGCTTTCTTCCTCGCCGATTCATGGATTTGCCAAAGGACACCTAGGTTGTGTTGGAAGGAGGAGAACAAAAAGGGGAGGCCGTAAGAATGGGGTCATTTATAACCAGTCACTAGCACATGCAAGCCTGCCATTGCTTCTCAATTTCCACACAAAGCATAAAAGGTTTCCTGCCGATTAAATGTGGTCGCTATTTTGCTCAATTAGAGGATTTGCTGTGGCCGAAAGAGAAACGTTGTCAAGTTGGCGCGAGAAATGCCGATGGTCTTCACACTTGACAGCGACGGGCCGGATTCGGTGACGCAACCGAACCCTTGGCATCGCATCACTTTGTTTCCTCTCCAGCACACTGAACCAGAGAGAGGGAAGGAGAGAGAGAGATGGAAGGAGAGAGAGGGAGATGGAAAGAGAGAGAGAGATGAAAGAAGAGAGAGACATTGAAGGAGAGAAGGAAAGATTGATGGTGAGACAGAGAAAAGGGATGGGGAGGAAGAGATAGATAGCAGGTGAGAGAGAGATGGAAGAAGAGAGAGAGATGGGAGGAGAGAGATGGAGAGAAAGACTGATGGTGAGACAGAGAAAAGGGATGAGAGATGGAATGAAAGATATGGAAGGAGAGAGAGATTGAGGGTGAAAGAGTGCGATGGAATGAAAGAGAGAGATGGAATGAGAGAGATGGAAGGAGAGAAAGATGGAAGGAGAGAAAGATGGAAGGAGAGAAAGATGGATGGTGGGACAGAGAAAATGGATAGGGAGGAAGAGAGAGAGATGGAATGAGACAGATTGAGGGTGAGAGAGATGGAAGCAGAGAGAGAGATGAATATATATATATATATATAGAGAGAGAGAGAGAGAGAGAGAGAGAGAGAGAGAGAGAGAGCGAGATGGAAGGAGTGAGAGAAAGATTGATGGTGATACAGGGAAAATGAATGGGGAGAGAGAGATGGAATGGGAGAGAGAAGATAACAAGAAGATGGAAGGAGAGAGACACACAAAGACAGATGGACGAGAGAGAGAGAGAGAGAGAGAGAGAGATAGTGAAATGAAGAGACAGGAAAGGGCTGCAGAAATTGATAAAGCTGTAGGTTAACAAGATCAAGAGAAATGAGAATGAAAATATATGAACAAGGCGAGAGAGAACGAGACAGCAACACCATCATGAAACTGTGGAAGGCGGAAGACCTAAATGAGAAGAAAACCTGGAGAGAATAAAAGGATGACAGGGGAAGGATGTGTAGACATAGGATGCAGGAGATGAGCAACATTCAGAGTGGGAAAAGCAAAAAGAGAGGAAGAGAGAGAGAGAGGGGAGATGGAGAGATATGCTGCCGGGCGAGCGTTCAATATCTTTTAGGCAGTTTTTCGCCCCCGTTTTAATTCCCCTCTCGCTGGAGATGGGGTACGATTTCCAGACGGTCCGTGAGGATAGATAGGATGGCCTCAGAACTGTAGGAATGGATGACCCCTCCAGAGTTTAGGGTTTCACTATCATGGATGGCGTAGGGCAGCCGGGAAGAGGTACCTACGAACGGCCGACAAAGCTCTCCTGGAGAAGATTGCAGCAAACTCATCTAATCTTGCTCTTTATCTCACACCTGTTAAGTCTGAGTCTGTGTGGCAACCAAACAAACATCTTCACCTTGGATTTATACCAAGATGGTTTAATCTTTTCTCCTTCTTCCTCTATCTAACCACTCTCTCACTCTGGGAGCATTTTGATATCTCCTCAGACAAATGTGATCAAGTTAATGAGGTGTTTGTTGTTTTTTGCACTTGCAATTGAAAAAAAAAATAGAAAGATTACTTCAAAAATGTTTTCCATTTAACTAACACTGAAAGACTTAGTTGCAGTTGTTGAAACTGAAAACCCATACTTGATAGTGAGGAAAACAAATATACATAGGTATAAGTTAAGAAGATGCTTTTCCCTATCAAGATTTAAAGCAATTACCTTCATTTTGTGAGGGCAGGGCACATCTCCGCCATTGGAGAAAGTTGAAGAAATAGACCACTTTTGTTGTGTATTTAAAGTTAATGCACGTCTTTCAAACAATATGTTACTAATGGTAACCCCACAGCTTGTCCAAGGTTTGTCTGAGTAGCAACAACTATTAGATTCAGCTCGATAGGTAAAACTTCCCCCAAACCCCCCTCATACCCCCGCCCCCCTCTGCACAAAGCCTGAGTTTGCTTCTCTGGTTTAGAGTTGCCATGGGAAAGAAGTTACTTCGCCAAACATGAATTGAATTAGCATTTGAGTAGCGCCCACATGTTCTGCTGCAATCCAGATGCAAAACCTTCCAGGAATGTTTTCATCAAATTCTGACAAGAAACGTATCCCTCCCAAAATTTCAGCAATTCCGCGCTGCAGCGATTCAGCGGACAGCACCAGCGGACTCTGGTCTGTTTCTGTGTTTCGCCGAAGGAAATGTAACCTGCCACATATCACCCGTGAAACATTTCTGGTTCCTTTTGATGAATCGTGGCAGACACCTATTACTGGACTACGGAACTGATATTTCGCTTCTGAATTATTGACAAAGTTAGGATCGCTGCAGGGACTCCCTACTGCTGGAAAGAGAATCGCCGAGAAGAAATGGATTTTGAATATTTATCTTGAGGATACAATGTAACATGAAGGAATTAGATCAATATCGTGTCAAACATGTCACATGATATGATTGAAGCGGTGAGCAGCGGTGTTTTTCGATAGCGGGTCAGGTTACGCCCCCAAGGGGTGTGGTCTCACCCCCCTCCAGGGGCGAGAGGGGGAGACAGGGGGGCTGGAGGGGGTGAGGGACAACTGTCGGGAGAGGCGCGCATGGGGGAGATCAACCACTAGGCTGCAAAATTGCTGAGGTTGGCGCGAAGGAGACAGACGTGATCGCTACGGCAACGGAATCTGCTATTGTATGATGATTACCTCTCATGCTTCATTACCACGCTCTCTCATTCTGCTCTAGTTCTCTCCTTTCTATTCCTTTAAACTCTTCTGTAATCTTCTTTTTGGCCTCTTTCTTTTACCCTCTCTGTACGAAGCCACTAAAATGTCACTTAGTCTATACACATCTCTGTGCCATTTTCTCTATTTTATTCCCATTTCAATGATATATTTGGTACTTTTCACATTCCCTTTCTCTCCACTTCTACCCTCCCTCTTCATCCCCCTCTACCTGCTCTTTCCCAACCCTCTTCTTTTCTCTCTCTTCCAACCCTCTCCCCTTCTTCTTTTCCAAAACTCTCGCCTTCTTCTCTCTATTCCAACCCGTCTGCTCTTCTTTTCTCTTTATTCTGTGCTGTTTCTTTTAAATAAGTCATCTGAGATGCTGTAGTAGCACTGTTTGGATTCATGGAGGATTTCAATTATCCTTGTTTTATATGGTATAAGACACAAGGTAGTAATTAGACAATCAAAGTACTGTGCAGAGCATTGGCTGTGGGTGTTTGCCGCGTGTATATCCACTCACACCAGCAGCGCCGAGGATAGCGCCAAGCAAGGGTCAGTCCGGGGGCGCTCCTTGGGTCTGTGCCACCCGGGATATAACCCATCATGTCCAGTCAGGTGGACATACAAGGCCTGTTTGCTGTGAGAGATACGGTGCTAACCTGGTGCCAGGCCGGCGCCAATTAGCCCATCCTATGGGATTTTTGCTGGTTAATAAAATTAATTCCATCCTTCCTTCCTTGCTGTTTCCTTTAAACTTATCAAAGACAAAGATTTTCCCTTCTTTCATAATAATCATTACAAGATAATATTTGTAACTTAATATATTCTCCAAACATGGAAACTACTACTCCATATGGCACTTGAAATCATTTTGAAATCTGTTATCAACATTTATATTCCCTCAAAATATGCAACATTTCATCACCTATTTTGCAACAATGATCTCAATATACAACCATGGTTTCAAACAGTCTTGTTTAACACAAAACAAAGTCACCTAATCAGTTAGAAAATCAATCAATATACTGATTGCTACATCATATTGAGGTGTACATGGTGCGAGGTGTTGAGCCGTATCATGATATCCACATCTCCATGAGATAACAGACAACAGTGAAATAAATATCTCCCATAGATCTCTATTTCTCATCCTCATCCTTTTTTTTATATCTAACTCTGAACTATTTGCTTAAATACTTTCTTTCCCAAGATTATCATGATCCTTTTTTCATTTTACAAATCAAATCTGTCTTTTCAATCCAGACTTGCTTTAAATCTAAGCTCCCCATACTTTCTCTCTTTCTTTGTTTCTACTGTTCCCATTTTCACATTCTCTCCTCTAAATGACTTTCTTCTTCCCCTCTCTCTCTCTTCCTCTTTTCATCCTCCTCTCTCTCTCCCTCTCGTTATCCCCTCTCTCACCCCCTCTCTCTCTCTCCCTCTCTCTCTCTCTCTCTCTCCCCCCCCCCCTCTCTCTCAAACTCTGTTCTGACTTCCAGCACCCTACACTACATTCAACACCTTATTCTTCTCTTTTAACCTTTCTTTTATTTTCTCACTCACTCTCTCTTTCTCTCTTCATCAATCTTCCTCTCATTCTCTTTTCATCACCCCTCTACTCTCTTCATTTCTGCTTTCCCATCCGATTCTTTATTTTTCTTCTTCTCCCTCCATCCATGTCTTTCCAGCGCTCTCTCTCTCTCTCTCTCTCTACCACTCTCTCCCCCTCTCACTTTTCTTATCTTTATTTCTATCTATACTTTAAACATCCCTGTCCTTCTCTCTCTCTCTCTCTCTCTCTCTCTCTCTCTCTCTCTCTCCCTCTCTCCATTTCTTTCTCTCCACCACTGTCCCCCCTCTCTTTCTTCTACTTTCAACACCCCTGTCTTCTCTCTCTTTCTCTCTCTGCCTGTCTCTCCCCTTACCCAGTCTGGATTGGATCCTGATCGATCGAGCAGCAAATGCAGCGTGAGAAATACTGAGTTCTCTGGCCCAAGGGGAAGAACGCTGATGCAGGGCTGCTTCTTGTTTTAAAGTCTCCGCCTTTCTCTTCTTCCTCCCAACATGTCCCTTCTTTATGTTCCCCTCCCCCTCTATCTCAACATATTCATCTTCTATTTGTTGGTTTACTTCCTTCAAAAATTATCTTTCTCTGCCATTCTTTTTCTCTATCTATCTCTCTATTCATCCATCCCATTCTTCTTGCATAGTTGTCAACTCCACATTCTCTTTTTCGTTTTCTCTGTCTTTTGTTTTTTTTTCTGCTATCAATTTATCTTTAACATTATCTTCCTTTTGGCCTTCTTCCTCCTTCTCTTCACTATTTCTCTTAATGTCATTTATATATATTTCCTCCTCTTATTTGCCTTCTCTTGTCCTATCTTTCCATCTTCCTTTCTTTCCTTCTATCCCTGCAGAGTTTGATGTCATCTCCTCCTCTTCCTTCTCTGTAATGTCACACACATTTCCTCCTCCTCCTACTCTACTTGTAGAGACAGGTGAGTGAACATCTACCGCTCCAAAGTCCCAGTCCTGGCTAGTTTAATATTATCTCCTTCTCTTTCTACTCTATAATGTCACGCACATTTTCCCTTCTTCTTCTACAGGTACAGACAGCTAGCGAACATCTACCGCACCAAACTCCCAGTCCAGGCTAGAAGCAATGCTGCTCTCTTGACCTGCTCTCACACTCCTTCTCAAAACCTTCTTCCTATTTTGTCAATCTCACAAGAGAAAATAGTAAGAGGAAGACAACTCAGACCTGTAGTTCCCAGAATAAAAAACATCCAATGCCAAGAATAAATCTCCCTCACTCTCTCTCTCTCTCTCTGCCGCAGTCACAAGATCATCTCTGCTAATTCTCTCTGAGCCAAAAACCTTATCTCCCGCCAAATTTGCCCTAAACGCCCGTCCCTCCTCTTTTGCGCCACTAAGTCGTAACTTGAAGACCGATGAGTTGGCAATCGTAAAGTATTCAAGATAAAGTATTCATGACGATCCACCTCCCGTCCCTTGTGACCATGGCATGTGTATTCACATCAATAATTTATTTCAAGTCCCGATTTAGCTTCTCTCGCACTGGTTTACCCTTTTTATCTTCGCCTTTTTTTTCTGTGAAGCAACAGCTTACATAGTTTGCTGATATATCAGACTAGATCACTAATAAAACAAATGGTGTTATGACACAGTCAGTCAATTATGTTCTTGCCTTCATGATTTGTTGGTGGAATACACTGACCAACATAGAAATAACAGTAGAGTACAAAAGGGATGAAAATGGGGAAATGAAAAGTAGAGAATGGAGAGGGAAAAAGGAGAGGTCATAAAAACAATGAGAAGGAAGAGATGAGATTAAATAGAACTAAAACAGGAAATGGATGGAGGAAGGGGAAAGGGGGAAAAGGCGGGAAAGGGGGGGGGGAAGGGAAGAGAGAGAGACAGTTACGGAAAAGAAGGGAATAAGAGAAAATAGCAGAAAAGGGGAGAGAAAGACAGAGAGGGGGGAAATTTGTTAGAATAAAGAAGAATATGTGAGATGGAGCAGAGATATGTACAGAGAAAAAGAGGGGGGAAAGAGGGGGGAAAAAGAGGGGGGGAAAGAGGGGGAAAAGAGGGAAAAGGAGGGGGGAGGGGGGAAAGAGGTAGGAAAGAGGGGGGAAGAGGGGGGGGGGGAAGAGGGGGGAAAGAGGTGGGATAGGGGGGGGGGAAAGAGGGGAGGGGTATGAGGGGGAAAAAGAGGGGAAAAATAACAAGAAATGAGAAAGACATATGAATTAGACTGGAATAGAGAGATCACAATGACATTCAACTAGAGAGATTTTTTACAAACTCGTATCAGCCTAATTACGTGTGGTTGCGTGGTAGAGCATGTACAGGGAAATTATCCAAACAAAAGTCCAACCCATCAATCCAACACAAAAAGCAGAGAAATACCCAGGCAATCGATGACCAAAGTCTGGCGTTAAATGGGGTGTGACCATCTGCATTGAGTAAAAGCCGGTTAATAGGACACTTCACTCCATGTGTCTGCCCATCCTACTACATGTAAGTCTCTCTGCTTTCAATTGGAGGCAGATCAAACCTGTAACTCAAAGTTTAACCCACAATACTTCAGGTATATCACTCCTGTAAGGTTACTAGTTAAAGTTTAACCCATACTACTTGCACAACTTCATCCTTTCAGTTAAAGAGAAATGTGCCTTTGGTATGTATTCCTTGTGAATAGGTATTCCTTGGTGAATATTCCTTGTGAATAGGTTATAACATTTTAAAAGAGTTAACACTTTTAGCTGCCCTGCTGCACTCCAATAGAATATACTTTCTCTAGAGTAATAAAGAAAAAAATGAAGGAAAAGGAGAAGATGATGAAGAGTTTGATGTAGAAGAATTACAAAAATATTGAAGAAGATGGAGAAGAAATGGACAAATATGAAGATGAAGGAGACTAAGAAAACAAAAAGTGGATCAAGAGAGAGCATATAGAGCAGGAGGGTAAGAAAATGGTCAGGACAAAGAAGAAGAAAGAGAAGAAGAAGAAGAGCACATGAAGAATAACAAAAATATGGTAAAGATTATGAAAAAGTAGAAAATGATGAAGGAGATAAAAAAGAAGATGAGGAGGAATAAGAAAAAGAAGAAAAAAAGGGAGAATAAGGAAAAACAGAATCAAGAAAGAGTAAAAGTACTGGAAGAAGTAGAAGCAGAGGAAAAATAAAGAGAAGAAGGAGAAGGAGAAGGAGAAGGAGAAGAAAAGGAGAAGAAGGACAAGAAGAAGAAGAAAAAAAAAGAAAAAAAAAAAGAAGAAGAAGAAAAAAAAGAAGAAAAAAAATAAAAAAAATTAAGAAGAAGAAAAGAAGAAGCAGAAGAAGAAGAAGAAGAAGAAGAAGAAGAAGAAGAAGAAGAAGAGGAAGAAGAAGAAGAAGAAAAAGAAGAAAAAGAAGAAGAAGAAGAAAAAGAAGAAGAAGAAGAAGAGGAAGAAGAAGAAGAAGAAGAAGAAGAAGAAGAAGAAGAAGAAGAAGAAGAAGAAGAAGAAGAAGAAGAAGAAGAAGAAGAAGAAGAAGAAGAAGAAGAAGAAGAAGAAGAAGAAGAAGAAGAAGAAGAAGAAGAAGAGGAAGAAGAAGAAGAAGAAGAAGAAGAAGAAGAAGACGAAAAAGCAGAAGAAACAAGTGGAAAGAGAAGAGAAGGAAGAAAGAAGGAGAGAGGGGGGATGTTATGGGGAAGCATAATATAACAAGGAAGAGAGAACAAATCTCAAACTAGATGTATGTCAAAGCTCACAGCATAAACCCTGTACTCCAGTTTACTGATTGACAATACAGCCTGGAATAGGCTTGTCATGCAAAGCTGTACGTCTTAGGGTAGGCGGCATGTACTATGTAAAGACAGCTTGGTGAAATCCATTCATGTTAATGGCTAAAGACTTCAAGTACCGCTGACGCCTGTCTCCCATCATAACACACACAAGAGTCCATAAAACTTCAGTCGGCTTGGACGAGAAGGAGTTAACATCTGTCTCTAAGTGGAGCAGTGCTGCATATCACATCCTGACCTGTTGCCCAAAATGGCAAAGTTTTTCAATCCCACGTTCCCTTCCCCCCGTCTTGCATGAGGAATGTTGATGCAAGACAGGGGTGGCAGGGTCTCACTTTTCTCTCGGAAACGGAAAAACACTTCAACTGCGACTGCACCTCCCCGGCCTGCATTAAGGCAAGCAGTGGAAATTGATTTGTGTGTGGCGCTATGGTGTCCTCCAGGAGCAAGCCTGCATTAAGAGGCCGAGAGAGCGAGAGTTCCCAGGACCGACACCCAGACTGCAGCCTTCTCAGATGGCATGCAGGACCCTCGCCTAATGACGGCCAAATGATTTTTTGCGGTTGCAGCGTGGCATACAGATGACTCTTGGAGGGGGCGAATCGGGACCGGTGGCACGCAGCTTGGCGTTAAAGGCTGCTTAAAAAGGGGGAAGGCGCTATCGATTTATGCAGCGCACCGGGAGCGCACCTTACCAGAAGACTCTACCGGTTGCTGGGCTGCGGCGCAGAGAGGCAACACGACACCCCAACTCAGGAAGGGAAATTGGGTTTTAGACTTCATCGCGAAAAGGTCAGGAGGGTTTGGTTTGGATCCGGAGGGACATGTGTTGTTTAAGGAAGTTGGAGCAAGGGACAAGGAACTACTAAAGGCAGAAAGAAAGGATATAATCAATGGGTGTGGGCTGCAATTCCATTCTGCCAGAAATACCAGTTGGCTATTATGGGGGGACAAAACAAATCTTTGACGTGATCTGAGAGCTAAAATCAATGGGGCCCGATATCTGCTCCCTTCCATCCCTGGGGCCGCTGCGGATGTGAAAACAGAAAACACTCTCACTTTGAACGCAACATACATTGCTTCTTTACAGAGAAAGAATGATTCGCGACTGTTCATTGTAGTTGACTGACCCTACCTTATTCAAATGTTCTATTCAAGACATACAGCACATAGCTTGGAACAAAATATCAAGTACATTTGTTAGCGTGTGTGTGTGTGTTTGTGCATGTGTGTGTGTGTGTGTGTGTTTGTGTGTGTGTGTGTGTGTGTGCGTGTGTGTGTGTGTGTGTGTGTGTGTTTGTGTGTGTGTGTGATTTGTGTGTGGTACTATGGTGTCCTCCAGGAGCAAGCCTGCTTATGTGAAGGGGGGGGGGGGTACATGAAGAGAGAGATAGGTCAAAGAGGGAAGAGTTGTAATCACAGAAAGGGATTGGGGAGGGTTAGAAAAAAGTAGAGGCAACTAAGAAAGAAGTTACCATGAAAGAGGTTACCAAGGAAAGAGGTTACCATGCCTATCAGTGTATTCTACCTCCTTGGCTTTACATCATCCCAAATTTTTAAAAACAAAATTCCACTTATTTTAATGAAGTTATTAAATATAGGAAAGTGATAAAAAAAGTGACCCCTGCGCAAATATAGGAGAATAGAGTACAAACTAGGAGGCAGTGGTGGCGGAGATGAGAAGGAAAATTGAAAGAGATCTCTGAAATGGAAGTAAAAACATATTAAGGTAGAAATTGAAAAGATGATTTAGGAGGAAAGTGAGGAGAGATGGCTTGGATGCGCTTGAAGCAACACTTGATGACACAATGCTGATAGAAGATGATGTCATCTTCCATCAACCCAAGAGACAAAATCAAATGAAGATTATCCATACTTGACATGGTATGACTTCATCATGAAGGCATTGTGTTCACGTATCACTAGAAAGGATCATAAAGTGGAATATTAGTGGGACAGGAGAGAGAGAAGGAGAGAGATAGGGGGATGGGGGAGAGGGGAGAGGTGAGAGGGGAGAGGGGAGAGAGAGAGAGAGGGGAGGGGGAGAGGGAGAGAGGGAGGAAAATTGAGGGAGATAGGAGAGGGGAGAGGGAGAGGGAGAGAGATGGAGATGGAGGGAGAGGGGGAGTGAGACAATGAGAGGAGGATAGAGGGAAAGGGAAAAGAAGAAAGATGGAGACAGGGGGAGAGGGGTGGGGCAGTTTGAAGCTAAGAGATAGATAGAATGATAAAGCAGAAGAGAATGAAGGAGGGAGGGAGGCTGAAAGACAAGGACACAAAGAAGGACAAGGAAAAGCAGATGAAACAAAGAGTGGAGAGACATGAAGAATTGAAAGAAAAGATTGAGGAGAGATATGAAGAAGAACAATAATAAGAAAAACAAGTAAGGAACAGGACATGGTAGAAAAACACAACAAGGGGAAGAGATTGAATAAGAAAAAAAGAATGATGAAGAAGCAGAAAGAGAAGAATGGAGAGGGAGAAAACAAATGAAGATGAGGAGGGAGAAAAAGAAGGATGATGAAGAAGAAGACAATGAATGGAGATAAAGAATAGCCCGACAAGAGTGGTGATGATCTCATCTGTCCCTCATCCCACCACCCTCCCTCTTCCTCCTAAACCCCCGGGGTGTGACCAATTTCCCATCCAGCGATCCCCCTCCAAGCCAAGCCCTCCCAGACATCATTTCCCCCCCTCTTCCGGACCGTGGAAGGTGCGGAAGCACGCCCCTGGGCCCCCTTGGGGGTATGCCCCCCCCCCCTCCTCCTCTTTCTACCCTACAAGGCAGGATGAGATTCTGTCCCTATGAATGAATACCTCCCATCTTGGTTCGGGCTTTGTTTGCATTAAAACAACTCCTGTTCTACATGGGATCAGCTTCTATCAACCATCACTTTGCTTTCTTAGGTTGTTTGCACAGTATATTCAGTGCCTATTCAACAGGGAGCCATATTCATAAAACATTACCAGCCTAGTTAGTTACTAGATATGCATGTAGCTGAATGCACTTTAGCAACAAACTCCTTTAGGTTAGTAAGGTTCCATGAATATGGCCCCAGTTCACCAATCATATCTTCATCAAGCCGTGCATTAGAAATGCGTCATACATTATAAACTTGCAAATGTAAATGATACATGTGAAGTAGACATACATATAAAATAATGATGCACTTATGGTACTGAAAAAAAAGATGAACAAATCAAATCAAAAGAAAGTGGAAAATCATCTTGTTGTTTTCTGTTTCTTTTCACTACCATCAAAGTAGTTATTATTATCATTTTTATCATTATTATTATTATTATTATTATTATTATTATTATTGTTGTTGTTATTATTATTATCATTATTATTAGTATTGTTATTATTATTATTGTTATTATTATTATTATTATTATTAGTATTAGTATTAGTATTATTAATAATAATAATAATAATAATACTTATCTCAACTGTTTTGATCTGTATTCTATGTTTTCTTCGCATCAGTACTTTTTTCATTGTGATCATCATGATTATCAACACAAGTTGATTTTCTTCTTATATCACTGTCAATATTTGATCACTTTAATTGCAATTATTACAATATTTACTTATAATAAACAAATAAATAATACATAATAAACAAACTTACTGTTTGTATGCACAAGATGTCCCCAGACTGGAATAAGAGAAATTATGAAAACAGACTGACCAAATATGGGCATTGTGCCTTTAATGCAAACAGGGAAACCCTTCCACTCCCCACCCCTCCTCGTCTCAACCTTCCCAGAATCCCTAGAACATCCCCAAACAATTAGATGAAGGACAATCCTGGACTCAACATCTCTTATCGTGTTTGCTCTTTTGAGACACCATCCGGTTGAATCATACAGCAAACTTAAGGAAGCCCCATTTTCCCTGTTCTAAATATGATGAGGAAAAAAGATGCTCCAGCACTCTTTTACACTCTGACTTAGTTAACTGACAGCTAACAAAGATCCTTTGGTATGTACGTATAACACATTAACTCTTTATGCCCCAGCAACCTGCTCTGTTCTTTTTCCACTCCAGATACTAAGCAGCGTGACTCCCATACAATCTGCTGTTCGGACAACAGACAACAGGTGATAAATAAACTTCAAATACCTTATGGGATATAATTAAGCCACATTCCTTTGTTAATGCAGTTCCAGAGTACATTTTGACATCTTAACTGAACCACGGTTCACAAACCTAGAACATCTAACCATGAGCAATGGGCTAATACTACACTAATATCATCTATACTAATACTAATCTTCTTTCTAATCTTCATTAGTATCATTCTTATTAGTTCTATTATCATGTCATTATGATTATCATTTCTATCTTTTTTATCATCTTTATCATCACATTAACCCTTTTTGATTCATGAGATTTGTGTGTTTTCTCTTGAAAAGAGTGCCATGTGGCAAACAAAGACTTAATCATCATAAATAAACCACTGATTGCTCTCCATTCTGTTCATAATGTTACCATTAACAAGTACCATACACAGGGCCTACAGAGGAGCCGCATGTAAGGCATGCTGATAGTTAAGGACTTACTCTGATATTTGCTCTCAAACTTCTATGGAAACTGTGAATTTGATTGGCTATCGCTCAATGTTACCATGGTAGTTACCATTGATAGCAGATTGACCGTTCATGGTAAGTTTTAGGCAATGGAGGCCAGGTCAGTTGGCAGAGGGAGTTCGCTGACTGAGAGCTGTCATGTGACTGTCATGTGATTGTCATGTGACTGTCATGTGATTGTCATGTGACTGTCATGTGATTGTCATGTGACTATCATGTGACACACATTGGCACACTACTTGTGACAGTAGCAAATAGATCATCAAGCATTGAGAAATGGATCTCTTGGGTAAGTCACTTAGAGTCCACTCTCTCCTGACCAAAGGTCCAGCCTTAAGTAGTAGGAAGGCGTTGTCACGTGATCTTCATCTCTCACTGCACTCTGCCCTTCACACACACCTCCGTCATTCGTACTCTTTCTAAGAGTAACAAATATGCTAAAAACTACATGAAACCTCCGCAACATGACTCACAATTCTCATCATTTTCTTCCAGTCCATCATTACACCGTCATGTCCTTCCCTTTTCCTCCACATGTGATTCCACTACTCCAGCCCCATTGAGCAGGCAGTGAACTCAATGTTAAGTCACGGTGTGATCGTCCACAACGAGCCCTCAATCACCTCGGCCAAATCAAGCCAACAAAAAAATGGACGCAAAAAGGGCTGGGCTCAAGAGACACCGGTAAGCACGGCCATTTTCACGCTAACTGCCAGTTGCACTACTGTTCTTGCACGCTTCAGCGCGGGCACAAGTGCAGGGGAGGAATCCTGAGTGACGGGTAGGACTCCTGGGTGCAATCGCGGCCATGCCTACTAGGGAAATTATTTCTCGTTCCGTCGATCATCGGTAAGGTTGCCGCGGTGATGGGCACACCTCTCTCTATCTCTCTATCGTGGGCTGGTTTGACTCAGCCGAGGGCAAGCCCAGTAAATCATTGATGACTGTTTTCATTTAATTTACAAACACATCGAACGGAATGTATCTCACCTGGCTTAAAATATGAAATCATTTTGCATTCATTTTAAAATATTGATGTATTCATAAAAATCATCTTCAAAAGATCTTTTGAAGTCATGAGGCAACATATCATGCATGCTGTTAAAAATGTATGTTTTCCAAATTCTAAAATGTACGTTAAGTGTCTTTCTGTCTCAATGTCACACTCAATTGTGAAAATACTTTCACAACATTGATTTGTTAAGGATTAAGAGTGACATCTATAACATAGAAGTAAATGTCAAGATATTTTAGGCGAGGTATCTCCCTGTCTCAATCTGTCATGTCCTTTGCCTCTCTGTTCCCCTCTTCCTTCTTTCTGCCTCTCTCTCCTCCCCTCTCTCTCTCTCCTCTTCTTTTTCTCTCTCTCCTCTTCTTTCTCTCACTCTCTCACTCTCTCATTCTCTCTCTGTCTAAGTGTCTCTCTCTCTCTCTCTCATTCTCTCTCTGTCTCGGTGTCTCTCTCTCTCTCTCTCTCTCTCTCTCTCTCTCTCTCTCTGTATGACTGTGTCTAGCCCTCTGCCTCTCTCTCTCTTTCTCTCATAAACTGAAAACTTAATGAGACATATGCTTCATGTAACATGTAAGGCTCTCAATGTCCAGCAAACTGTTCTGCTTCTGGCAAAACAGATCTGCCTTAAAATGTATTCAAGTTCATTCGTGACTTAGTAACTGATATAGCTGCACTTTTGTCCATATTCTTTTTGTAGCTTTCCAGCAAGAAGTCTGCCATTTCACCTCAGCCCTGATCTAAACTGACCCCTGGCACACACTTTGCCAAGGCCAAAACATCCAGCCTTGTGGCCGCTTTGTGCTAAATGTTAAGCCAACCCTATCTTGGCGAGTTTGCATCATCCCTCTGTCTTGATCTTTTTTTTCCTTCTCTTCCTCTCTCTCTTTCTCTTTCTCTCCCATCCTTCTCTCTCTCTCTCTCTCTAGCTCTTGCATGTTAAACTTCAGACTATTT
>OZ022587.1:22804073-22831573 GCA_963669155.1 Arbacia lixula
AGCCTCACACGGACGGATCAAAGACAATGGCATCCTATCTTTCAAGAGCAAGGTGTACAGGCATCTTATTTCATTTGTTTGATGCTCCTGAACACTTCACTCTATTTGTATCTTAGCTGCTGTGAACTATTCATAGAGCCATGTGGATTATTTTAGAGTGTCATTGTATCTATATTACTTTGGGATTTCTGGTATATCCTCAGAGGCTATTGTTCACTTTAGCTTGTAATATGAACAAAGAAAAACAACACCTATTTCATAGAATAGACCATTTTCGTGATGCATGCACATTTTATGCACGTTGTTCAAACAATACATTACAAAATGTAACCTCAGAGCTTGTCCGAGGTGTGTCCAAGTAGCAACAAATAATATATTCATAGGGCATTCCACAAATTGAAAGTGTATCATGAGATGTAGGTAAATGTGATAGCATGTTACTACCCACTTAGTGGGAAAGTTATTAATTAATTATGAAAAAGGCTTATTTCTCTATACCTAATAAATGCACACTTATGGACTGCCATCTATGCAAATGGAGTTCAGCAACCCCAAAGTTGCAACCACCTGTTGATTCCATGAATACATTATGCAGGGGCTGCCCCCCCCCTCCCCTCCCCCCACACTCAACACAAGTACCTGTTTTGCCGCAGTCCAAGTGGACATGATATACTTCCACATGTGACTCACTCCTATAGCAGCAAAACACTGACGTATAGAATTCGCTCACACTGCATAACAACTTCACATTTTCTGTAATATTTCTCAGAGACAGAATTATTGATTTCGCTGCATTGTTGTCCGATGGAATTCAAAGTGTAGTCATGGCGATGAATACTGCCATTTTGCCGATAAACGCATGTTTGGATGGCGTTCTAGAATGCAAGTCACGTAGGGAAATCAGTAAGACTTGTAGAAGCTCTCTATTGAAGGATATCGTTTAACTTCTCGCTTAAGTGTGGTTGTTTCAAGCCATTAACATATTCTGCTCAGGTAGTATTTAAAATCTATCGATGAGAAGAAGACTGAAATACATGGTGTGAATAATCATTCTACACCGGGGTATTTTCTGTCACTTCTGGTCATTGGTGTTGTATATTTCTGGTCATTCATGTTTTATTCATTGACAGATTCCTAGTTGTATGGGGGCACTGGTCTGTGTGAGAACAGAAGATGAACATGAATGGAATGACAAAGATGGATTGGCATGGAGACAAGAGGAGAGAGAGAGGGAGAGAGAGAGAGAGAGAGAGAGAGAGAGAGAGAGAGAGAGAGAGAGAGAGAAAGAGAGAGAAAGAGAGAGAGAAGGGGGAAGAGAGATGAAAAGCATAGTAAGTCTGTTGACATAGAGAGAGGGGAGAAAGAGAAATATAGACAGATACAGGGATTGAGGGAGGAAGGGAAGAGAGGGAAGAATGGGAGAGAGAGGAGATAAAGAGGAGAGAGGAGAGTGAGAGGAGAGAGGGAGAGAGAGAGGGGGATGAGGGAGAGAGTAAGATAGAAAGATAGACAGATAGATTTAGAAAGAATCATAGAACATCACATACATACATACATACATACAGACAGACAGACAGGCAGACAGGAAGAGACTTTGAGATTAAATGACAACTTTCTGATGCCAAACCACCCTCTCAATGGCATCACTTCTCAAGCTAACCCACTGAACACCAGAATCACATCAGTCTCTACTCGTCTCCAAATAGGACTCGCTAATCCATCAAGACGCATCGCCATGGTAAACAGACAACAATCAACAATCACTCTCCATGGCGATGTCTACCCTATTACCCCAGGGCAGGATGACTAACTGAACGGGACTACTAGACCAACCATAAATACTGCACACTTCAACAAGAGACAGGATTGAATGTGAGAGAAGGGAAATGAAGATTACACTTAGGGATTAAGGGAGCAGGGATGGGGGCGCAAAGTGTAACACTTTACCGGTAATAGGGTCCCTCAGGGGTGCATTGTTAAACCAGCTTATGGTATTAACTTGGCAGCTTTCCAACTTAACAACAATGGATAGTGAAATATATATAAAAACAAACATATATATGATATATATAGAAGAAGAATATATGAGGTTGCAATGGCGCTGAATAAGTAGAGGTTAACAAACAAATTGAATGAAATGCCTGAGAAAAAAGTGTTTCCACAAAAACAAGGAAATGTAATCATGATAGATGATGAAGAACAAACATTTTGATGTTTTACATACCTGTTGTGTTGATTCAAGGTGAAGGAGATTTCCAAGCAGCCACAGGAAAATATAGAAAGAAAAATGAGAAAACAGAGAAATCAATTCAGATCGATAACATTTGTGAATATAGATAAAATACATTGATTTATAAAATAAATATATATATATATACTGGGAATTAGTAAGTTATGATATACTTGGATAATACAAGTTGTGACATACTCGGAATCCACTACTTGACATAAATACTGGGAATCCATGATCAAATTAAGCACATAGAGATAATTAGATAAGTAGAGATAGCAATAAATGACCATCTCTATGCGACCAACCACAAGCGTCACTAGTTTCACATCTTAGGTAGATAGCAATTCTCATTCACTGCATTTAAGACTCTTGATTTCGGCAGGACTCGCTTGGTTTCTGTAGTAACCCAATCTAAGATATCTAACTCATGCTAGACAATCAAATCCATATTTCAATCTATTCATGGGTAGAGCTGGTCAGCCACAACGAATTAAACGCTAACACACAATAAAATGCAGTCAATGTTGTCATTCATTACACAGTATGTACATAACCTCAGCCACTGTGGTGGATTTTTATGTACTGGATTGTGATAGCCAAATAGGCTACTTGCAGTAACTGGCCCGGTACAGTCATCCAATGGTACAGTCATGCAATACACTAAGGCCTGTATGTATATTTTGAAGATGACACAATCCCTTGGCTTACACTGTGCCGCCCCCCCCCCCCCATTCCCCTGGTGGGATCCCACTAACAAGACACCTAATAATATCATCATTGCAAAGCCAAATAGTACAAGCGACAGGACACGCAAACACGCACGCTTACGCACCACACTAGCTGGCCGAACAAGCTTAAGCCAGGCATAAAGGTTACGCTAAAGGGCTGATTGGAGCCAACACCTAATGAAGCAGGTGGGACCATGGGGACTCGGCTGGGGCGATCAATTCTACGGCTAACTGGCCCAGATAAGACAAACCTTCGATAAATCAACCTGCAAATTTCGGAGCAGGGGGGGGGGGGGGTTCTGGGAGAGAGAGGAGAGGCGGCAAGGGATGTTTAGCTGTGAAAACACAGGTGAGGCAAATTAGCACTAGGGGGGTAAAACAGGAATATGAGGCTATGATGTTGTGTATCACTGGCAGACATTTTGCCTGGATGAGGTGTTTTATGGTGGTTATTTTGTCTGGTCTGGAAGCCATGGTAGACTGCTGGCCGTGTCCTATGATGCACATATTCACAGCTGTCATAACGTCTGACACTCTGCGTACTACAGCGGATGATACCGAACAAGGCGTGGGCAGCGTGGGTAAATTTGCTGCAGACTTAGGGAAGGAGTAAATAAATGTCCTCATACCCCAACCACCAATACTAGACTTGACCTACAAATTTCACACCACCTCAACCAATTCCCACACCACCGGTTCACCCAACGATGAATCAACGTGATTAAAACCTCGTCATGGCGGCCCCGGCCCCCTCAATTCTCCCTTCTCTTCCTACACCAGGTCTCCATCTTTTCCTCACCCCTCTTTTCTCCTCTCTCCTCCTCCCCCTCCCTACCATACATCTTCATATTCCATTAAATACCTGTTTACCCCAACCCCAATAAACAAGACTCCCATCTCCCTAGCTCCCATACCAATGTCATCATGATATAAATAAGGGTGTATCCCCCTCTTTTGTGTAATAATCAGCCCCCCCTCCTTTCCATATCTTTCAACCATGCTCCTTCCCACATCCCTTCCCACATCCCTTCCCTTGTAACCACAGAATGTACTATACCTCTCATAGTCATACCACTTTAATATGCACTCACAAAACAAGTCCACCCACGTATAAGCCAACACCATTACCAAGGGGTGAATACCTCCCCCTCATTGAACCTCTTTTTCTTCCTCTCCCACCCTTTCCCATTTGTAACTCCACTATATACTCTACCCCTCATACCACTTGAATATGCACCCATATCATCATAAGTGTACCCACCTGTGCTCTAATACAATTATCAATGGGTGCACACCTACCCCTTTCCCTCTGCCCTCCTCTTCCCCATCTCCCCCCCCCCCCCCCCCCCCCCGTTCCAACATCCCTCATATGCAACCACACATAAATCCTCACACCAATCTTAGTCATACCTGTGTGTCATAAAGTCTCTCATGGCTAAGGGCACATAATCGCAGAACTTCGCCCCTTCCACCCCCCCCCCTTTTACCCCCCCCTTTTCCCCCAACTCACCCCTCTCCATCCACCTCCCTTACCTGCAAGCACACCTCCTTCTACCACTCTCATTTAATCCATATTCACATCATAAGTTCAGCCATGTATCAGCTAACCTGATTAGTGATGGGTGCATAGCGTCCCCCTCCCTTCTTCCCTCCCCTCTCCTCCCCTCCCTGCACAATTTGATTATCCCCCATCAGTCTCTGTCTACATCAAGCTTCCAACTACCCTCTTCAAACTGAGCATTCAAGAGTGACATTAAAACAATGGGTGAAAAATCTAACACATGCGGTTTGAAATGTGTTATTCTACGTTATTCAGTAAGTCATTATGATGACAAGTGAGGTTTATCTGAAACACACACCCAAAACATGTGTGTGTGTGTATATGTGTGTGTGTGTGTTTGTGTGTGTGTGTGTGTGTGTGTGTGTGTTTGTATCTCTGCATCCAACCCAGTGACCGGGGAGGGGGGGGAGGAGAACAAAGAGAAAAAAGAGATGAAGGGAATGTGGAATGCAGAGAAACTAAAAAAAGAGAGAAAAAAAACTTCTGAGACTTCTGAAATGAACAAGGAAGAAGGGGAGAGAAAATGGAATGGATGAGAGACAGAGAGAGGAAAGGAAAGGGAAGAATAAGAGAGAAAAGGGAGTGGATAACAAAGAGATAAAGAAAGGAAAAAGAAGGAAAGCAGAGAAAGAAAAGTAGGAATGAGCAAGGGAAAGACATAGAAGAGAGGAGCAATAGAGAAAAGAATGTGAACAAAGGCAGAGAGAGAGAGAGAGAGAGAGAGAGAGAGAGAGAAAGAGAGGGGGTAAGGTGAAAATTGTGTTTGAAAGAGAGGGGGTGAAAGAGCAAAAGAGAGAAGAGGCAATGAAGGAATGAGAATTAGAAAGAAAGACAGAAGAGGTGTATATATGAACAGGGAAGCACAGAGATATAGAGAGAGCTGTAAAGTGAAAGATGGAGGCTGAGAAAGAATGAGAAAGAGGGGAGGGGGGATTTAAATGGGAGGGAAGGGAGGCAGGCACAGCGAAAGAGATAATGAGAGGAAATAGATGTGTAGGGAATCAGAATAAAAGAGACGGGAAATGGGGTAAGGTGGAGTTTGAGGGAGAGAAAGAGAAAGAAACAGAGGTGAGAACAGGGAATGGGGGAGGGGCAGAGAGGGGTGGAAGAGAGGGACAGAGGGAGATAGGAAAGGGGGGAGCACACCTATTGATTGGATTGGCCATAGCTTTGTGTGACTAATGTACTTTGTCTAAGTGATGTAAGAACCAGCCTTTCTGGGCTTTGGTCACCAGCAGCCTAATGCGCTGCCCTCACAGTCTTGTCCAGCTCCAGACCTTAAGACGTTGGTGAGCGGTGTTATCGGACAACGGCTGTCAGATGGAGCATCTTCCCTGTTACGTGTCTGTGACATAGCCCTGTGTCAACATTACACAAGTTTATATAGCCATGCGGTCTACTCCAATGTCATCTCCAAGCAGACCCTTAAAATATTCTTTTAGGATGAAGGGACTTAACCATTTCATTACACTTGGCATGAGAATGTGTAGGAAGCCAATGCAGTTTTTAAGGCTTGATAATGTAAGGGTTACCCACTAACCTATGCCATAACTCTTACCCTAAACCCAAAATATGAGCTTGTGTTTGTAGACAAGAGGGCCACTTAAACCGGCAGCAACAAATTGCGATGTTTAAGTAATCACCAGTGGTAAGTGAAAGTTGCTCGAAAACTACCTGTAAATGCAGTCTGAAATTAACAAATGTAATGATGCATTGTTTACAGATGGGAGAGAAAAGATGATGAAAAAGATAAAGAACATTCGGTTTATTATTTAGCTTCCATGTTTGTGCTTTAAGACATTCTCCTGAACATGACTTGGGAAGAGGAGGAGATAGTGGGGTAGAAGATAGAAGATAGAGGATTGAGGACAATTTAAAGAACTTGAAGTCACATTCCCCCCACGAAACAAGCACGTCTTAATTGAGTCGTTTCTCGCACCTCACGCCACAATATTGGTTATTCGACACCGCATCTAGCCGATTGGGACCCACAAATTTACATCTAAACGTTATTACTGCCCATCTTCCGACCTTTCTTCGCATACCTTACCATGTCATTGCTTCCGACTCTGCCTGTTTTTTTCTACATTTTTTCTTCACGATTTATGTAAGAGACGGGATTCAAACCAAGAGACGGGTATGGCAAAACACAAATGCTGCATGGAGACACATTTAGCAATGCAAATCTAGGCAGCGACCTGTCGTAATGTGATGGGCATGCAGCACTGGCTGCCCCAATTACAGCAATATTCTTCCTTTCCCTTTTTTTTTATTTGCACAAATGTGTCCAGGAGGGGGGCTTTCCGGGAGGAATAGAACGAGTTGAACCATCACACAAACCCACTGGGCATTTGTCCCAGCCCTTCCTCCCGCCCCCTCCTCTCCCCCCCCCCCCCCCACCCCACCCCTAAATCTTAAAACAGATTATCCTTCCACTCACAAGTTTACTTGAATGAAAACAAGTAGAATTAGAAGACACATGATGATGGCATTGTGAGGGCAGCAGACGAATGAGAGAGAACGTATTTCTGGCTTCGGTTGTGCTTTTTACTACAGTGTAAACATCATGCCAGATCAGGGAGTACACGACAAAAAAAAGACCTGGGTGGTGTTTCACCAAGCTGTTCGTAAGATACGAACGACTTTACGAGCGACTGGTGATCCCTTCTTGTGGTAAGTCAGATTCTCAGTGAACAAAGTGTGGTATCACATTTAGCACAAGAAGGGATCACCAGTCGTTCGTAAAGTCGTTTGTATCTTAAGAACAGCTTGGTGAAACACCCCCTGGTATCAGCCCATTTCTAACTGGTTCAGAAGCACTTTAAAGTCAGGGTATCCCTTTAACAGATTAAAAACTTAAAGTTTGAAAAAAAAAAGATGGAAAAGGGAAGAAGATAAAAATGGAAATAGACTTTTAGCGAAATACGCTCAACAGATTTTGAGGAGGTTTTGGGCTGGTCGTCTGAAACCTATAGCCTAGAGACCAGAAAACGCTGTGCGCTGTGGTCCGCACGGCGCATGCATTCAATGGGAGCATGCCCACCATGCACGGTGGATCGCACACTAACAGGGACTATACCATTGTGAATGTAGACTACAGCTTCTAGGTTTCACATGCAATACATCAATAGTTTTTCACTTTTCCTGAAAATGTTGGTGAAGCTATCACTTTGAGATTTCATACACATGTATTGTTAGGGTATACTGCTGATTCCTGCAGAGTTTCATGACTTTTGTAAATGGGACACTCTCGTCTTTAAATATTGTCTCCAGCACAAGAAGAGTATATGGCTACAGTGTTATTAACCCTTTATATCCCAGACAAAATGCTGGTCGATAGGATTTGTAATACTTGCGAAGAAATGCACATGTGGTGGAAACTGTGTGATTAACTCAGAAATATGTGAGCTTACCCTAAAACTCACCCCCAATACGACACCACAAAGCGACACTTATCAGCAGTCTCATCTGGAGTGGACGGCCAATATAAGGTATCATAACAGGCACTTACCAGATTGAAATACAGCCAATCACATCTTGAGATCTGCTCATGCTCATACAATACCACCACACCGTCATGCCGTTTCCATGACAACCTAACATGGAGGACAGGAAGGTGACAGCTCTTCGGGAGGAGCATTCAAGGTCGTTCACTCCAATCTTCCAAGGTAAATTAGAACTTGTCAAGTTCTGCTAATTATGATATCACGCCAAATGAACAACTGATTAATCTAGAACTGATATAGGTACCTGTATATCAATAGTTAATGCAGGATTAACAAAGAAACGCTTATTGAACAAAAATTGCATGTCACTTCTGACATCTATTGATGATAACGGTTAAGAAACATATGAGTATTAATTGAGTGTAAATATTTGAGTTTAATCATCCATTAGACAATGGTTTATTACAAATTCCTAAATCCAGACAAGAATGGAAACTTTCTCCTTCTACAAAATTGTACAAGACTGTTGACGGAACGGATATAAAAAGTGAATAGAAAACAAAGATTGAGCCCTGTAAAATCTGATTGAAAACAGTTTCAAATGTAAATAAAGAGCGGAAGATGCATTTCAAATTAAAGAAACTGTCAGCGTTCTCAGACATGCATCTGCAGCGATGCAATGCAAACTTTCCAGAGTCTAACGCTATGGTCATGTTTCCTCAATCTGATCACAGAGAAGCAGACTGGTCACATTTCTCATATCACAATAGATAATCAGAAATTTTAAACATGCGGGGTTCCATCAAGGAATACTGTGAGCCTCAGGGCTGGTTTGTCTTTGCTTTTTACACCAATATGTCTGGATGAGGGCTGAGGACGGGGGAGAGGCGGGGGATGGGGGAGGGGGGAGGGGAGGGGAGGGGGTGGGGATGTACTGTAGTGTGGCCTGGAGCCTTATAGGTTTTCTTCATATTGTTTGGAGCTGACTCTTATTGAGTTTGATTGTTGTGTGGGAGAGCGAGGGTGGACAAAACTTGAAACAAGACGGTAGAATAAGGGTGAGTGTGTGTGTGTGTGTGTGTGTGTGTGTGTGTGTGTGTGTGTGTGTGTGTGTGTGTGTGTGTGTGTGTGTGTGTGTGTGAGTGTGTGTGTGTGTGTGAGTGTGTGTGTGTGTGTATGTGTGTGTGTGTTTGTGTGTGTGTGTTTTTTTTTTGTGTGTGTGTGTGTGTATGTTTGAAGAGTTGGTGACTGATAGGCAGAGAGAGAGAAAAAAAGAAATGGTAATATTAAAAAAAGAAGGTAAAGTTGGAGAGATAAAGAAGAGTAGGATAGAGATGAGAGATGAGAGAATTAGGAGAGAAGATAAAGAAAGGGAAGAGAGGAATAAAAACAAAGATAGAAAGGAGGAGTTGCAAAACAGAATGTGAGGAAGATGAGAGAAAGGAAGGTGGAAAGAAGGTAGGTGAAGGGAAGACGAAAAGGTGAAATAGAAGTAGGCAAAAGAAAGAAGAGAACGGTCATTAGCGAGGGAAAGTGGGGGAGGACTAGAAGGACAGAGGAACATTGATGAAGGGAAAGATACCGCTGGAAAATAGATATCTCACTTTATCAGAAGCAGATAAAATAAGATGCATCTTCCTCAGAGCTTCTCCTGAAAAATCAGGAGAGATTGAGCTAAAGACAGCTTTAATTACGTATATGGTCAGCACATCAGCTTTCTAATTCAAACACTTTAGGCTTAAACACTTATTTGCTCAGATTTCCCACTCGAAAGAAGCAAAGAAAACCACATTAGACCGCATTCCTTCTTGTAAATCCATTAGCTTGGTTTTTCTTGTGCCAACTCCTGTAAGAAGTGGAGAGCGCACAGGTTTAAAATCACATCGCTTCAGCGGACGCCACTACTTGAAAAACCTCTCAAGTAAAAGTTATAGGCTGTTTGAGAGAAATCGCAAACAACTGTGAAAGGCAAAAGCAGGGCGAACGTTATGTCGTTGAAGCATGTTAGAGTGAAGACCCTGGGTGCCTGTGTTTGTCTTATAGTTGGAAGATTAGACAACAGATTTTGGAGACACAATATTTTCAGTTTCATCCGGTTCAGTAATTGAAATAGATGACTTAACCCTTACATTGCCAGGCCCTGAAAACCCCATTGACTTAATACACATCTTCATGTCAGTGGTAATGAGAGCTCATAATTAAACAAAGAAAGAAAATAGATTGGTTTAACATGAACGTCATCCGTTTTTTTTCTCTTCTTCTTTGTCTTTGTCACCTCCTCCTCGTTCTATATGGAGTGTGCTGCACACGTCACCCCTAGGATCCAGCCAGCCTGCTGCTTGTTGCCATGGTAATCCCTCCAGCTATAAGTGAAAAGGGCATTTGCCCTCCTCCCAGTGCTAACATTCAACTTTCTTCTATTTCTTGCTCTGTAGCCCCCTCTATCACTCTTCTCTCTCATACTTGCTCTCATTTATTCCTGCTCAGCCCTCTTCTAATATCTTTCTCTTTATCTTCACCTCTCTTCCTCTCCTCCTCTCTCTGTCTCACGTTCTCCCTTGCGACCTTTCTCATTGGTTTCTTCAATTTGTCTTACCTCTCTTGATTTTATAATCAGTATCATTGCTCGCTATATCAATTCTTTCTCTGCTCTTTACCTCTACACTCATTTGTTGCCACTTCTCCCTCCCCCTTATTCTCCCCACTTATTCCACCTCTCTCTCTCTCTCTCTCTCTCTCTCTCTCTCTCTCTCTCTCTCTCTCTCTCTTCTCTCTCTCTCTCTTTCAAATTTCTCTAATCTCTCAGATTTTTCTTTCTGTCCCTCTCTTTTTCTCTCATTCTTCTCTCTTGAACAATAGCACTGACCATGTCTGACAGCTTGTAATTAATTCAGTCTCTCTCCCGTCTCTCATTCTATATCTCTCCTGAGCTAATCCCCGACGTGAGCCCCCACAATGACCGATCCAATCCCTAAGCTGCTCCGCCCAGACTCTACCCCACCGCCCCGTCGCCTCTCTACCCACAAGCCCTTAGGCCAACTCTCAACCAATCGGGCATGTGCGATCTGCCGCCACTGGGCCCGAGCGGTCAGCCAGACAGTCTCTGTGTCGTCTTGCGGTCATTGCCAATGAGACGCAATGAGCAGCGCCCTCGTGGTTAGATTAGTGTCAAGCCCAGTGAACAAGAGAGACAGAGCTCAGGGGGGCAAACTAGATACTATAGGGTTTACACAGGCCAAGGACACACTGGAAAGTACACAATCAAGTCCATGTACATGTACACTTGCACCAAAAAAGCACAATATTTCTATAAAAAAAAATCACCAGTGAAAGTTTAAGTTGCTGGGCAACGACATCCCCCCTCCAAGAAAAAACAAAGAAGTCATTTGAAACATCCTGCTTTGGAGTGTGAATTAACGTCACATTTAAAAAAAAATAATGCCATGTTTGGCCAAAGTCAATGGTGGCTCAAAATAAATGTCTTATTTGGAGATTTTTTGCATGTGAATAGCCAGGCAAACATGTGGTGCATGAGCACGCCTTGTCAAAAAAACAACAACAGTTTTTTGATCGGTAGAAATGGTGGGATGAAGAATCAAGAGCTACAGGGATCAACCGGTTTTCTAATGACCAAGGTGGGTAGGTACATCAATTGAATTCGCTATAAGTTACCGGCTTATATCTTACAGAACAACTGATATATGAGATCAACTGACCCACAATCTTCCAATATAATGGTAGTTAGATGGATGATGTGAAGTTCACACTGTAAGAATTGTTGATGGCTTCATATAGCATGGGTTTGAAGTTTAAGGAAAAAGGCAATAACTATAAGAAAAAAAGGTGTTAATAAAGTAAAAGTGTATGAAGTTCTTACCGCAGTGCTCACCTCAACTCATAAATCAGGAAACAAAGAAGACGTCCTCAATGATATTATCGACTAACCTAATAAAACTATCCTGGTGGCTCCTGACGATTGTTACACCGTGATGAAAACGATATCCTTTATTGATTAAAAATCTCTCAGATTAAATCTGCTGGTAGAACCCAGATAAAATGAGCGATCCTATCTACCCAAACATTCCAATAAAAGGCCGAGAGTAAAGAGAAGCGCTAGGAAATGAGCTGAATGTTTTTGTCATGTGTTTCCTGCAGGATGTCTTACTCACTCACTTAGCCCCAAGACCCAGAACATGAATTCCCTCAGTCACATTGGGAGCCTATAACTGATTGGATACCGGTCGGTCTCCACCCCCCCCCCCCCCCCCTGGTAACAAGTACATGATCTGCTCCCCTGTGATAGATCTTCCTCAACGCTCAGCTTAAACATCTCTCATGGAGAACCCTAAAATGTGTTTCTCCACGGATCAATACTACCAGTTTAGATTCCACCCCAGGGTTCTAAAACGAATCTCGATCCCAACCCGGGTCTTCTTGAAGAATTCTTCTGCAGGGCATGGCCTCTGGACGATCTCTTAAGAAACGTTCGGTCGTCGCCTGATCACAGCCAGGTTTTCTTCCCCAGATTTCCCTAGAAAATGATGGATTATCTGCAGTGGAGTAGGAGATACTAATGTCATTATTGACTGGTAATATAAGCCAGAGAGCAAGGTTCCCCGGACCTAGCTTTACATGCCCATGGCAACGATTCATTTGGTTTCAAAGAGCAATACAAGAGAAGACCAAGTAGACAGCGCTGCGGACCTTGTGAACTCACCCCTATAAATGAAGAGGCAAGAAGTTTCAAGAGTTATTAATCTGCTACTGGTATAGAAGAGTTCGAAGACATGTGTGCTTGCTACATTGAAGAGACCTTGACCCTGTTGCATAAAACTTACCATTGATGGGAACTTTGCTACCAATGGCAATTTCTATGGAAGCCTTGAATTTCATTGGCTGTCAAGCAGTTACCAGTTACCAGTTACCACTGGTGACAGAGTTACCATTAATGGCAAGGTTTATGCAATGGGGCGCTGATTACATTATATTTCAGATGCAGCAAATACCTTCATACTTTTACAGCTCAATGACAATCAATGACAATCAATGACAATCAATGTGTAAGTTTAAACTTCAAATGTTAACTTCTCTGGAATAAGTTTCCAGGTATCAGAACTTTTTTTCCAAGGTTTTGCTTAGTAGATAGGCTCTAGGAGGAGGCAAACTTATACTTATCCTTAACACACCAGGAAGACATTTTCTTACAACTCCAATGTAGGCCTGAACTCACAAGAGTTGTGGATTTAGACCACAGTTTAAAGGGCATATACTGTACTGGGAAGGCAAAAAATCCTTCAAAATGTAATTGTTAGCAATCTTCTTGCCAATGGTCTTAAATCCATGTATTGTCTATTTTAGAAGCTTGCTGAAAGTTATTTGCCCTCAAATGATCTACATTTGGAGTAATGAGTGATTAAATCACAAATCCTCAAAATTTTCGGGCCGAACATCTTGAGGATTTAATCATTAATAATTAATTACTCCATATGTGGATCATTTGAGGGCAAATGACTTTCAGCAAGCTTCTAAAATAGACAATACAAGAATTTAAGACCATTGGCAAGAAGATTGCTAACAATTACATTTTGAAGGCTTTTTTGCCTTCCCAGTACAGTATATGCCCCTGAAAGGCTTTCAAGCGTCGATTCTGTGGGGAGACGTCACTATTTAGCTGCTACGCTTACTTGCGAACTTAACACACGTATGCGGCACGCAGCAAAATGGAGAAACAATACACATAGATAAGTGTGCGTTTTGCACGGAATGCACGGCGTACGCAATATGGCAGCACGCTATGGATATATTCTGCGTACGACGCGTGAAAGCCTTTAAGCAAATTTTGTGGCATAAACCATGGTCTAAGTCTAAAATTCTTTCGTGAATTTTAGCCGTAGCAATGAAAACTTTGTGAAGTTGGGTGGATTCCCTTCCTAAGCGCTACCCCCCCCCTTCTCCCCCCTACACTACTTCCTTGATAAATCTACTAAGGTGGTGTCATATTTACCACACAAACAACTATTTCTATATAAATAAAAGATAAGACCAAGACAAACCAAACCAAAGTGAAATATCCCAATCAGCAGAAAGGGTTTAAACCTCTAGTTGTTCCTGTTTATCACTCAACAGGTTCCCACTATTTTGATTGTGCTTGGCAGTCACTTAAACACTGTCATATTTATTTTCATGAAGTGAAAATAATCAATAAACAAACAAATCAAATCAAAATAAAAGTCGCCAAACTGCAGACAGGGGCATGAAGTCACTGCTGTTTGTCAATCAACAAGTGTGCCCCCCCCCCCTAAAAAAACACCTTGTGCTAAAGTGCCACTATTTCCAAGACAATGTCATATTTATTGATATGAACCAAACAAAAATAAAAGATAGCAAACAGCAGAAACAGGCATATAGTTGTTACTGCTTATCAGTCAACAAGTCATAAAGCGTGGTGTGAGCCGGCTCCTGGGTTGTCATGACACTTACTGACTTCCATATATTTATTAGCTTCCTTTACTCCATCAGGCCGTTGTCATGGTGACATGAATGCAGGAGAAGGAAGATAATGAAACTATACTTTCTATCGTTAAATTTTAATTTGCCTTATATGACTTACTTCCATTGTGATACATGTACTCCTATATATCCACATATGTCTGTTGCAATCAACGCTGGCAATCAAGGTAATGAAGCGACTCTATCCACTCCAACAGGATTTTACAACAGGTGAACTACACCTGCAGTGCATGTGAGAGACAGGTTATTGGGTGTTAGGGGTTAACCGGTGGGTTATCCGTGAGTTTTGTCGATGGATTTATGAGAGTAGGAGACAGACCGATGAAGACACTGGAAGATGCCAGTGACCCCTGGCGTCAGGGTTGGTAAACTCTAGACCATGAACATGTCAGCAAACTGATATTTGGTCAAGAAGTTTCTGTTTTTCTTGTCACTGTATCTCTTTATCTCTGTGTCTGTCTGTCTGTCTGTCTGTCTATATGTGTCAATGCAAAAGGTTGCTGCTCTGCTTTAGTCTTAAGTCAGAAAGACAGAGGGTCATGATTATCCTCTTTCTTCAAGCTTGTACCCCCCCCCCCCCCCCCACAATAACCTGCTCCATTGCGGGACCTTTGAAGATCAATAGCTTAAACACATTCATGTTGGCTTGCAAGAAAGTTGATCAACCTGAGCAATGCATTGTCAATACTTATGTGTTTATTTTAGTAGTGGGCATACATTAAAGTGATGAAGGGCAATATTAATTTAGACTTTTAAAAGTATAGCTCATTCATCTCTTCATCTCTCAATCTCAGTCTCTCTCTCTCTGTCTTTCTTTCTTTTTTTTCTTTATATCTATCTTCTCTCTCCCCCCCCCCTCTCTCTCTCTCTCTCTCTCTCTCTCTCTCTCTCTTTCTCTCCCTCTATCTACCTACCCACAATTAACAGACTAAGTGCAGACATTTTTTGAATGCAAACTTCAACAGACATAGCCTGGCTTTCCTTCAAAGTCTCAGAGAAACATTGCTTTGACACTACCATCTTTAAACATCCTCCATAGACATGACATCTTTACACTCGGCCCAAATAAATCCCTCCCATCTCCCACGGGAAGTAAGCAAGGTCCCAGGTCAAAGGTCACTCACTAGAAAGTCATGGCCAGGAGAAGGTGTGTTCTAAATGTCTTGTTTTCATCAAAAAATAAAACATTCAACCTTGAACTTCATACGGCATTTGGAAATATGATGTTGAGTGAGCTGAACTGCTTGAATGATAACATTTCTTTGGAAAGGTGATAAAAAGATTATGTTCTTATTGGTATAACCCAAATGCATAGGCCTACCTACATGAAAAGGAGCATGAAAAGACACTTCAGGTGTACAATGAGACAGACGGACAGACAGACATACAGATATACACTACATGACATACAGGCAGCACACATCTTCAATACAACGGGAGAAACAGAAGCAATGTTATGAACATCAAAATTATTTATTGTGTAATGCTTTGTTTATCTTAAAGGCAATAACAATTCCATTTTTAAAGAAATGTTTCAGCTCATACGAGTGAAAGTGCTCCTACATGTTTCAACCCAACACATAACACATTTTCTTCCCTCCCAAAAATATGACTTGATCCAGTGAAATATAAACAGCTCGCTATATCCTTCCAATAGTCCAGACTCTGTTATGTAAAAAGCAAGAAATGGTGTCATAAATCAGCCCTTATTTTGCGTTCAACATGAGTCCTGGATTGCTGCGTACTTTTTCTCTCTCCCCTGTGTCTCATCAAAAGTCTCCCATAAAGTCATTAGTCTAGTTCTGCTGTCATTTTGTTGTTCTAAATACCACATCAGATGATAACTTATAAATACATGGTCTCATAAATGTGACTAGTGTGTCCCTGTACTATAGGAGCAGGATAACAGAGCTATGCTGGCTGTCAAGTTTGGATCTAGAAACTTATGATTCCATGTCATGTTCTTTTACCATGAGGCTGCAACACAGCAGCAGCAAGCAAAGTTATGGGGAGAGAAGGGGGTGATGGGGGGGGGGGGCACAAACGAGTCAAAAGATAAATGTTTCACAACCTTGAAAGCATCTTGCTCAAAGAACAATTTCATAAGTACCCTCAAAATCATATCATACTTGTAATTTTAGCAGTACTCCCATCACACAAATGGAAAACTACTCTGAACAGTCTTTCATTGTTACATCTTACAGCCAGTACACTTACATCCATATCATTTCAAAGAATTATCTTGTGAAAAAAACCCACAAATTATCTTCACATGAAAGAAAATAAGTCAGATGACTTGCAGGATGGCATAGTCAAGTTGTGCATGATATCGTGAAGAGCTTGGTTTCATAAGCCCCACCTTATGCTTCTACATGCTTCAGTTATAAAACTTACTATTATTAAATTTTCTTGTTTACTTCTGTGAATGGATAAATGGACAATAAGGAAAATATAGTATACATGTTTATTTGTATCTTACTAAAGGCTTCTATAAGGGGTGTTTGAACTTGGCTGTTGGCATCTGGATGGATCCTAGAAGTCTCCCAGAGGGGTGCAAGAATGGAAGGAGAGAGGTGCTGATCGAGATATGAGCATTGGTAGAGGAGTGTAAAATCTCACCCTTTGGTGCGGAGGGCGAGCTATTTAAATCAAACTTGATACTTTTATTATACCTCAGGTTTGATGGATAAAGCCAGCTTACCATTGATAGAAAATAGCTTTGAAATGAATATTTTCTTATAAAAAAAATATGGCAGTATGTATGACCGTTACTATGCATTCAACTTTTAATGTGCTAATAATGGAAGTTTGAACATTGCCTACACACAATGTCATAAAATGACATGTTTGTCTGTCACATGTACGGTTCAATGACATATTTAAGCATACAAGAGTGGAACATAGGTTCAAAGCACCAAAAGGATGGAGGTTTTTCCCATTTGTATGATGTAAAGTGCTTGGAAAGTGCTCCATAGTACATGCAACATCCAAATCTCTCTTGATTCTTCCATCCTAACCACTACACCTCTTAAGATTTGATTGTGGATATTTAGTGGATGCTGCCTACTATGCTAGATTGGTTGCAGGCTACATCAGCGTGTGAAAGCATCTCTTCTCTCCTGCATCTCCCCATTTGATTCCCGACCCTTACTCCAGATCTCCTCACCAGAACTCAAGGCGCCAAGGTTTTTATTAAGGTAATTGCGTGATGTTCCGGAGTGATGATTTCTCGGTGCTGGAAATAATGAACATTTGGCAGCGATTCTGTAAGCTTCCCCCTATGAAATTGTCAATCAATGTTAGCCCAAATGGTTGGGGGAATTATTTGTGGGGTAAACAGCGTCTGTTTGGGCTGCTGGTTGAAATCTGTCAGGGAGTGGGTCTGGGGTAAAGGAAGGGTGTGTTTGTGCGCCCCCAATGCTGGTAAAGAGGTACAGGTGGGGTGCAAGACAGGGGTGTGAAAGAGGAATGAACAATACACCAGACGCATGTGGAAGCAATGGGGTGATGAGGGGATGGGCATGGGGTAGATGTGGAGGTAACAAAGGGGGGAAGGAGAGGGGAAGGAGGGGGGGAAGGAGGGGGGGGGGGAGGAGGGGGGAAGGAGGGGGGAAGGAGGGGGGAAGGAGGGGGGGGGGGAGACTATACAAGCATTGGGCTCAGGATTAGATGGAATGAAGGGGTTCCTTTTACTGCTAGAATTTTCCAGGTAAAACATTAACTAGCAATGGAACAATTCTGAGATTGCCTCATCAAGCTTTTCAGTATGAATTATGTATCAGAACATGGAAATCTGATAATGGTGAATATGATGACGATCGAGGGGGAGAGGGAGGATTGTATGATGATAATGATGATAATGATGATAATGATGATAATGGTGATGGTGGTGGTGGTAGTGGTGATGGTAATAATGATGGTGATGTGATGGTGATGGTGATGGTGATTGTGACGATGATGATAATGATGGTGGTAATGATGGTGATGATGTTGATGAAAATGATGATGATGATGATGCTGATGATGATGATGATGATGATGACTTCAACGACTGTGATAATGATATCGAAGATGAGAAGCATCATCACCCCAAAGAAGGCAATAACGTCGAGAACAAGGATTATAACAATTACAAAATCAGGATCATAGCAATAAGGGTGATAACTATGTAAAACTTGTAGTTGCAATAATAAGTGTAGCAGGCTCATCATGAATTATGCTTCATTCAAAATTGCTAAGAAACAAAGATTCCCCATGGGTACCACTCTTCACTATGAGCTCATACATACTACGCTGGGCAAAGTACAAGGGGATGTCTCAGATGGACAGACTTGGTGATGAAGTACAAGGGGATGTCTCAGATGGACAGACTTGGTGATGAAAACGGATCAGTTACAAGAGTCTTTACAGGCTGATCTAAAGAAAACATTTCTTAAATAACTGGAATCTCTGACACCTCACCTCATTCACCTATTTTTAACTCTTACCATGTTTGAGCCCAGCTTCCCCAAGACAGGATCCTTGTCTTTGTGATATTTCATTGAGTTTTCTCTCCCTCTGTCCCTCCCCCTTTCTTTTTCTCTCAACGTAATTCTATGTTCTGTGGATATTCATTCATCTCCCTTTTCTTTACTTTGTAACACAAACTGATACTTGCAACTCTCCATAAGCCCTTCCAACATTGCACTCTTCCACCAACCCCATCCTTCAAAGTTTGCTCCCCTTTTTGATGACATTAATGACTGCATCCATTGCATTCTCTTCTTCTTTGTCTTTCTCTACTTTTCCCCCTTTCTTTGATGTTTCTTTGTTATATTTAACCCTTAAATTCCCTCTCTCACCAACAATAACTTATGCCACCACTATCTCTGTCTTTCTCTCTCTCTCTCCCCCTCTCTCTCTCTCTCTCTCTCTCTCTCTCCCTCTCTGTCTTTCTCTCTCTCCCTCTCTGTCTTTCTCTCTCTCCTATCCCTCTCCTCTTTCAGCTCTTCCTGTCTCTCTTTATCTCTTTAAACCTCATTTCCGCTTTCCTTCTCTATCTCTCCACATCTCTCATTGCCCCGTCTTTCTTTCTTTTTTTCTCTCCACCTCTCTCCTTCATACTTTCTTGATCTATATCCTTGCCCAGCTTCATCTGTCTTCTTCTCTCTTCTGTCACTTTTCATTCTGCTTTCTCTAACTGTCTTCTGTGTCTCTTTTTCTCCTTCTCTCGTGGCATCTTCCCATCATATCTCTTCCCCAGCTTCATCCCATAACCCCTTGTCACTCCCCTCCCGCTCCCGTGTCTCACCCCTCTTTCACCCCTCCTGCTCCCATCTATTACCCATCTCCCTCTACTCTCTCTCCCCTCTCCCTCCAATCTCCCCTCTACCTCACCTCTTGCATCCCTTTCTCTCCCTCATCTCTCCCCTCTCTCCCCCGCTGTTCCCACCCAGTACCCCTGCCGGAGCGGCTGAGAGGAATGTGGTGGGAGGCAGGCAAGACAAACAGGCAGAGTGGCGGGCTGTTTTCAGAAGCTGCCGCGTCCTGTCTGTCAGTGTATCGGTTTGTGACCGACAAAAATTCGTGACCAACAAAGACAGAGATCGCGCCGCGCCAGAAGAGCGCTAGGACAACAAACCACGATCCCAATTTGCACCTTAGGACCTCAATTAGGGGCGAAGGTCCATAAATGTGGAAGATGTGATTTTGCGTGGATGATGGAGACATAGCCAGCAGGATTAAAGGAGGAAGAGGGGTTTCCACGGTGACAATGATAAACCAGGCAAAGGAAGGCCAAGGAATGTGCTGCTCAATACACAAATAGGATGGTGAAGGCATTGCATGCAAATACAAATTCCTGGCTGTATCAAGTTCATTATCATAAAAGGTTATAATTGTATGGGTTAAGTTCTTTGTGGTTTTAGAAGCAGTTCACTTTTGGTTACTCCTTCTATTTGAGTATGTGAAAACCTATGAAGAAATGTAGAACTTTTCAAATAATAGATTAAGATGAATATTATCTTTAGAAATATTGTCTCTGGCATGAAACTTTTGGTTTATTGTAGCTCTCAAAGAATGAAGGGTTAACATGAAAACGCCACTCCTGTTAAGACCCCTTGTCTTTCTTTTCGATATTATCATCATCCATATCAAAATCTAAAAAAGCAAAGATTTTGCTATTGACATTCTATGATCAATTTTTTCTTGCCAACATCAAAATGTTCATGAATTTATATCACAATATTATACTTTGTACAAGTATATTCTTTGTTGAAATGATCATCACCTGAACTGTACCAGCAGTTTGATGTGCTCATGGTAAGCATAAACATGTTATAGGAATCAAGTGTGGGTTTTATACGAATCTATTGAAATATAGGCATTAGTCCTAGAGAAATGCCAAAACTTTTCATAACACACAGTCTTAAATAAGATGAATTATCGATCATTTGCAGTCAAAGCTGATGCAGAAGCACATACAAGAAATTAATGCGCAAGTCAACAAGCCTACATTCCACATCCGTTCGCTAGAGTGAATATATTTCCTACATTTTGGGGTTGTAGGCAGCCACCATACTTCCGCGCGGCCTGTCACACCACTCCGACAAATAAATATTGATTCGCCTAATGGAAATCATTTTTCTGCCCTTCCCCTCCCCCTCCCCTCCCACTGCACGTTCCGCATGCTTTGTGGAGTTTAACCAACCATAGTGGAGAAAGGGGGACACCCAGGAACACAGCCTGTCCCCACTGGTCAGTTGTATGTGTAACTACAAGGGAACGGCCAATCAGCTTTGAGCATTGTTAATTGTTATCATGGTAATTACAATGAATTATGGTCAATTTCACATGGAACTGCTAGGGAAACAACAACTGAGCTTTGAGATGGTTAGCTGTCACTGAAAATTTTGTTACATGGACGAAATCTAAAAGGGAACCTTTACAATTTTGTCTGCATAGCAAAAGACTATGTGCATAGAGTATTGGTCTGGAAGCTACAATGTGTGGAAAGCTGCAATAACTCAAAACTATTTATGCCACATTGCCAAACTTATGACAGCAATGGTAGTCTGTCCATGTCATCACATAGAACAAAAACGTACCATGAAGTGGAAAAGTGAAAAGCCGAGTACAACATTCCTATTGCATATAACTCGTATAGGTCTTGTGTCAATTTATAGCTGGCAGATATACCCATTACTCTCATGCGCAGTAAGTAGATGAATGTAATCATTAGTATTCACCAGATTCAGCCGTACGATCATCAAATTGGCAAATTCTCTTTATGCAAATTCATAGATTTTATTTATAGGTCAGGGTTACATGGAAAGAATCAATCAATCAATCTCAAGAAATGTTTAAAAGATTTCTAGAAATCGACACAACTTAAGACTTTCTTCCAGTTGAATGTCCGATGTCGTTGCACATGAGTCGAAGCCATGGCAGTGTGAACGCGCTATGCTTCTAACCCCCCTTCATCCATTCTTCTCCTGACTTTGTCCTTCATTTCTCTCCAGTTATCCCGTCAGACGCTGTGTTGTGTTTTATCCTGTCATGCTTGCTGAAAGAAAATCAATAGCGTTCTGAATTTATGTCATGGGTAGTGAGCAGGCTCCTGGAACTGACTTCCAAGCTCAGGTTTAGCTGAGGCCGGACGCAGTCTCTACGGGGAAAAAAAAAGCCCAGAAAGAGAGAAAAAAATGACTGATCAATAATCATGCAGGTTTGTTGCCAGGTAGGATGAAGTCAGTTTGGAGATATATTGGCCTTTCTCTTTCTCTTTCATATTTGTTCCCTTCTTCTCTCTCTTTTCCATTTTTCTCCTCATTTATGATTTGTCCCGTTTCCTTTTCGTATTTCTCTCTTTGCAATCTCTTCCCCATTCAGCTGTCCTCTCCTTCTTTAGTTCCTTCTATCTATGTATGTGTTTGTCTTTCTGTCCGTCTGTCTCCTTTTCTGTTTATGTTATAGGGTCTGTCTCATTGCAGTACATGGACTTAAAGACAGGGTGTCCCACTTGGAAAAGTCATGAAACTCTGAAGGAATCAGCAGTATACCCTAACAATAACTGCTGTGAAATCTCACAGTCACAGCTTCACAAACATTTTCAGGAAAGTAAAAAAAACTCCCTGTCTCTTCCTCTCTAACTCACCCATTTCTGTGGTCTCTCTCTCTCTTTTAATATTTCTCTCATATTTTGAAGGGTGCTCGTTTTATATTGATTGCCCAATTGTTATTGACCTGTCTTCGTGTTAGCTTTCTCATCAAGTCACACTCTCACTTTCCAATGTGAGATAGGGACATCAGTCCTCAACGGGAAAGATGGGTCCACCCATCTATTATCCCTCACTCACATCCTTCCCCCGTTTTCACCCAGCATTTTCCTGGTATTTCCATCTACCTCTTATATATCTATTTGTCTGTCCGTCTGTCTGTCTATTTGTCTCTCTCCGTATATCTGCATCTTTATCTGTCTCTCTACCGGTATATTATTGTATGTTCTCTGTTTCCCTTCCTCACTATTCATCTTCCTTTCATTCCTCCTATCACTGACCCCCCCCCCTCCTTTCAATAAATCAGCCCCCCCCCCCACCCTCCCTTTTCTTCATTGTATCACTGCCCCTCCCTCTCCCATCAATAGATCACCCCTGCCCCCCTCCCTTTCATTCCTCCTATTATCGAACCCCCCCCCCTCTCCCATCAATAAATCACCTTGCCCCCACCCCCCTCCACCAAACCCACCTTGCTTCGAACTCACCATCCCACCATTCTACTTCCCCCATCTGTTAAAATGAATGTCTCTCCACCACGATGATGACATATCTGTACGAAGGGACAAGAAACTCGCAGTTTGTCAGCCCCTAATTTTTCATTTTTTTGCCAATTATCTCCATCGTCATCAAGAGAAAAGACATGAGGGAACATGTATTTGATATCCTTTGGCCATCTGGACCAATCACAAAACATTTAGCTGCTCCTCAGTAATCTTGGAGAAATATGGAGTTTGGCTTGGGAACATTTACACCAGGCAGAAATTTCCCAAATTCTCTGGAAACCTGAGAGTGTGTACAATACTTTTTACTCGAGAGTGTGTACAAATTATGTTTTAACTTCAAGCTGATAACAGCATAACTTCTCCAATGCGGGACACAATACTCTCTCATTGAACAAGCATATATATACATACATATATACATACATATATATAAATGTAAGAAATTATACATATACAACAGCTTTGGCAACTCTTTTATTTAAATATTTTGTGAAAGAAATATACAAAGAGAACAATGGTAGGGGTAGCTTAAATCAAGGCTCCCCAGAGCCAAAGGGTAGATAGCTCTGGGGAGCCTTGATTTAAGCTACGCCTACCATTGTTCTCTTCGTATATTTCTTTCACAAAATATTTAAATAAAAGAGTTGCCAAAGCTGTTGTATATGTATAATTTCTTACATTTATATACTTTCTCCCATACATGTACTGTATCAAAGTAATAGCTTTGATCCAGCTGAGGCATGGCGGCTTGTCATTGTTCAAATCCCACCTACACCCAACAAAGGAAATTATAATTGGTATAGTGTCAAGAATTTGTCAATCTGACGGTCAATCGGATCGGGGTCGCCTTAGCCACTAACCCGTCTCTGTGGTGTAGTGGTTAAGGCACCGGCGTTCAAAGCTGGGGGCCCGGGTTCGATTCCCGGCAGAGACATTTTTTCGGCATCACCAATTTTTCCAAAGGGTAGATAGCTCTGGGGAGCCTTGATTTAAGCTACGGCTACCATTGTTCTCTTTTACATACATTTCTTTTACATACATATATATACATATATATATATAGAGAGAGAGAGAGAGAGAGAGAGAGAGAGAGAGAGAGAGAGAGATAGAGAGAGAGAGAGAGAGAGAGAGAGAGAGGGAGGGGGGGAGAGAGAGAGAGATATGATACACACAATGTGACAATAGAAATAACCATGCATTAAAAATTAACTAGATTCTAATTTCATAATTACAAATTATGCATTACCAGCCTAAATATTCAGCATTATAAAGATGAATGAGACTCTTAGGTATATTTGTTTCAATGTCATCGCGTCTTTATCTGTGAACTAGAAATAGCTTGTGTGGTTAAGTCGCTGCTCGGTGAGCAGTAGATTGCAGGTTGAAATCCTTCTGGTTCCAAGATTTTTGTCTGATTTGTTCTTCATTCATTTACTGAATAGAGCACACTATCCTTACTTTTCTACTGGGTATATGCCTAAAATTTCTTTTTAAGATTATTCATCATCCTTTTTCTCTCTTCAAAATGTGGTTAATTCAGCACACTTCATTTGTTGTGTGAATGCTCTCCTGTTCTTAAATTCTTAAAAACTGGGGGAGAAGTAGTTTTTTAGATATGACAGTTGTGATGGGTAATGACAGGTTGATTTCCTGCAGGAACCAGGGGGAGATATCAAGAAGATGCAGCAGGCCTCAAAAAGAGGAGAAAGAGGGGAAAACGGTGGCAAAACTGGAAATGATATCATCACCAACCTGTCATGAATCTTTCCGTCAACGCTCAGTTCTCTGTTCACACTTCTTGGGGATAAATTTACGAGATATAATCACGGAGGAGAGAAAGAGAGGGGGGATATCACAGCTGGTTTATGAGCTGAGAAGTATCAATATTTTTTCTTTGTCTGACCCCCTGTTCACATCCAACCCATATCTAGAGCAGAAATAGATAAAACCCCATGCCGTTGCGGATTAATTCTTGATGTGAACGGGGCAGCAACACAATCCCTTTCACAGCAATAGGACATTCAAATCTTCTCATAAAAGAAACAGATCACTCTTGCTGGTGCGGACTAACTCTTAGTGTGAAAAGGACAGCAACACAATCCCAATCACATCAATAACAGGGCAGATCTTCTCAGAACATAAACAGATTAAACTCCTTGCTAGTGCAGACTAACTCTGGATGTGAATAGGGTGGCGACAAAAACCCAATCACAGCATTAGGAGGTTCAGATCTTCTTCAGATGAAGTACTCTTTATCTTCATAACATACATGTTTATAGCTAAGGCATGATACTATTGTTTTGTTGTCATTGCTATGTTTTATATGTAGTTCTCTGGGTGTATACATTGTTTGTTGATTTCTTTCCATTATGTTCTGTCTGTAATCATAATCAAACCTGTATTTTAATGTACAGGTCAGCTCACTTACAAGGCTTGTTCCTTTTTCGCTGTTCCCACTCACCCATATTTTAATCCATATTAATGTGGTTATTGGGCAACCTCTCCTTTCTCCTCCCCCCCCCCCCCCATCTCTTCTCATTTTTGCTTGTATTTTCTTAATAATATTTTTGTATGTAAGTGTAGGTAAGGGTTATATATCAAAACAAGCAATTATTGCTTTGAGTGCATGTTATATTGAGTGTTATCTTATCTGCATTTGTTTTTATAAGGAAGGTGTGGCAACCCTTCAAGCTGTAAGCTTATATTGTCAGACCTCTGTATGTTCAACTGTGTATAAGTATATGTATGTCTTAATACTTTGTACATATCTTTAATCGATTGTTATTTGTCACATGTATACTTCATATGTCATTGTTCGTATCACAGTGTTTGTTATTGGTGAACTGTGCAGGAATGAATAAATAGATCAATAAATAAGTAAATAAATAAATAAATAAATAAATAAATAAATAAATAAATGTAATGGTTTTCTCCCTTGTCTTATACGCTGTGTTCTATTCACATCTTACTGTTCTTCATGTACTTTGTTATGATAATGCTTTATGTTTATATGCCGAGTGACATAAATCAACTTGAACTTGATATTGGAATAATCATCCTAAACATGAATGTTTATAGTTTTGTATCAATGAATAATCACTGAACCCCCATTGTGATACCCTACTCCATTCTCTGAACTCTTATTCCGTGGACAAACGTCCATCATACTTAATTTTGCCCCCTTCTTGAGGGTCATGCTTTGTGCTAAAAATACTTTTTTGAGAGCCATCTTTGACTAAAACCCATTGATGGGCTTTCGTCTATCAGTCAAATGGAGGTACAGGCGTGCGTGCCCTTTCGGTACAAAGCGAAGGTGGCCAATTTGACGAGTCATGCCCCGTGATAGGATTATCGGCTTCTAGTCGAGAGGTGGGAGGGGAGGGAGAAGGGATCAGGTAAATAGGATGACTACGAAGCAGACGCCTCACACAAATTACCATGCACGGGACTACAGTCTTACACCCCCTCACTTATGTATGAGCCGCTTAAGGCTATACATTTATCAAGCTTACAGGCTGGGTTAAGAGTTTTAGAGAAGGCTTGACGACATCCTTAGTTGCCAATTTGGTCCATAGACGTGTGGTGTGAAAGCACTTTATGTATTTCATATCGACATTGCAAAACAGCAAAACTTGTAAACGTGAGAATGCCTCACCTTAATATGTTCAATACATACATTTCTATATGATGTAATACTTTGATGATATAATACAAATTTTGAAGTAAAAAAACATCTAAAATCTAATAGAACACTGAAGAATATTCTACATTTCTCGTTATCATAACCTAAGGAAATAATTATATGCAGCTATAAAGAGCCCATGGATTATTACTTGACTTTTTTGCAAGAAATTAAGCGCTAGCAAATAATACATACACGTAGAAATGGATGGGTAACAACAAATAAATAGAAAGGTATATCATACATTAATTCAATTCAACATCAGCACTCATGGAGTCGATCGTGTTTTTAAGTTCTGCTGTACTTTCCAAAAATGATTTAAAGACCCTTCTTTGTTTTGGGCCTGATCCAAATAAAAAATATTGCAATCTCCCAGACCGACTGATTCTAAATGGCATTCGTAAATGCCAGGCTCAGTTGAGACGGTAGGATTGAAAGACCACAACAACAATATATTTTTTTTAATCTACTTCATATCTCTCTTTATATAGAGCTCACGCTGTTGCTTCAAATCTACTTCAAAGTACCTGCAGCAGAAAAGTGCGGAAGGAATATTGATTTGCAAAATAGAAAATTTGATAT
>OZ022587.1:22836573-22861573 GCA_963669155.1 Arbacia lixula
CACACCCCAGCAGCTTTCATCCTAGGCTCACCAAAGGTCAATGACCTCTGACCTTTGACCTGACAGAAGAAGGCAAGAGAGATGGTTGGCATCCTGGGGAGAGCTGACTGATGGGAGGAGATTTTGATAAATTGGGTCGTTAAAATTGCGATATCTCTGTCCTGAAGTGTGAGGCAGGGAAGCAACTGTCAAAATCACAACAAGCAAAAGTGAAAGTTTGACAGAAAAAATTTAGAGAGTATGCAACAATATGGCTATATATGTATTTTGAAGCTAGCCATTTAAACAGACAAAAATGCATGTTTTAATATTTAAAGTTTATTTGCAGGGAATAAAAATATTCCAAAGTTATTGCTGGTAATCTTGGGTTCAGGCTGTCCAAATGGTGTGATTAAAGAGTTCAAGAGAAACTAATTCTGCCCTGACAGAACCACTCCAGGCTGTCGTTCAGAGAGGAGGGGAAGACCTTGTTGTCAGCACCCATTTTTCTTGACCAATTCCCTGCCTGACCTAGCGTTCCAAACTGATCTGTCCCCATCTCTCCGTCCCTCACTTGATATGGGATGTGAGGAGAGATAGCTGAACTAGATGAGAGAATAGAGAAGAGATAGATAGCATGTGACGTTTTCATGGACCTAATTCAACCATCAATTTGGCTCATATTCAAACCTGTAAAGATAGCCTCTTTAGGTCTGATCCTCAAAAAAAATGATAGTAATTTCTTTTGATGCAAGGTCAACCAACAAATATTTTTTCTTTCTTTCTTCTAATTCTAAAGAGCATTTTTTTTTAGTTTCAAAATACAGATATACTGCAATATGGACACTGTTCATGTCTACACATTACATGTGAAAGCTATAGTAAATATTTAATTCTATGGTAAAAGTAAAGCACACAGTTCGATTTTATGCACTTTACAATGCTTATTTATGTGCACACAATAGTGCATTTTTATTGGCAAAAAAATCCTATAAACAATACAGTTATGGACCTTACCTCTTCAAGATCTACTTAAGAAATCTGGAAGATGATTTCACCTTGGAACATGAAGGAAAATCAATGTTATTTTTTAAACTCTATTATCATTCAAAATTGCAGCTCCAAGTTGGACTTGACCCAAGATTCCACAAATGTGCCTGTCTTTAAAACCAGAACACACAATTTATTGTGAAGTTCAACCCCTTAATAAAATATTTAGAGAATGTGTTCAAATAGAAACTAAAGAGAAAAAAATAAAATCCTTTCAAGCAGAACTCAAACCCTGTGATATTGAAACACCTGACTGTTGGCTGAATCTGTCCAACTTGTGTGATCAATTCAAAGTTCACTGAAAAATCCTCTGAGGTCATTATATTGGGTGGTATGTAATTTATCAGGCACACATAGGTTGATACCAACATTACCAGTTTCCACATTTTTCCGCTAGCTCCTACACCTGTCATAGCCCCACCTGTGCCAATTTCACATCGCCATGGAAACCATTAACTTCTAATTCCGCTATCTGTGCCCTCCGCTCAGCTTGATGGGTTGCCGAGGCAGCGCTGCTCTTCAGAAGACGAAGAGAAGATGGTGAGAATTTCCTTGAATTCCCCGCTGGGTAAGGTCCGGCCAAAGTGGGTCTCCAAAACAAGCACGGGATGGCGAGCCAAGAATTGGCAATTCCAGTAGAAAAACAGAGAGCGGAGATTGTGTTGTTTCCTCCACCACAAATTGGGAGATAATTGTTGCGATGGGAAGTCGCAGAACGGATTGTGGAGGGCATCCCACACAAGTGTGAGAGGAAATGATCGATCTGTACACACCATAGACTGGCTGAAGCATGCCAATGGATAGGTGATAAGATGAGATGGCTGGAAACAGAAAAGGGCTTCTACTTGATGAATAGTGAGTGATGCTAGTGGTGATGATGATGATGATGGTGGAAATTGTGACAGCGGCATGACTGTAATGGTGTGAAAGAGAATAGGGTGGTGATGACAAGGATGATAGATATGATGCTGATTGATTATAATGATTGTAATGAGTTGACAAAGATGATACATTGATGATGGTGATGACATGGATAAAAATGATGCAATGTAAAGATTGATTATATTGATTATAATGAGTTGACAGAATGCCACGATTATGATGATTGATGATGATGATGATGACAGTTATAATGATGATGATGATGATGATGATAATGAGGTTTATGATGGAGATATTATTAACAATCATAAAAAGATGATAATGACTTTGATGATGAAATTGGATGATTTCAATGATAATATGGTGATGATAAAGGTGATGAAGACAATGATGATGGCAATGACGATAATGAACATGACATCAACGATATTGATGATGATGATGATGATGATGATGCAACGACAATAGTGATAATAAAAATGAAGTTAAGAGTGATGACAGCAACAGTAAAGAGGGGAAGCATGATATTGAAAATGTTAATATTTTTGCAATGATGACATCGTTCATGCTTAGGGTCAAACTTGTTGACAGAGGCAAAGACAATTCCATTGATTCTTTGATAACAATGCTAGCCCTTGATCAAGACTACCAAACAACAATGGAGAGATGCTACTGTATCTGGTTGTGCAATTATCTTCTCAGCAGGCTTTCTACCGTTAGCCTCTTTAAAGACAGATGCTGAGATCATCTTATTTCATTTTATTCTAACTCGTATTGACAAAATGAGGTTAAAGAATAATTCCTCATAAATGTATTCCAAGGTCCCTTATGACTTATGAAGGAGTCAGAACACAGTATGAAGAACATACAAGTTAATAAGTACATGAAGAGGAAAGACTTACAGGAATACTGAACAAAAATATAGACTTGGAGTACACAAGATATTGAGAAGAGAAGAGGAGAAAGTACAGATGAAATCAATGCTCTTTACAGTCCTTAACAAACTATGCATGAGGAGATTATAAAAAAGGGTCTTGCAAGTGAACCATAGCATATTATTAGCTAGGAAGGATAAAGCCTGACATGTATTTTTCCCAACCACACACTCATGTACAGAGACTCAGATATATTCTGAAAGAGAGAGGGATAGAGAGAGCGAGAGAGATATATATAGAGAGAGAGAGAGAAACAGATAGTGATGGGGGGGGGGCAATCAGAGACAGATAGAGGCAGTCAGATAGAAAAAGAAAGGAAGAGTGTGAGAGAGAATGAGAGGGCAAGAGAGAGAGGGAAGGAAAGAGAGAGAGAGTGAGAGATAGATAGATATAGAGAGACAAAGACAGTCAGAAAGAGGTAGAAATAGTAAAAACAGGCAGAAAATCACATAAGTACTCATCATTTGATTAATTGTTTGAGCATGTAAAGATCTAATGCCACACCAGATTCACCAAGCTATACATCGAGGGGTTTCCTTGAGGGGGAAAACAAAGCAACCGAATTGTCCACTAGCTCATTGTGATACAACCTTTAAAGAACAAAGAAGAAAGAGGACACCATTACAGCTGACAATCTAATATTGGAACATTTCAATGTATGTCACCTCAGAGCTATAATTAGCACACTTCTCAATGCTTTTATATAACTAGCGCTAACAGGCCTTTACAATTAAATGAATAAAACAAGAAGAACAATTCTCCAATCGAGAGCACAAGAAGACACGTCAGAGTTTCCTGCCATATACTGTGTCTAAATTCAGGTTTCACAATTTGTTATAAAAAATACATAGCATATTTCATAATGAAATACAATAATCATCAATTTTTTTTCCAAGAATAGTATAGATATTGAGTAACATATTTAGCATTTATCGTATAGATGATAGAAAAGTTTAAAATTGTATACCGGCCTTATTTCATTTTTCAGATTTGAACGTATCTGTTGCAAAAAGGTAATGAATTCCTCATTCACTTGTTGACATGTACCAGACTTATTTGATAAGACATATACTAATAACATCAATAACAATAATTTAGCTGTCATATGTGATAATACATGTACTTTCAATATCCTCTCATTAACTTGATATGCATGGAAGGTCAGTAGAATGACCATGTGGCCATAAAGACCAGTGGTCAGTCTCTTTTTGGCCTTAATACAAATGGCTTTGACTGCATGTCCACTCTCATCTCATCCTTCAAATGAAATATGTGAAACACTTAAACCTAACTTTAAAGGGGAAATTAGTAAATTTCCTGAAGGACTGCTCACACCACGACCCCATATATCTGATTTCAAACCAGACCCCCTCCCCCACCCTGCCTCCGGCAAAAAAGCTCCTGAAAATTGACTCCCACATTACCACTCATTTTCAGGCCATAACTTGTCACCTACAATCATTACAGAATCTGCACAATCACCGTCACCGTGGCCACACCCTAACGACCAACAAAAACAATCCCAAGTGCTCTTATGACATCAAGGGGTGCCACTCCAATGTGAAAACTGATACTTGCGCGCCGATAATTACGTCCCAGATTATAAAAAACGTGTGCCCCCACCGGCCATACCGAATCAAAAACCTACATCTTCAAATTCATTTGGGAAGAATGAGAACTTGTGATGTTTCCCTCATATTCCACAATTAATTCTCCTTCAGCTTAAACAATTCCTCCCCTTGTATTTCTTCCTGTCCTTGTTGGGGCATCTCGCATTTCAAAGCGGAACATACCAACACTTTGCTCTGAAAGGGAAACGCAGGAGCGCTCTGCGGGCATTACTTGTGAATTCTAGTATGCAAGCAACAAGGAGAATTAGATTTGGATGCTCCCTTATTCGACGAGACAGCTTGAGACCCGCGGGCGACGCAGAAATTTCTCCCAATTTTTGGTGCGATTACGAGTCCTAGGGGGAGAAGTGGAGGAGAGAAAAAGCGTGCATGGCAGGATGAACGAGGAGATGGAAAGGGAGGAGAGAGGGAGGGAGAAGGAGGGAAAGGGAGGAGAGAGAAAGGGAGAAGGAAGGAAAGGGAGGAGAGAAAGGGAGGAGAGGGAAAGGTAGGAGATGGAAAGGTAGGAGAGGGAAAGGGAGGAGAGGGAAAGAAGGGAAGGAGAGGGGATAGGATGAAAGAGATGGAAAGGGAGGAGAGGAGGGAGAAAGAGAGAGAGGGAAGAAAGTGTGAATGTGTGTGTATATGTGTGAAATATGGAAAGAAAGAAGGAGCGAGAAAATGGACTGAAAAACAGAAAGATAAAATGGAACGACAGAGAGAGAAAAACAGATTTAGATAAAGAAAGAAGGCAAGAGAAAGAGGGGAGAGAGGAGAGAGGGGGGAATGAGAGTGGGGGGAGAAGAAAGAGGGAGATAGAGAAAGGGAAAGGGACAGAATAAAGAGAGAAATCGAGCGAGCTCAGGAAGCATATTGGAGCGGGAGGATAGGAAATGACAATAAGTCAACTTTTCACAATTGATTACAGGACTGATTTGCAGTTGCCATGCAGGACATTCCTCAGATCCTTGTATCTCACATTTTCACCACTTTGATAAAATCATCTTTTCTGTGATTTGGTGGTTTGGATATGGCTAGGTCTGGTTTTGTCCTGTACATCTATCCTACCTTGATATTTCAGTCATTATATTTACTTACAGTAGGGAAGATAAACAAACAACATGTAGCCTATGTAAATCTTTCCATTCTAATTCCTTTTTCTAGTACAACAGATGTTTCATTATTATTGAACCATCTGGTAATATCTGCTTTGTAACACACTGTAACTACAAGAACTATACATTGGTCAAAGTTTTGATACTGTAACTTATAAGAATTATCCATAGGTCCAGTTTTGATCCTGAGTAGATGGCATTTTATATGATTCAATATTTCTTTGAAAGTTGTGACATATTTGATCATAATACATATAATGCATGAACAATATCATGTATGTATGTCAGTAAAAGGATATGAAACAATGAGTCATTTTGCAATATGATTCTTCTGAACAAACTTTGAATAAGGAGAATACTTGAATGTAGACTGTGTCGTGAGCGCCGGTCTTCTCTCACAGGAATTCAAAGAATGAAAAGTTGCTTTAAACGAAAGTTACCATTATTATTTATTGCTAATTTACTCCCTTTATATGGAGCAAAGTCTCTTTCTCATTCATTTAGAAATGTTTCTCTCTACTCTTTGCCACAAATGATGAGCCCCTTTGTTTCTGTGTATGTAAGATGTTGAAAGTCATAGTGGAGTTAAAGCTTCAATAAGCCAAGGAAATTGTGGGATTGGGTTACAATGAAAATGGACTAGAAACACAGATGAAAGAAGAGGGGAATAAAGATCAGCCCTATGGTAAAACAGGATTAAACAATATAATACATAATGTACAGGAGAAAAGCAGCTGTGTGATATCTTTAAATTTATGATGGAATAACATTTTGAAAGTTTGTCAATGATGAGCATGAAGTGCATGAATGGATGATAGTTATCATTTCCACAACTTCAGATTATCAAGAAAGAAATATAATGCTTCTGATACACAGTCTCTATAACAACAACAGTAATCAAATGGGACAGATATTACCAAGACAAGAACAAGAAAAGCCAGAATATGTCAGAAAGGTCACCACATATAGTTTCACTGTTGGGACTAAGGGAGAGAAAAATGCCACCTATGGTTTTATCTATGCCATCAATATTTGAATCCTGCGTGAAGTTTAGAGCCCTAGTTAATTCTAAGATGCACGCTGGAAGATAACACTGCCCACTTAAAAAACTTCCTTCATCGTTCCCGTCTTATTTCATGCCTGCTCGTCTTCTTGTCGTCTTGTCGTGTCTTGTTGTGAAATGAAGCCACTGGTGGGCACACCTGGCTGCTCGCGACCCCTTTATTTGAATGCCACGACAGAAACGGAACACCGCCAGGCCCCCCCAAAATAAAAATGTGAAGGAGCGGGCGCGAATCGCCGTGGTAATCGTCTCTCGCTGATCGTACAGACCCCCGGAAACAGACCCTCAGGCTAGATAAGCAGATAGCTGGTGTTTTGCACAACTCCAGCTTTTTACTCTATCTCTCTCTCTCTCCCTCTCTCTCTCTCACTCTCTCTCTCTCTCTCTCACTCTCTCTCTCTCTCTCTCTCTCTCACTCTCTCTCTCTCACTCTCTCTCTCTCTCTCTCTCCCTCTCTCTCTCAATCTCACTCTCTCTCTCTCTCTCTCTCTCTCTCTCTCCCTCTCTCTGTATTTTGCTCAGTCTTTTTGTCTCACACTCTGTCTTTTATTAGAAATCTGGCTTTCTCTTTCCTTTTTTGTGTCCCTCTCCCATCTCTGTTTTGCTGTCTTTCTCTTTCCCTCTCTAGGCCTCTGTGTTTTATCTCTCTCTAGTCTCTGTGTTTTGTATGCAAGCTTTTTCTCTCCCCATCTCTTTGTTTTCTAGATATCTGTCTTGGATTTCTTGTTTCTTCTTTATCTTCTCCTTGGTTGTTTTCCACACCCTTCCCCTTTTTTCATCTTCCTCTCTCTTCTTCTCTACTTAAAACTCTCTTTTCTTAGACTCTTCCATATTCATTATTCCTATTTTTTAAGTAGAATTTGTCTCTCTTGTACTAAATGTGTACATGTTGTGAGTTTGCATGTGCATGTGAGTGTATGTGCTTGAGTGAGGGAGGAAGAGAGGGAGAGAGACAGACACACAGAGACAGAGAAAGAAAAGGTTTGTGCATTTATTGGAAATAAATCATATCAATTCATTTCACTTTCACTTGGAAATTGATTCATCATTGCCATATTAATTTTCTTTTCTTTTCAGAGAATGTTCAAATGCTTCAAATACTTGTTTTATCATCTAGTGTTTTTCATCTGCCCTTAAAATTTCATCCAGAATGTCAGTGCATGTACAAGTTACTGAGTATGGCCACTAGATGGCAGTAGACCATAATTTCACTGAAGGCCAGGTTTCTGGCTCTATATGATATGCAATGTGCTGTGAGGGAAAAAATGTAATGATCTGAAAAAAGAAGGTTACTATTGAAGTAACAGAAATTAAAATACTGCTCAGATATCTGGTAAAGGCAGTGCAATACACATCCTTGCCCACACAATAGTCCATTTTGATAATAAAATCTAAGGTTAAAAGGGTGACTGAAGCAGTTTGATGGTGCTTTTTTTTGTCTGGTATCACAAATTGCATGTATCAGCACTGATGAGATGGATCCTAATAAGGCAGTCAAATTAGAGTTCTACATGTTTTGTGCAAAGTACTGCTGCAAAACTTGGTACAAAATCCTAAAATATGTTCAGATTACCTTAATTTCTTATCCACTTCCTTATGACTAAGCTCTAACCCTCTTCTTCCCTTTCTCCTTCTTCTTCTCCCTTTTCCTTCCTTTCCTTTCCCCCTTCCCTCCTTTCCTTTTCCCATTCCCATACATCCCCATAGTCTTCCTTACCCAAATGGAAGAATGCATCAACCTTTTAAATTAGAGTGAGAGGGAGTTCAAAAAGGTAGATAGGAAATAAGCAGCCAAAAGGATCTGAATGACATCAATGCAGAACGTGAGAGCCCAGGTATAGGAAGGCAGGTTATCGTGAGCACACCTCATCCCGTGGTTCACGCACTTTCCGTAGACAAATCTCAGTCATGTTAGCTCCAGAGTGCTCTAGGGAAAAATGGGCGAGTGATACGCAAAATAGCGCCCCTTTTGATACCGAACATGCCCTCGGGGAAAAATAAAAACAAAGTTGTTTTTCATTCGGGAAGGAGGAGATGGCTAGAGAGTCTACTTGGTTGATTTAAAGAATACTTCTCAAAAGGCTTGTAATGCAAGCATTTCTTGATATATTTATTTTTGAAAAGGTAGGCGGAGAGACCAATAGAACAGATTCAAAGAGAGGAGGGAAACCTCTCAGAAAACTGGGGAATTCTTTGATATAATTGTTGTTATTCCTTTAAATTGGGTCACCAATGATAATGTAAACATGTGTGATTTCTATGAGGGGCATTGTTGAATGTGTGGTATAAAGAATCAAACCAGAGAGAGAGATAGAGAGAGAGATAGAGAGAGAGAGATAGAGAGAGATAGAGAGAGAGAGATAGAGAGAGAGAGATAGAGAGAGGGATATAGAGAGAGAGATAGAGAGATAGAGAGAGAGACAGAGAGAGAGATATATATATATAGAGAGAGAGAGACAGATAGAGAGAGACAGAGAGAGAGACAGAGAGACAGAGAGATAGAGAGAGAGAGAGAGAGAGGGGGGGGGGAAGAAAATAAACAAAATGCAACAGCGAGATGACAGGCGAACGTTGAGGAATAAAAACTGAAACCCATTATTTTGAAATGTATCTTGAAGGAAAGAAGAGTAATGTCTAAGGAAGGATAAATCTTTGAATTGAGTTCCTGAGAGCACTGTGGCAAAATTTTCCCCCCCTCCCCATCTCTTCCCCCTCCCTTTCTTTATCTTTGTCAGATATAGCCACAGTAAGTTTTTTTTGGCATTTGTAGTTTCTTTCGCAGGGCTCTAGCATTACAGGCATTTCAGGGAGAGAAAGTACAGCATCGGGTAGGAGCTCACTTAATTGCAAAGAATGGTTACATGAGATACGTTTGAAATGTCATTATTATTGAACAAGATCTGCCAAATCTCTTTGTGGTGGATAGATTTGGCAGTTTCAAACTCAGCTGTACAAAATATATCTGTTTACACTCTAATCAATAGAGAAAGTTATATGTTTGATTGTAATCCATGGAGCAAAAAAACAAACAAGTAAAAGGGTGAAGTTGAAGATGAAGAAAGGGGATTAAGATAAAAGATGAAGAAAAATGACATAAAAAGACAATAAACTTTCACAAAAAATAAGATCTAACAAGATGTAAAACAGAAAGAAGACAAAGAAAGAAAGATACCAAAAACTAAAAGAGGATACACAACTGAAGTTTAACCTTTAAGAATGAATTACATGATTTCATATAAGGAGTTAAGTCAAGTGCCAGAATAACACATATTGGAGGAAACACAAAAGAAAAACAGGGACATAAAAATACCTTGACAGAGTACACAAGGTGCAAGAAAGACTGCTGCTATCTGCCAACTCAAGCTGGCGCTATTGCCAGATAGAATGACTGGACTTGAAACAACACACACTCCACCAATCTCAGTGGAAACACACATCTCCTAAGCATATCGAAGAATACAGTGCACTGCCTCTATCTCAACTACAGATGGCGCCATTGCCCTCTTCATGCCCTCTTCAAATCTATAATGTACAGTCTTACAGGCATGCATTTTTAGTAAAATTTGTCTTAAAAAACATGTCTGTTTTTCTTTGAGATTGAGAAATCAATACAATTAACTCTTAAAGTGCCATAGCGCTGCAAACACGCTATTGTTACGGTGCTTCATACACGCTAGCGCGCTATCGCTTGACTGCTTTGTTCAAGCAAGGGCGCTACCGTTCGAGTGCCAGAAGCGCGCTTGCTCGCATTCGTCATAGCAGTCATTGTTCATGCTCATTGCACTTGTACTTAATGCTTCGCACACGCTATTGTTCATCGCATCGCACGCACCAGCTAATCGGCTTTGGATTACGCATGTTTGTTTACACCTTCCAGATTGAATTTTCTTGAGTAATTTAGTGTTTTGTATTTGATATACAGGATGTACCTTATCACTCCCTCATGCAAACAAAGGAATAAAAGACAGGATGTACATTGTGTACCCAATCGTTTCTAGTCAAGGCATAGCCTATTTGTGGGGTCCAAGGGGGATATTTGTCACAAAATGCCAAATGGAAGTTACCATATAAACATACAACATTATGAATAAGATCTGAAAATAAAGAAGCATGTATGCAGTTCAACCGAATATAGCACAGAAATGACTTGAAAAGTACAGCTAAATGTTTATTATTAGTTGATAACAAAATAAGAAAGTCAGATCTCTGTACGAATGTGATATTATAATGAAGCTGATAAGATTTTCTACAACTTTTGTGTACACATTTTTCTGTAAAAGTGTATAAGTTTCAAAATATAGTGGTTCGAAAATGCCAACACAGAAAATGAAGCGCAACTAACGAGAACTCAAAATAAACTTGGCACAGGGCGGATTTGGGGCTGGCACAATGGGGATTAGCAACGTGGCACTGGGCTCTCTGCGTTGGGGCAGGCTAAGAGTTAAAGGGCATAAACTGTACTAGGAAGGCAAAAAAACCTTCAAAATGTAATTGTTAGCAATCTTCTTGCCAATGGTCTTAAATTCATGTATTGTCTATTTTAGAAGCTTACTGAAAGTTATTTGCCCTCAAATGATCCACATATGGAGTAATTAATGATTAATGATTAAATCCTCAAAATGTTCGGCCCGAACATTTTGAGGATTTGTTATTTGATCACTCATTACTCTAAATGTAGATCATTTGAGGGCAAATAACTTTCAACAAGCTTCTAAAATAGACAATACATGAATTTAAGACCATTGGCAAGAAGATTGCTAACAATTACATTTTGGAGGCTTTTTTACCTTCCCAGTACAGTATATGCCCTTTAACTATTCCTTTACCATTGTATATGTAACTCCTTCAATTTTCTAATTAAAACTTAAAGTGTATGAGAACCTGTCTGCTATTTTCACAGCATATTGACAAGCCCCAAAATGTTGAACAATGGTATTGAAAAATGGGGAAAACAAAAAGCTTGCTCACCTGTTTTGTTTCCAATGTGCAATAGTTCATAGCCATGTCAAGGATGATACATGGAAAGAAAGGAAAAAACAAAAAGACCATTAATAACATGATATAGCAAATATAAAAGCACATTACACATTAAAAAATCATTTAGACTTCATCAAGCATTTGATATGAAATATTGGAAACAAAGTCTGTTACATCTCATTATTGTTAAAGGGAATATACTGTACTGGGACGACAAAAAGCCTTCAGAAAGGTGACCGTGAGCAATCTTCTTGCCAATGGTCTTAAATTCTTGTATTGTACATTTCAGAAACTTGCTGAAAGTCATTTGCCCTCAAATGATCCACATTTGGAGTAATTAGTGATTAAATCACAAATCCTCAAAATGTTCGGCCTGAACAATGTGAAGATTTGTGACATGATCACAGATTTCTCCCTTTGATCAAATCTCTCTTGCTTGTCTTTCATTTTTATCTTCTCTCTCTCTCTCCTCTGCTGTATCTGTCTTCCTATTCCTCTTCTACAGTTTCAGAAATATAATTGAAAAGCAGTGTAAAACAAAATCAGTTTTACTAAAATATGACTATTAAAGCAGTCAAATTTCATATACATAACTTTCGTAATGAAATTGTTCAACATATTGTATGAATTGAAATTTGGTAAACAACATATAAAAACTGATCCTATATTTGATTGCATCAGATGTGACACCTAGAAAGACGGTATGTGATTGGTCCTATCTATGTCAAATATCACTGCTGATTGAGTTATATCTCACTAATGTGTATATTAAATGTACTTGCTCACTGCATTATATTCAATTTGAGAATGCAGCAGGTTTAAATCATATCCAACTCTATCCACTCAGAGAATGCGACTAATAACCAATCTGAAGCTTAAATTTTTGTTCATGTAATTACATTTCACCTCTGCCTATGAGCTATGTAATTTATGAATGCATAGAATAATTTTTATAATTTCTCAGTGTTATATTTTTGGTATATAACACTCTATATCATGCAATATCTATAATATAATACATCCATTGTGATATTACACAGATCCCATGCCACCACATGCTATCACACAATATCCTATTCCTAAACTCACTCCCTCTACACAAACCCAGCGATGCCAGGTTGCAAACTCACACAGCGCCATCTAGTGTTCATTCTCCACCAAACCTGAACCCTCCATACAGCACACCATCCCAAACTGCTACTCACACCGTGGATATTTAAAAAGATGGATATCCATTCCTGTGAGACCATGTTTCTTGCCACCACTCAATATTCATGACCTGCAGCTGCTCTCAACAATACGATGCATACGTGATTGCATCATTTCCACCTCGATGTTACAATAGAACTGGCAGGTTCTAAAATACGCAAACATTAACATTATGGCTGATGAGCAGACAGTTTCATCATGTACTGCTTGTAATGTGTACGTGTGGGGACAAGCTAATACAAATTGAAGTACTTTTTGAGACAAACATACTAGTGTCTATGCGAGATGAAGCATTTTTTCATGTTACCTACGTATATGAAGTGAAAATATATTATAGTAACAGTTTCATATGCGTTTTAATGGGGTAACATCAAATAGCATTTTGTGCCGGCATGACTTATTGGAACTATTACAATTATCATAGTTTAATATTTTAACTGTGTAGATATGCAAATATATTCTTTTTATCCAGTAGCAGGTAATATGGTAATATAGTAGTAGCAGTAACAGTTGTAGTAGTAGTAGTAGTAGTAGTCGTAGTAGTAGTAGTAGTAGTAGTAGTAGTAGTAGTAGTAGTAGTAGTAGTAGAAGTAGTACGGAGAAGTAGTAGTAGTAGTAGTAGTAGTAGTAGTAGTAGCAGTAATAGAAGTAGACATAGTAGCAGCAGCAGCAGTAGTAGTAGTAGTAGTAGTAGTAGTAGTAGTAGTAGTAGTAGTAGTAGTAATAATAGTAGTAGTAGTATAGTATAGTAGTATAGAATAAGTTGTAATAATGATATCAGTGTAATAGTAGTAGTAGTAGTAGTAGTAGTAGTAGTAATAGTATAGTATAGTATAGTAGTATAGAATAAGTAGTAATAATGATATCAGTGTGGTGTTAGTCGTACAAACAGTGATGTTAGTTCAGGGAAGATACTGTCACATTACAGTGGCAGTCAAGGTATTCCTGCCACCAATGAATACTGTTATTTGTGACATGAACCACTAAAAACAAGCCGGCACCCACACTCTCCCAAGAAGAAGAAGAAAACACGGGAATTGAATCCAATCAGCATGTGACTTCTTAAAATTGCATAATTCATGAATGAATATCAGAAATGGGTCAGGATGGTAGGGCAATTGGCCACCGCATCCCTGGCTTCCACTGAGAATAAATCAGCGCCTGATCCAAGCCAAACACCCTGTCGCTGCTCCCACCCACCATGGTGAGCTACGACTCCCTCGGACGTGATTATGCGTTGGAGCGTATCTCTTCGACATCTTCTCCAAACATTCTCCCACCCCACCTTACCCTGAATACAGCATTCAAACCCACGCTCAGCCAAAATGCCTATACAATACGACATAATGCGTCGTAAACGCAGCATAAATTCGCCGACTGGCAGCGAGATCACGCAGCGACCCGCAGCCAGGGGGAAACCCAAAACCCATCAGATTACGGCTTGCATCAATCGCATTTAGCTGCGCATCAATCCCAGCCTGGCTAGATGCCTCACATCTTAAAGGCACACCCTCACATTGGGCCTCTCATTCACATTGGGCCTCTTTAACTCGTTTGAGCCAAACCAAAGACTCTACCATTGCATTTTGGTGCTTTACTGTTACACAAATGTTACAGTGGCATATAGAGATATATACCACTCTGGACCAGACCATATGCTGTTTTATTGCATTTGTGTGCATTTCTAGTACAAAAACATTACCATGGCATATAGACACATATACCCTTCTGTGCCAGACAATATACTGCTTTATTACATTTGTGTGCATTTCTAGTATATAACATAACCATGGTATATTAAGAATTAACTCCTTCTGTATGAGACAATATGCTATTATATAATGGGTATGGGTATCACTGATGTATTATATGTAAGAATGGCACACAACAAGTTTACAACGTTGTACCAGCGAAAATGCGACTCTGTATAGTTTGAGTGAATTACTAGTACATAAATGTAACAATGGTACAAGGAGTGTCAAACCCTTCTGTGTCAAGCAAAATGCTGCTTCATTTGATTAATTTCAGAACAAGATTCCTGCATTTGATCTCTTGAAAGCCTACTTGAACAATTAGAAAGATATAGAATGTAGAAAAAGGAAGGTAAATTAGCTGGTCATTTTTGTAAATGGATATTTATTTTCTTTTGCTGTACCTTAATACTATGTATTTCCTTTTGTTTAATTATAATTGTTCTTGATTGACTTTGTTACCATGCTTCTTATGCTTAAATTTAATTATCAAAAACAAGATACTGCTTTATATAATTCATCTGTAAGGCTTATGCCAACATGGGTTGTGGTATAAACATGATTGATTCATTCTGTGTCATATGAAATGCTCCTCTGAGGGGTTTGTATGCTTCAGTCTCACTGTTGCTATGTCAGGCAGTACCGTGTATGAGGGTAATCTTTTTAGCTTCTGAGTCACCAAGGCCCAAGGTTTTACACAGGACTCGCATTGTTCCAGAATAGAGTCGGCAGAAATACACTTTCATCCGCTTTCATTTTCTAACTCTTGATCCAAGGTCTTTCAGAAAGAGCAAGGATTCAAGGTTTCTATCACAAAGAGGAGGTTGAATAAAAGCTTTTCTCTACATTTGACCTCGCAAGCAATGTGTAATCAATTTTGTGTATCTTAAAGGCATATTTTCCTTTGGTGATATTAATAAGATGAAGTATTCAATATGTTGATTCTGTAAGATGGTTGAATTATGAGTGCATGAAGTGAAACTGATGCGGAACTACTACAACATCATTCCACGGTAAAAAGCAACTCCGTTTTAAATCCCTCTTGCCCTGTAATAATATTTTTATGTTAAGTTAAAGCGCGAGCTTCATCATGTCAGTGACGGTTCAGTGAGAGATGCAGAAAAAAAAACTAGTTCCCACATCTTAAAATCAATAAAACAGTGAATTTCTTCCATCTTCGATTCAATTTGAACACAAAAATTGGACTACTCTGCTGCAGTTTCTGTTGAATATGGTGCAGCAAATTTACATGGCCTATTTCAGCGATAGGGGCGCCTGTGTCTTTAGCTGTATGTATGTGTGCGTACGCATGTGTGTGTGTATGGGGAGAGGTAGTCAAGGTGATGTGAGGAGGCCTTTAATTGGAATAGAAGGGGAACGTGTCTTCAGGACTGGGGTGTTCATCTAAAGCTCATTCCGAGTTTACAGCTACGACAAATATATACAGAGCCCTCTCTCTCAGCAATACTGAGAAGGGAATGGAGTTTGAATGGGTTGCACGGAGGGAGGGAGGGAGATGGAGGGAGATGGAAGGAGAAGGAGGGAAGAAGGAGGGATTGAGAAGGACGGAGGGAGATGGAGGGAGGGAGGGAAAAGGAAGGACGGAGATGGAAAGAGGGAGGAGGAGGGAGGGAGATGGAGAGAGGGAGGGAGATGGAGGGAGGGAGGTGGAGGGAGATGGAAGGAGGAGGGAAGGAGGGATTGAGGAGGGAGGAGATGGAAAGAGGGAGGAGGCAGAAGGAGGGAGGGAGATGGCGGGAGATGGAGGGAGATGGAGGGAGGGAGGGAGGGAAAGAGGGAGGGAGATGGAAAGAGGGATGGAGATGGAAGGAGAAGGAGGAAGATGGAAGGAGAAGGAGGGAAGGAGGAGGGGATTGAGAAGGAAGGAAGGAGGGAGATGGAAGGGGGGAGATGGAGGGAGGGAGGAGGAGAAGGAGGGAGGGAGATGGGGGAGGGAGATGGAGGGAGGGAGGATGAGTTAGGGAGACAGAGTAAGTGAGATGGAGTTAGGGAGATGGAGGGACGGAGGTGGAGTAAGGGAGATTGAAGGAGGGAGAAGGAGGGGGGGGGGTAGGGGAGAAAGACTGGAGGTAAAGAATGTGAAATGGAGTGATGGGGAAGAGGGGGGAGTGTGAGTAAGGGAATGAGGAAAAGAGAAAGAGAGAGGGAGAGAAATAGGAAAAAAGAGATGATAAAGATGATGAAAAATAGAACAAAAGTAAGAAAAGAGAGTGACCAAGAGAGTGATAGAGAAAAAGAAAGAGTGTGAGGAGGGAAGAGGAAGAGAGTGATGGATGGGAGAGTAGGATTCTGGCTGAGATTTTTTTTTTTTTATAAAGCAACATAAAGAGAAAGTTAGAGGAAGAAAGAAAGGGAAAAGGGAAATAAGGAAGGAGTGAGAACAACAATTAAGAGCATCAGCACGACATGCTATGACAATAACAAACAATCTTAAAAAAGAAATTTGACCATTGAAGCTGGGTAAGTTCCATTTATGAGGCATTCTTGCCCAAGGAATTACACTCACATCCCATATAGCAGCGGTATGTATGGTACACATAGAGTTAATGTGCCCCTCACATGTGATCTATGTTTCCAGGCAAGTAGAGACAGCAAGGAAGAGATGAAATAATTGCTTAGAATAGAGATGGATAGATGAATAGTGGGGCGGTAGACGGGGTAAATGGGATTGATGAACTGGGATGAGATTGGCAATGAGAGGGAGGGCTTTGGCGTGTGTGTGGGGTGGGTGGGCGGAAGCGGGGTCATAAAAGAAATATTCAGAGCAAAGTACATTTTGCGAGGGGACAGGAAAGAAGGGAAATGGGCAGAAAGGGGGAGGGGCAAGAGGGAGAGTGAGAGTAAGAAAACCGAAGGAAACACAGAAGAAAAAGAGCTGTGGGGGAACCCTGTCAGGCTAGATTCATGGTGGAAATAATGCCCGGTTAGATACAATTTACCATTAATGGTAACTCTGCCATTACCATGCTAACTACCATGGTAACATCGCTTGACAGCCAAATCAATTCAAAGTTTCCAGAGGTTGACATTGGTAGCAAAGTTACCATCAACAGTAGGTCTTATGCAACAAGGCCCAGGGCTATATTCATTAAATCTTACTAGGTTTGTTAGTTACTAAAAATGCATGGAGCTGAATGCACAAATCATGAATGAAGACAAGAACAGCATTCTATTCTGACATGATACATACCATTAAGAATGAATTCTCTTTCTGCCATGGATGCACTTCATCATACATACATGGAATACACACACATCCCATTCGTGACCAGATTTGCGTGCTGCAGGATATTTTGTTCAAAGGAAACATGTTTACCACAAAAATTTAAACAAGTCTCATCCTTGAGGAAGTATGAAGTATGTCCTAACCTAATGTAGACTAGAGTCTTATAACTGGGTGGAGCTTACACGACCGCCCGCGTAACAGACCCAATCAACTCAAACACCGAAGACAGGCACACAGCATGAAACAACAACATGTGCAGTTGCACTCTACGCACCTGTACAATGTTTCTTTACAGAGTTTTAGTAAAGATTTTCTTGTGTGTGGACACTCTGTTTGCTATATGATGATTCTTTATACGGTTCTCTATAGAGTTTTGATGTAAACTTTTCGGCATGTGGACATGCTGCTAGACTACACTAGACCATAAATTTTCAACAGGAGCTTACTGGTTTGAGCATTTAATGAGTTGTTTTTTGTTGCACTTAGAGAGCTCTGACCTTATGGATGCCTCAAAAAATTGTGCAACAAGACAGACCAGTCTTTTTTCACTGTCCTTTTGAAAGAGACAGGAGCAGCGCTGATGTTGTTACGGCTAAGATTTTTTGCTTTTATCATCATAATTATCTCGCTGAAACATTTCACCGGCGTCTCGCGTAACAACGAAGGCCTTGGTGCCTGAAAGGAGGGACTTGGTTACCGTGGCAACTCAGAGAAGAAAATGTGTTTGGGTTTGGTGATGAGAATCTTATCTGATTTAGAGTTTTCAGGGAGAGAAACAGAGAGAAGATGGAGGTAAAGGAGCTTTCTCTGTTAGAAGAATATGACTTCCTGGTGACGAGGGAAGATGTAGAATGCTACATGTCAGGGGGAGGGGGAGGGGGATGAGAAGGGGGTATTGGTAGTAAAAGCATGTTGTTGTATGAAACAGGAACTCTGCTTTAAAAGCAGAGAGTAATCAAGTGTGGTCCTGTTATTCTTTGAAAGTGCTTTTCTTTCTGGATGGGGTGAATTTTGGGGTTGAGGAGAGAGAGGAAGGAGTGAGGGAGAATATGAGAGAGGATGGAGAAGAGTGGAAGTTGTGAGAGATAGATGGTAGAGTGTGAGAGAGGAATATTAAAGAAATAGGAGACAGGCAGACAGAGGAGAAGAGAAACGAATAGAAATTGATGATGGAGTGGGGTAAAGGAGGGGGGGGGGCATGATCGATTAAATCAAAGAGGGAGGAGAAGGAAGAGGCAGAATCGAGGGATGGGGGTAAGAGAACTTTCCAGGAAGAAGTTGAATAGAATGTGTAAAGAGACAAAGAGGAACAGTTTAAGAGAGGGAAAACAGACAAAAAAAAACAGAAATAGCAAAGCCAAACAAGCAAGAATAAAGTCAGGAGGTGGAGGGGGGGGGGGGGGAGGAGGGGGATAACTCACACATGTATGTTCTGTACAACAAAGAATGAAACCTACTTGAAAAAAAAGTGCACAATTATTTTTGCAAAATATGTGGATGAAAGGAAACATGTACAAGGAAGGAAAGGGGTAATACAATGATATTCACAACCTTTCTCATTACCCAACAGCAGTTCAAAATACAGCACACCACACACATATGTTCAAGGTGCATCTGAAGAAAAAAGAAACTAACATGTTGGCATGGAAACCTAACTGAAGTAGGAAGGAATGACAGCTTGAAGGAAGACTTCTTTTATGAAGGAGCATTTGTCCAAAAGATGTGATGACGCAGAAAATGGGTGAGCACAGTAAGAGGGAGACTGAATGCTGGTGAGAGGTGCTGTATCACTGATCTTTTGTATGGCCTGAGGGGAGATGTCATTTACTTGGCAGGAGGAGAAACCTTCCAAGACAAAACCAGACACAGCGACCGGCCATGCAGGCAATTAAGACACACCAAGAGTTGAGAAGATCTGCAAGCTGGGATGCATACAATTTGTCTTCTTCAGCCATTCATGATCAGGGCCATTTTTTTACAGCAAAAATAATCATTGTTTTGACCTCCAAATTGGCAATACAGAATATCAATTTCATTGTAGAATTGAATTTAAGTCAGGAAGTACAATTTCTAGTGATAACTATGCCAATTTGAAAAGCATTTGAAGATTTAGAGAGCAATTCACCTTAAAAGCACTGAGAAATTAATTGCAGGGGTGGTACATATCACTTAATGATTAACATTGATTTTATATTGTGGAGAAATGTATGCCATCTTATTTGATACATCTATTATCAATGTAATACTTGATATCAACGTTATAACCACAAACCATGTATTTGTGGTGTATTGTCATATCATGCCAAGTTGTAGTATTTAGTGGATGGAACTATCTCACAGAATTTACACATGCCATATGCTATCTCATCTATATTACTACGGTAAAACATGCACCTGTAAGTTCAATGTGCTTAATTACATTTCAATTCTGAAGCCAAGATCAACAGAAAAGTTTGTTAAGCTACTTTTTGGTATACAAACCTTAAATCTCTAAAAGCTGCTTGTATTTAAAGACCTAAAATCAATGAAACCCTCTCCTTCTAAAAGAAATATATTCAAATAGGGACGAAAATACCTTCCATATGTTTTGATACTTTATGAAGATATAACCTGCTTTTGAGAGCATGTGTTTTATGTTTTCAAGATCACTCTATTAGTTATTCAGAAAAAATAAAACTATATAAATGAATAAATCCCAGGTCATAGCTTGATTACTGCTAATTGCAGGGTAAAAAACACACACTCAGTTGTATAAGAGGTATAAGATTCATATCAAAGATGTGTGATTTGTGGAAGTGTATGACTTAAAGCTAAACAAAGCATAGCAATATATATCTTCATGATTTACTAGTGCTTTTTTTTCTTGTAATTTGATGAAAACTTACACAAAAAGCTGCTAGGAGTGCATCTGTACATGTTTTGTGTTTTGTAGAATTAATCATTTGTGTTTCTTTCTTGTATTGTTATTGTTCTAAACTTATTTGTTTCATTCTGCACAAAGGCAGGAATTGAAATCTTTCTCTTGTTCTTTGAACTGACTGTTGCTATGCCGATGATGGGCACAGAGCGAGACACAGAAAAGGAAATTTAAATAAAGGATAGGACTGGGCAGGGAAGCCGTGTTTCACACCCCCTGTGATGGAGTGAGCGAGTGATGATGGAGTGAACGAGGGGAGTGTCTAACAGAAGAGCCTCTATCACTCTCCAGGGAAATGCGCTTGATGGATGGATCACTTGCAGCCCAGATTCACGAGGAGGCTTCGCCTAACCCTATAGCGCCCTCAATGTTCACTGAATGGGCAGCTGCCAAGCTACCATGTAAGAGAGACAAAGTCATGAAGGGCTAAAAAAGGACCTGTACCTTCATTTCAAAGTGTATATTGCCAGTAAAAAGAGAGTCAAAATTACATGGCACATCATATTACTGTGAGGTGTTTTGGTAATCAAGAAGACTAGTCAGAATATTCATGCTTAATGTGCACAGTAGACATACATTTCAAATCAAATGATTCAATTAGCCATAAAGAATGGACTTACTTACATTTTGCATATTCATTCCGGGTAGGACACTAACGCTAACATGTTTTCTCATTTGAGGGCCCTTATCTTGGACTTGCAAAATGCTATTTCAGGTTCTTAAGAAGTTTTTGAAAGACGTTCTATGTGTAAATCATAAAAAAGGCATTGTGCAGATTCCTTTAACAACAAATCTCAGCTTTACTATTTTCTTATCACTGATGACCACAATGAAAGGGATAAATACCCCGATAAAAACAGTTTAAAAGAAATCACCTAAACACAAGAAATCGATTGAAGCAAGCAAGGAATAAAGATACAAAAATACATGTTTATGCTTTTCCTGGCAAGAAAGGCAAACTTTGTCAAGATGTTGGGATGCTGAGCAGCGCAAGGAGGCAGAAGTTTCTTCTGAGACAACACAGGTTTCTTCCACTACTCTAATCAGGTTTTCCAGAGCCGACAAAGTGTTCAATAATGCCCTGGAAACCAGTCCCGGTTTCTCTGGGTTCAATAGCAGCCGCAGCCTCGGGATATCCCCGGCAACAGACATATCAATCATGAGAACGAGAGAGAGAGAGAGAGAGTCGCAGAGAGGGAGAGATGAGATTGAAAATTTGACCAGCAGGACAAGAAGAAAAGAAAGGAAAACAAGTTTGCTTCCCCAATCATACAACCACCAGCCTCTTAACATGAAACCAGAGAATTACTTTGGACTCTTGCGTTACATCGTCCACAAGCATTTTCCTTTCTTTCTCCCAAAGTACAAATCTAATAACCGCCCGTCATCAATATCCCATGAAGCGGGCGGGATTGAATTAGCGCGCCTGTACCACCGTACGTTGCACACGTGTTAGCCGAGCTGCATCGATACTAATGACGTTTGTGTTTTTGTCTTCTTGTTTCTTCCCTTTATCCAAGCACTCCAAAAACATGTCACATGTTTAAAAGCCTGGTAAGGCATTATTCTCTCGTAAAGCTGAACCTCATTTCAGACGGGAAAGGTTTTGGAATTTTCTTTTGAGATAAAAACAACTTTGACAATTAAGGATATTATACTCACAGCTCATTTCCTGCATTCCATCCAAAGTTTAAAACAACAATGCTCTCACTTTCTTTGTTTATCTTATTCTACTTGATCATTTATCTTTCATAACTATTACCACCAAAATAGAGAAAAAACACAGATAATCAAGCTGTATATTTTATGAACAAGTATATCTTTTTCTTTTATAAGAAATAATCTACATCTAGTGCAAGTGTATATTCCCTTTATCTCTGTTTGTACCGCTGTCATAATCTTATACCAGTAATACACTTGCATAGCAAGCACATATCATTTCATATCGCGTCATTTTGAACATTAAAGAACAACAAAATATAATTTTTCAAATGATACTTCTATTGCTTTCCTAACCTTTTCCACTTCACTTTCTATCCTTTCCTTTGCGTACCTGTCCTTTTTTGTTGCAAATATAATGTGCAAACAAGTTTTGAGCATTTGATTAAATGCAATGACTTTGAAGTGAGTGAAGCCGCAAAACGTGCAATGCTGTACCAACAATTGAATGGAAATGTTTGATAATTTGAAATGCCAGGGGTTGGAAACCTCTCTGTTGACGGATGTGTCAAAAGGTGATTGCTAGAATAAGAATCAGACAAGAAATGTAGAAACCTAGTCAGGAGGAAGGCACACAAAGGAGAAGCCAGTTAGAGAAAGGGTGAACAGGATAAGAGAGGGGGTAGAGAGAGAGAGGGGGAGGAAATGGGGGGAGAGAGGGGGAAGGGGGGAGACATACATAGAGAAAAAACAAACTGAATCTCACTATACTCTACAAAGATTTATTCCACATCAGATCCAACAACCCCCCCCCCCCCCCCCACCACCCTCCCAAGAGGTACAGTTGAGGATATACTTATAAAGAGAGAGAGACAAACTGACAGACTGACAGACAGATAGGCAGAGAGACAGAGAGAGAGAGTAAGAGGGAGAGGGAGGGGGAGGGAGGGAGAGGGAGAGAGGGGAGAGAGGGAGGCCAACAGAAAGAGAGGGAGGGAGAGAGACACACACAAAAAAAAACATTAAGTTAAATACAATCTCTCTCTCTCCTCCCCCACTCCCTCTCTTCCCCAACCCCCTTTTTTTTTTTCATCCACCCCCTTTACTCTTGTCACCTGTCAAAATGCTTGATCAATACCAGGCAGCAGTTCACTTTCAACCATAATGATTTCATCAATTCTAATCAAATATCATCTGGAGAGCTAGGAATTTTCCCTCTCTCTACATAACTATATCTCCCCCATCATCGGCGATTCAAACTGCCCCCCCCCCGCAATGGATTTTATTGATCACACACACGTGCACAAAATGCTGATATGACTAGCAGCATAATATTCATGTATGGTTATGAAAACAGGGAGCTAAAGGTGAGAGAGAGATATATACAAAGAGAGATACAAAGAGATACATATAATGACTTATAAAATAAAAGAGAAAGTACAGTGGAGACAGCACAATTAAAAGCACTCTACGATGGGGAAATATTACAAGAATGACAAACGGATAACAAGAGAGGGGGGGGGGGGGCAGAAGAAGGAACACTAACATGATTTACTGTGTGAAAGGAGGAATGTAAGGATGCTGGAGAGAAGCAGAAATGAAGGAATGGAGAAACAGGAGTTAGGAATGAGGAAGGTAGAGATAAAGAAAGACCAGGAGGACAATAGAGAGACAGATAGAAAAAGCAATGGGCTTAAAGGTACGGTAGAGAGATTAATGAAGGTAGGGTCTAAGAGAGAGAGAGAGAAGAATGAAGAAAGAGAACAGAGAGATAGAGTGAGGTGAAGTGAAAAAGAGGAGACCAGAGGGAAAGATGGAAAGAATCACAGGAGAATGAAATGAACACAGATCACTCAAGAAGAAAGAAAACAAGATTGTGGGAAAGCATGGTGTGGAGAGAGCAAGCAATGACAAGAGACAACAAGACAGAAAGGAATAGAAAAAGTACAGAAAAAAAGTAATTAACGAAGATGTAGAAAAGAGATCAAGTAGAGAGTGTTTCGGAATGTGTGTAGGTGTGGAGGATGGTGTATGTGTGTACATGAGTTTATGTGGAAATTTGTATGTGTGTGTGTGTGTGTGTGTGTGTGTGTGTGTGAAGGTGGGAGATAACTGGTGATATTTTATCTATTACTAACTGTAATTATAAATGACTGTTCAATTGTGTAAAATATTTTCACTGAATCCCTCTTAATTTTGTAATTAAAAATAAATTAAATGGATGATTGTTTTGTTTGATTTTGTTAACACATCAAAAGAAAATTGTATTAATTTTATTTGTTTATGGAATCAAGGGTAAAAATCACTGAAAAAAGTATTAATTGTATTTGGATATCAAACACAACATTGCAATAGAAAAACTCCGAAACAAGTATGTATTAGATCCTCTACCCTTGCCCTACCCAGACTGTGTTCATATCTAAGCAAGATAACTCTATTCACTCAGACTTAGCTGGCATTCAAAAACGGGTTACCAGTCTCCATCACACACTCATCTAGTTCTAAATGCTGCCATCTGAGCTGAAGCATTCTCACTACCAAAAACAAACATGATGAGTGTCACTCGGTTTTTTTTTCTTATCCTATTTGATTATGAAATATTGGGA